>VZSV01000119.1:2247989-2275380 GCA_013398735.1 Nothocercus julius
AAAAAAAAAAAAAAAAAAAAAAAAAGAAACTAAAGAATTTAGTGAATAAAGAAAAGATTTTGCATTGGTGGATAGACTGGATTTACATTACTTCTAGGCTGGATCCACTCAACTTGGTATTTCTTGTGGCCTGCTCATTATGGATTAAGCAAAGGGTCTGGCCCTCCAGACTGTGAAGAGTGACGACAGCAGCCTTCAAAGTTTTGACTGCACAAGAAGAGCAGAAATGTAAAATCTCCATTGGTCACTTCAGTGAAGGCCTTGGCATGTGTGATAGGACAGGGGATAGATGTGAAACCTTGCAGGATAGGAGATAAAAGATTCTGCAAAGAAAGAAATCTAGATAGAAACAGGAAAGCTATGCATAGATGGAAAAGGGAGAGAAAAAGAAAAGTGTTTGTTATGTCATGGTGCTGTGTAAACCGCCAGAAGATTGTGCGATGAGACATGTGAGATGGCAGTGCTACAGTGCTCGTGTTGGCCCTTTCATAGGGTTCACATTGTTCTCCTTGCCTTTTCCAGGCTTCTTGGCTTGGCAATACGTTGCCAAGTATTCGGGCAAGGTGGCCGTAGTGGCATCTTCTGTGTTACTCATACACGTTGCTACCTTGGGAAACATACTTCTAGCTTGCTTCATGGTCCATGTGTAGTTTCCTTGTATAAGAACCATAATCAATTAAAATGATTTATAAATTGGTAGCTCTTTTCCTCCTCTTCCTCCTGAGTGAGGACTGTTTCCTTACTGTAGGTGTGTAAATTCCCAGAGCAGATCTTCCCTCACCTTTCTGGTGAGTATTTCTAACATGTTGTAACTCATAAAACAAAACAATGTTAATTAAAAAAAAAAAAAAGTGAATTTTGCTCATAGTTTATGCTGCATATTCTAGCAACATCAAATTATCTAGGAGGATCCTGTTGTGCATCCACCATGCTTCACTAGAACTTCTCTGCAGAATGTGTTTGATTACTGAATTGCAGTATGTTTTGTATGGCCTGTATTTCTGCTACAGGTGTCTGTGATACCTGATATACTGCAAAAGGAGGATACCTGTTGTTAACTCAGAAATTAATTTGCATAAGTGCTTAAAAGTACTGAAATACATTGATGGGAGTTGTAATTGGTTTGGATCTTGGTGAAAGTTTGCAAACGATGTTAGTAGGCATGCCACTACCCATACGAGAGCAGGGGAAGGCGTAGAAATATTTATTCATCTGATGACAGCTGAGAAGTTTAGATGAATAAAAATGTGTTAAAATAGTTTGGAATTCTTTCATTTGAGTATAGCTCCTGGCTGTCACTGTCAGAATATACCTGTTACGCTTTGCAGCCCTTGTCAGGAATTACTTCTTTTACAATCAAACCTTTTTTTTTTTTTTTCTTTCAAATTGGACAGCTCTTCCATAGCAAGTTAACAAATCCTTGAGAGTCAAAAAAGTCACAACTCTGCTTCTCTTGCAAACGCTTGTTGTACCAGAGGTGGGAGACCCTTTTCATGAGTTAATCAAAAAGACCTATGCAAACAAGCAGGAGGATTTTTTTCCTCAATCAGTCACTACAGTTACAGAGCCTGACATTGTTAGGTGAACCCTCGTGATCTCATAGGCTACTGCATATTCCTGTGTGCCAGAGCTCTCTTAATAAAAGTGTGGGGCACCGCATACACAAATTCATAGCAGCTGTCACAGCTGGCCGTGGTGAAGTTTGGTCAAGACCCTTTGAACTTTTTATTTCACACTAATCCCATTTAGTGTGATCAATATATGGACCTCCAGCTCCTCGGTCTGTTAATTAGGTGTCAAGTGTTGGGTTGGCTGGTGTCAGGCTGTAAAATCCAAACACAGAAGAGGCTATCAGTAGGGAAGTGAAGTGTTTATTGTCTGCTTTATAGGAGCCATTGGTTCTGCAAAAACTCCCTTTCTATCCTTAGAGATCCTTAGGGATCTCTAGTGCCTTTTGTTTCTCAGTAATGTAAACATATAGTTAACTAAGTGTTTTACCAAAAATATTGTGGCTGGGGACTGCAGAACCGTGCATAAGATCGAATTCTGCTAACAATTTGATGTCAGGATACCCCTTCTCCCTTTCCAAGCCCCCATTAGTAGAAGTGCTTATCAATCGGATACTTATTTGCAATGGGTTGTTTAAGATGAGAATGATTCCTTGTTTTTTCTTAAATATGTCTAAAATGAAGCTTTTTGTAAGACTTTACCTGTGTTTATTTTAACTTGTGCTTTATAACACTTGGGGAATAGACAGGATGGCCAAGACCTTCATTTCCTTCATCTTAAAGAATCTTGGGAGATTTTTGAACTCCCCCCTCTTCAGTTCTTCATCATCCAGGGAAGAGTAAATATGCGGAATAATATTTCAGCTTTCATACATTTTGGGTTTCTTTATTTCAGTCCTCCAGTGACAGAAACTACTGGGGAGTTTTGAGTAGTTTGTTTCATCTCCTTTGAAGAAAAACTTAAATTTATAATCCCAGATCAGACCTTTCCTATAACTCATGCAACTCATCCTGTTAACTGTTTTAATATATGGCACCACTATTTCATTAAACAACATCCAGGAATAATTAGTTCAGCAACGATGCCTCGGAACAAAAGCCCTTGATTTCGTTTAGCTTTATAAGTTGGTCTCTTTTGATCTGCAAGAGCACATCTGGGGCCTTTAAGAAAGCAGAAAGAAAAATATTAAATGTTTAGTAAGGCCGCTGGTGAAGATTTTCAAAGCGCAGTAACCCTTTGGTACTAGGATGTGGCTCAGAGGCGAGAGAAAAAAAAAAAAAAAAGTGTGAATTTCTTATTTCATAAGATATCGTATGGCAGCTTTCTATGGTAACTGCTGTTTTTGCTAGCAGATGACCATTATATTTTGACTTTGTTATTTCCAACTGCATAAACTGTATAAGGTGCAGTTTCTTCATTCTTTACCCCATTTTTCCCACTTCTTTTTGCCCTTCACCTTTCTTCACTCAGTTGCCAATGAGTAAATGCATCAAAATTATCGTAATAAACCTGTTTTTTTTTTTCTACCAAGCATCTATGCATTGGAATTGTTTTTGCTTTATTGAACTTTGCAGAATACTACTTTGGTCCTTTAATAGCGTAGCATTATTTGCCAAAGTGGTAGGGATAAATCCATTTGTTCTTTCTTTAGACTTAACTGCTGAGATTTTGAAAATATTATACAATGCACAGGATATAAATTCACTTGTCTAATCCTAAAAACTGTTGCTGACTTGGATTAGACATTGCTTTCCACTCCAATTGTGTAAAATGTAACATTTAAATCCTACCTCAAGGAAGTTATAAGATTTGGTATATCAGTTGTTCTTAATTTCATAAAATAAAAAGGATTATTGCAGAAGATACTCAAGTCTGAATAGTTATTCATGGCTTTGCCTTCTCCTCTCACAGCAGAGCTGGCCTTTGTTTTCATTACATTTAGAACAAAGAATTCACTAGGAGTCGTAACCGTGTCATACGATTTGTACTGATGGACATAGTTGTTTGCTTGTTTGATGCTGCATTGCACTAGAGTGCTGCTGTATTTACAATCCAAGTATCTTCTACAATATATATGTATGCAAATCACCACGATTACTGTTAACATTTGCCACAATTAATGAATCCTACCTGATCTTTCAATAATTATTAGTCACTTTTGTTTTGTTGGGTGTATATCATGGCTTTTATTAATGAGCTTGTTTTAAAGAAAGGACAGAACTTTGTTCATGGAAAAGAAAAGAGTATAAGCATTTTTCTCTTGTCTGCCAAAACAGAAGTGAACAGACCTGAAAATATTATTTTTCATTACAGATTTTATTTTTAAATGCAGCTTTCTGTTCACTTTGTGCTTGTTTTCCTTAGTGAGCCTTTAACTCCAAGGTTATGACCTAATACTGACCTCCTCTTTCCACTCTCAATTGCTTTTGACCTACTCCATTAAGTAAAAAGAAATAACCTAACAGAAGGGTAACCAGATCACTGCTGCCACACCAAGGAAACAGGCAGGCTTTGGGATGCTCTTCTTTAATCTCTCTATCCACAGAGCCTTCATTTTAATTTGCAAAATTGAACCCAGATCGAGAGCAGTAAAGCCTGAATACGGTAAATATTCATGCCTCAGTGATCTAGAGTGGCTCCATTACATTTCAGAGATTGGGAGAATTACCTTTTGGATTATGTATATTCATAGGCTGATTTTTATTTGAGATATAATATTACTCACGTTGGGCTACATGTCACACATTCTACCAAAACCAGCCTTCTCACAAAGCTCCAAACGTTCCTTACATGTAAAAGTTTTACTTCAGCCTATAGTTTCCCCCTTTTATGCTTTTCAAAGACTGGTAGTAAACAAAATTCTTTTAAAGAAGAAGGGAAAAATCACAGTAGAAATTCTTCTATAAAACCTTTGACCCTATGTTTACTGTGATATATTCTTTTGCATGTGACTTTGAAGTCTTCAGATAAAAGTATTATTATTGTTCTAAACCAAAATTATTAAAAAAAAAAATAGCCAATTCATTCTGTTGGAAGAACACCATTCTAGAGAGCTTTTCTTAACCTATCTTTGGATTGATTTTGATTTCCTTTTGGAAATTTTCTTTGAAAAATATTTTTGAAAATCTGTAGTAATTTCAATCGGTACGTAAATTGTAAACTTATTCCATATCATCGTTCTACTGTGGGCCTTAGGCTGCCTGCCTAGTTACTTGCTACTAATGGCCAGTAACATTGGCATTAAATGTATGTCTTATTTTTTGTAGAGAGGGACAGTACAAATGTTGCCACTTACAGTTATGGTCACTTGACCCCTTAAGATGCCTTGTTCAGTTATATAAAACTTAGAGCCGAGTCATTTTGAGACGAAAGGATACCTGCACAGAGGTCTGTCTGCCTGCCTTCCTTCCTTCCTTCCTTCCCCACTGGAATTGAGGGTTAACGCCATCTCGTATCTCAAGGGTGGCATAGATTGCTGAACTTTAGGAAATAGTAAAATACTGTAGTAAGAAAGCATATCTGCAGTAGAGTACAGTAGAGATTTGTTGATGTACAGTAAATGATTAATGCAAGGCAGTTCAACTATGAAAATAAAAGAAATACAGTATATTATTCACTGAAATGTGTTCAGTCTGTGCATGGAATGGAGCAGATCCTGTTGAAAAAGTTTGTGAAGTTACATATTTAAAGGTACAGGAGAATAAACATGCAGAAAAAAGTCACTTAACATTATGTGCAAAATTTTAATACTTGGTAATTTTTGATTTGTGAATGTGTGTAAATGTAGCATATATGTAATTAAAATTATGGCATTAAAGCAGAGCAGTATGAGAGTAAAATCACTGACCTGCTTTTTTATTTACTGAGTGCATAGCCATTTTAGTGACTGTAAGAGGAATTAAGCTAAGGAGATTTTAGTAGCTCCTTTTATATTGTTTTATTCCCGTGTTGCAGTGTAAGCTATTCAGTTTGTGGAATATTTTATCAAGAAGGAAGAGTAACTTAAAAATCTGATAGCATGTGTGTGGGATTAGATCGGGAACCACAGGGGCCATACAGTGATGCCATCACAAATTTTAGTTTAAGAATGAGCTGAAAAATTATCTGAAAAGAAAAAGCTAAAATATTTGAAATATTTCCTCTAGATGCTATATTACTATCCTATCTGGACATAAAGTGAGGCCGTGGTCAAACAATAGATATTAGAAATATTTCAGAGTGTTTTCTGACTGTTTGAGGCTTCTCCCCCTTGTAGTTGGTCCTAACTACCATCTTGCCATGGACAGTCTAAACGGATGGTTTGACACATTTGGAGTACAGAGACAAGCTTTGCACCAGGTAATTGCTGTGTAATGACGTACTGTTGGCAGCTCCTGTTTTGTCTTGGCTTTATGCTTTTCTGAAATCGCTGATTGAACATCTGTGGAACTCCTAATTTCACTGCAATATGATGTGAACCCCAAAGGCTCAGAGAATGAAAAATATAAATATATATATTCCATATCTTTTTCAAATAAGGACTTGTTTTGTGGATGGACTAGGGTAAGGAACTCAGCTCATGGGTTCTGAATGCTCATTGCTTCTGCCTTTGGTTTCGCTGCCTAGGTGTCCCTTGACACTTTGGATGAGGAAGGGTTTGCTGCCTCTGCTGGAATGCTGTGCTCACTTATGGGACTCAGTCTTGCTTGTAAATGGCCATTCCTCATTTATAAAAAAGGACTCGGCATGCTTTGGTTTTAGAGGACTTATGAAATAATTTGACTAAATATAAGAACTGTTTTACGCTTCAGTTTGAGCTTTGCTTAATTTCAGTATATGAACGTACACAAAGGATGACTGAAAAATAAAAATTGCCGTAGTCTTTTGGGCAAATGGTTATATTTCTGACAATGTAGCTTGATATCCTGAGACCACCAGCAAGTAGTAGTAATTGGAAAATGAGATGTCTTATGCTTTATTTGGAATTGTAACAGCACAGTGGGGAGGAAGCCTATCCTTTTCAAAAGCAACAAATAATGGGTGCGCTTTGATACAGCTTGGGCCTTGTTTCCCTCTGTTTCAGCTGTAGGCAGACAGTTGTACTGGATGGTAGTAAGGTGTTGCTTCTTGCACTGAGATGTATGTGGTTAGCCTGTGCCTTGCAGACTTCTTTTCCAATTTGCATGCTGATTCAGTCAAGCTTGTTCTTGTATTTTTAAACCTCAGGAAGCCATGCTTTCTTCATTTAATAATTACTCTTCCTGTTCAGATGCAAGTTTAAAGATGTAGCACTTGAAATATGAGGATATGAGGTGCTGCCTTTTTTTTTTTTTATCACATGTAATACTTTTATAAATACTACATTTATCATCCATTTTCCCCTAATAGATTATTAATAATTATTTATTCTAACTTGGATTTTCTCATGAGCATTACAGGAAAAGTATGCTGCTCTATCTCTTGTATCAGAAAGATGTACTCGCAGCACTGGGAGGCAGCAGGATGGATAGGTTCTTATCTGAAGAAGCTATGAGCAATGGCACATGGCTGATAACTTAATGGAAGTTGGATAAATAAAGGAAAAGAAGCTCTGACATATCAGGGGAAAGAGTCATTAGTGGACAATTTCTGTATCCTGTTTTCTATTAGCCTGTACTAAATTGCTTTGAAAATCTTAGTGGGCTTTTCCTTTGGTCTTCAAATAACAGGTTCTCTTCTTATATTGAATACATTTGTTTATCTCAAGGGCTGAACTGTTTGGGTGCTTTTAATTTCTGCTTTGCATTTTTTTTTTTTTAATCTGCATTTAAACACATGTGTATCTTCCAGTCATCTCCTTCTCACCCCTTTTTACAGACCTTTACATAATGTTTTAGGAACACTAATATGATTATCCAAATTAAAAATAAAATAAATCAAATCCCATTGTAAATGATGTAAGATTTCAGCACATGGCTCTGGATTTATACGATGAGATATAGTCAGTTTGCCTGTGCCTTAGTTAGAAAGCAAAACGTGAGCAACTCTCTAAGCTTAGTTTGTAGCGAGCTTTATAATGCGATATAAGTTTTCTGTTTACCTATGTTGTTTGCATGCAGTCTTTTATTGTTATACCCATATTAATTTTCGTGCACTCAGTGGTATCTTGGAGCAGGGCTTGCGGTGGGTTAATATACTGTGCAGCACGTGAATGCTTTTCCACTAGACTCCGGCATTGGAATGGGCTTGGGCATTAGGATGCTGTTTTCTAGGAGGGAGTTAGTCAGGATCCTAGACTTTTCTTGGACTTTTGTTCGAGACTTATCAGGAGACTAGCAACAAAATATATTAAGGGGGCTGCAAAAATCCTCCTTTGGGGCCAGTCACAGCAGAGCCTGTCCCAAGTGCAGGAGTTTGTGCTGGGTGCAGAGAGGGGTTTTGGTTGCACGAGGTGCAGGTGCTTGGGAACCACCCTGGGCCGGTCACAGCTGGTTCCAGCTGGTTCTGACCAGTTCCAGCTACCCCGTGCCCAAATTGTAGCTGCTCAGAAGAGCCCCTGGTACTTCTGCGCAGATACAGTGGGAAGGGATCGTGGCTGCTGCGGAGGGGAGATGTGAGGGCATGCGAAAGGAAGGGCATGGAAGGCACAGGAGGAGCCCTGTGCAAAGCTACAGGTTGGGGCACAAAAATGGGGCACAGGAGACACCTCTAAAGGGCAGCGGCCGTGGTGGGGCCCATGCCGGGGCAGGGATGCCCGGGAAGAGGCTGCGGCCCTGGGGCCCCGTGGCGGAGCAGCCCCGGAGCAGGAGGCTGCTGGGTGCCGGCCGGGCTCCCCCCGCGCCGCCTCCCCCGGCGGCAGAGGGGGGCGTCTCCCCGCCCACTGGTTTGGTTTTGTTTCTTAATATCCGAATCATAACAAAAGTTTGCTAATTGACAATAAATTCAACTTCCAAGCACAATTACAGCAAGTGTCTGTTGTGGACAGTGGCGTTTTAGAATTTTACCTTCCTGTTAAAGTAGTTCAGCGCTGAGAAATGTGGAAGAAGGCAGTCAGTGTTTTAATACAAGCCCACTGTGTATGGCATTTCTCAAAGCTGCAAATCTACATTCAGGTGAATGTATAAAAGAATGTTAGAGACTGGCAAAGGTTTTCCTGTAATACTTGAATTTAACCCTCTAGGTGAGAAGTTTTTTAAAAAGGTATGTTACAAACCTGAATGTTCATATATTCAAATAAAGAAAAAAACTCTGCATTTTGGCTCTGTTCGGAGTAGAAAACTGCAGATCTCTTGTGCAATATTCAGTTCCATTTTTATGTTGAGGAATGACAGGGCTGGAAGATTGCTTAGCTCTTGCAAGCTTACTCCTTCTGCCCACGATTGTGGAAAACAGAGATACTCTGACAGTATTGTTGCCTATGGAGTCATACACAGCTTCTCAGAATGGTCTAGACTGGATATTTCAAATGGCCCTTCCAATTCCTGTAGTGCTTGCTCTCTGAAACACATTTTTATTTTCTAAAAGACTAGATGTTGTATCACCTGTTGCAGACTGTGACTGCATCAAAGGCATAGGTTATAGTAAAAGAAAAGGAAGGATTTGATAAATGTTTTTGTAGTTTGGACCTTCTAGGACACCAGCATGCAAGTGAGTAGAGGAATAGAGATGAACTGCTAAATTGTTTCTTTCCAACCCCTTTAGAACAGGTAGTCCTGTTCAGGAGGTTTCACTAAGAGGATAACTTAAACACTTAAGCTCAAAAATAAATTTGAAACTCAAGTCCTAGTAACTGTTTAAAGGTCTCTTGTGTCTGTTCTGACGTAGTCAAGATCACACTGAGCGATTTTGGTCAAGTCTTTTTAGCAGGGGATTTTTTCCTACATAAACACACCTCTTGATCTCCTTTCTCATAATGCTCTGAAAGTTTTTTGAAAGTACCCGAGCATTGATGTGGTACCTGATTTGAAAAGTGCTACAACAAAAAGTGTATCTTTTAGGTTAGGTTAGCAGCCAGCGACCCAGAGAACCCAAACAGTTTTTGTAGCAGTGAAGCTCTCGGCCATTGTAATTTGTGTAATTACGATTTCAAGAAAGAATGCATAATTTTTGCTCTTTCCCAGGAGCTGTGCATCTGCTAGATTTTTTTTTCCCCTTGTTTTCTCTTGTTTGTAAAGGATAAACATTCTGCATATTGAATATACAGTTATAGATGAGTAAGATACTGAAAGTGTGAACATGGAGAATAGCATAGTAGCACTTGGCATTAACTTTCTGATAGCTGTGGAAGTGGTACTAAGAAAAGAAAGAGAGCAGAAAGGAAAGAAATTGGTACAGATAGTGTTCCCCCCTCGTGCATCCATGTTCATGGTATAATTCATTGTATAGTCATAAAGGCTTACCAAGGAAATGATCTCTGGAACAGAGATTCCCATGGAGAGTTTGGTTTTGGTGCTGAATTTTGAGGTTTCAGCCCTTCTGTAATAAATGCTTGGTGTAGCTTTTATGTAGTAATGTGTCTTTTCCAAGAGCTTTAGAATGTATTTAGGAGAGGATTATTTTATTCTTGGCAAAAATTATCATTTACCTATTAAAAGCTTAGCATCTAATGTAGAGAGTTCAGTCAAAGAGTGTACAGCTTATTTGATTTGAAAAGCTTGTTTGATTCCTCTCTTCTGCTTGACAACTTTTTGAAATATAACAGCATAGCTATTAATGCCAACCTTTTCCTGTTCCCACTTTCAAAGCATCTAGGAAAAGTGTTATGTTTAATGGGGGGATGCTGCCCTGTGTTTACTAAAATCGTCATAAGATGTGAACTCATTTTAGTGGCAGCGATCCTAGCCTTATATTTAATGAACATGTGAATCCTTGAGGGAAAGCTTTGAGGATGTTTTTTTCTTTGTAATATGCAGAGTTTCGTAGGTTATTTCCACTTAGATGTTTCTATTACTCTTTCTGCAGTAGTAGTTTACAAGGTTTGCTTGGGTTCACTGCTATATAATAATAAACAATAAAGTACATTTTTTGGTTCTGGATTTTTTATGGTTAAATTGAACCAAATCAAAGAAGTGAATGACAAAGTTGTATAGAAAGGGTAGGGGAATAGTCATGGGTTTCTGTAGATCAATTTTGTACTATTAAACATGTGGTGGTACCAGTGCTTAAGAAGAATACATGAAATAGGATATTCTTTGGTACAGGTGTAGCTGTTGGTTTGCAGGTTCCCTGTGGGGGTTGCAGCACAGGTGATGCAAATATCAAAGTAGTTGTGGCCATGCTAATCATGAACAGAGAGATAACAAGGTAACGAGTTCAAACCTGTGTTAATTTTATGTGATTGTATTCTCAGTCTGTTAATTTTCAGCTCTTCCAGAAGAGGCCAGTTTCCTTGTAAGACGGCAGGGTGTTGAGTGTGCCTTTGCACTTGTAATTCACGTGCAATTAATTTTGTTTCGTTTTCTTTCTTGCTTTTTTGTCCATAGGTAACAAAGAAAGTCAAGTCTATGCAGATGTTCCATACCCCGGTGACTTATGCTATGCAGGGTGACAGAGTAGGTATCTGTGTGACCCAGTTTGATCCCAAACTGTTAGAGCGAGGTCTGATTTGCACCCCAGAATCACTTCACACTATCCACGCTGCCATCATTTCCCTGAAGAAAATCCAGTATTTTCGAGGACGTCTTCAGACAAAGGCCAAGTTTCACATCACAGTTGGTCATGAAACAGTCATGGGAAGAGTGATGTTTTTCAGTCCAGCCCCTGCTGACTTCAATGAAGAAATTCAAGAAAATGTTTTTAATTTTGAAAAAGATTATCTTTATCAAGAGGAATACTTGTCCAAGGACTTGAAGACTTCAGAGGAGAACAAAGAGAATGACCAGTCAGAAGTCCAGCTACCAAGGCAACAGTGGGCTCTGCTAGAGTTTGAAAAACCAGTCACTTGTCCTAAACTCTGTCTTGTGATCGGCTCCAAGCTGGATACAGACATTCATGCAAATACCTGCAGATTGGCGTTCCATGGGGTTCTGCTCCAAGGTATGGAAGACAAGAACTATGCAGAGACATTCCTTCCGAAGCTGAAAGTGTACAAACTGAAGCACAAAGAAGGACAAGTGGAAAGGGTAAGCTGTATTTTGTGTTACGCATAGAAATGATTGTCTGCCATAATGTGTGTGTGGTGCCACAGCATTTTCACTATGTAACATTGCAGAATACTTGTATGTGTTTTTCTTGTGTTTGTATGCCTAATGTTACCATGTTGTCTGCTTACAAAGTCAGGAATCATTATTTAAGAGTGACTAGTCTATTCAGCTCGGTAGTGTAATTCAATGTTGTTCTCATTAGTTCTTTTGGTATCTAGCCACTCTTTGCCACCTGCAGACTGGAAGTAGTTTGGTTACGTTTGTGATCAGCTCATCTGTTCTCTTCCTAGTCAACAAAACCTCCAGCTTTCTATCGACTTGTATAGCACAGTTACTGCACAGTATGTTGGAAATCAAAACTGTAAAGGCTGTGTAAAACAAATAGAAGGCAATACCACATTAAATAACATAAAGAATGCTGTTGGTTTATATTTACATTATTAAGTATTTGTTATTTGTATCCGTGTTTTCACATTTGATTAAATAAAAGCCTCCATTATTAAAACTTAAAGGCAGAAGGAAGAATTTCCTGTAAGATGCCTTGGAGAGATTAAGTCTGTAATGTGGTGAACTTGGGCACTCAGTTGGTGTATGTTATTTCCATGTTGCACAGAGGATAATCGGGTGTAGTGTAAGCATCTTCCACATCTTATTGTGGTGGGAAAATAGAAGAGGTAGTGTCTGGTGTAAAACTCAGTTGGGATATCCAGTGGTGGAATATTTCATAATGAATGGTAAAACTGGAATGCATGGAAATGTGAAGTATTTAAGTTGGTTATGTCTAAATGAACGGAGATAGTGTAAACTTTAACTAATGTGTACCTGAGGTGTTGGTGTGATATGTAAATCCTTTTTGGTTAATTTTTGAGTAAAAAGTTATTAATCTTTATTTTCTTAAAAAAGAACCTGCTCGTCTGAACAAGACCTTTAGGGTTCTTCCTTCTTTTTTGAAATCCATGAGGCTCTGTTGAATACTGCATAATAGCTGTCCTTCACTATAGCAAACTAAACACTCATCAAAACAGCTTGTCAGGTTTGCAATTTATAATGCAAGCTTCTTGAAAACCTTTTTATTGGTTCATTTCACTAACATATAATAGTAAAAAAACAAAACAAAACAAACAAACCAAAAAAAAAAAAAAAAAAAAAAAAAAAAAAAAAAAAAAAAACAAAATAAATTCCCTGCCAGGGCGTGATTTTGAATTAGCAAGGTTCTTTTCTAAGCTTCTCACTGTATTAATTAATCACACAATTAAAGTTTTCCCCTTTTTTCTCAGAGGCTACTAGGTTTTAGCTTTGGCTTTCTTCAAAGCAGTTTCTCCTTTACATTTCCCTTACTGACTTCGGAGGAAGTCGGAAGTCTGTTCCTTTTCAAAGTTTTTGAAAAAGTTTTTTTTTTTTTTCTCTTCCAAAGCTGTCTTTCAAAAGTTCCTTTTCAAAGGTTCTAAAATTTTGTGGTGTTTCAGGATGCCAATGTTGGCACTAGAAAGTAAAGTAGTTAGAGAATATCTGTAGTCTTCCAAAAATGTTACCTTTATTAAACTGGGTTATATGGGACACAAAATCAGTAGCCACTTCTCCAAATTTTGGTGTGTTAGTAGAGGTGGTATTTCCTCTGAGAGATCTGCTCAGATGGGGTTGCTGAACCAGAACAAGAGATAGAAAGTGTTTTGTGCTTCTGGTCTAAGCTTATTATGACTGTATAAATTCCGCAGATTTTTCATCTTGTTAAATTAAATTCTCCATCTTGTTATGTTTTCTTCTTCTGTGGTGCTTTCTGAACTCTTGGAACATTTGTGTTCTTTACCAAGACTGTTACTTGTCGGTGGTTCGTGCTGCTAATATCCAGGGAGACCTGGCGAGGCAGCGCTCTCTGTTTCTCTGTGGCTGTTAGGCCAATGAGGGAGAGCAAAACTGTGTGTGAAGCATTGAAACGCATGCTGGCTTTTTGTTTTGTTTGTTTTGTTTAACGATATAAAGTGGTCTTGGATTGTTTCTTTATTTTTGCTCCCAATGCCTGGTACTTCTCTATAGGACTTGAAAACTTGCTGAATGCTAACTGTATGAATGCAATTTGTTTGATTGGGTTAACTGACTTTGTAGTTGGCCTTGAGTTTACTTCCACTTATTCTACTATTGCTTTTATTCTGTAAATAATTGATTAATACTAAACTATTCAAATATTACTTTCTTTTTGGAAAATAAGCAATGAATGTGTGTTACTTGAGAGATGCAACTTATTTGGTAGATACATTCTTGTAAACTGTTTTGATACATTCCCATGCTTTTTCAAATATGGAACTGTGGGGGTTAGTTTTGTCTTTTTTCTTTTTTTAGCTTTCATACAGCAGGCACTCAATAAAGGCCTCGATCCCTGTCGATGGGGGGTACTAACTGGCTCTGTGAGTGGCTGACACCAAAGCATCACCCTACCTGCAGGAGTAGGGTAGTTCTCAGACCCTGCTCCTTGTGGCGCCCTAAGTCACACAGAGTTAGGATATTCCCTGACATCCAGAAAGGACCTTACAAGTGAATGTTGCTGTAGCAACAACTCACAGTGAGTTGGAGGGGCGTGTGGGGACTGGGGAGTTGGTGGGAAGAGGATGGTGTCAGTTATAAAACCTCTGCTGGGGAAGTACTTACAGCACTTACTGAGGTAGCTGCTAAATCTTTGCTTTTGCAGAGCAGCAGGAACAATTGGGTGGTACAATGACTTTTTTTAGTACATGAAGTCTCTAGCTAATAGAAAATCTGAATCAGATGGTCCCACCCTGCTGCTGATGGATAGCTGGAGATTAGGAACACTGAATTTAGGGTGTCTATTCATGGCACTGATACAGGAAAATTTCATTCTTTCTGAGCAAGGAAGCTCCCCCCTCCTCACCTCCCCTGGGAGGCATAAAAAATAATAATTAAAAAATGTGTTACCTTCATGAGAAGTGACCTTTCCCTCTAGAGAGCCCTGCTGGGGAAATGAGCTTCATAGCTTCCTGCGAGGGTTGGGAGAGAGGGTGGCAGGGCACAGGTACCTTCTGCCCCCCAGTTCAGCGCTGGGTGGAACATACTGTCGTGACCAGACTATAGTGCAGTGTGGTCGTAGCCGTTTGTAAACTATTGCACTTAGTCTGATGTGGGCTCTCCCAACCCTCCTGCTTGTTGCTAAAATTAAAATAAATTCCCTGTAGTTTAACTAGTAGTTTGCTCAGGAGAAGTCAGGCATTTATAGTTTGGCTTTGTGTTGCTATTCAGATTCATTTCAGAGACTTGATGAAATAAAAGGAATTGTAAATTCATTAAGTTTCAGCATCACAGTACTTTTCTTTTGTGCCTCCTCTGGGGGTGTGCCCTCACCCCCCTGCCTGATGGATTTTAAGGTTTTTTTTTTTTTTTTTAAAACATTTTTTTTTCTCTTTTTAATAAAAGCGTTTTTTTTCTTGAAAGACTTTTTGGTTCTCTAAGGGCAAGTGTAACATTTCTTGCTCTTTCATATAGAAATCAGATCCATGTTTTAAGAAGTAAAAATTGTACATAAAATGGCAGATGGTCTTGAACTCATATATTTTACTGAAAATCAATATATTAACTTACTGGTCTCTCATCTGCTCAAGTCGTGGTAGGTGTTCTACAAAAATCCACGTACCCTTCAACATCTTTTCTCCTGCTCATTGTTTCCTTTGCTATCTTGCCTCTTCAATGCTATGAGAGGTCAGAGCACTGAAAGAGAATTAAATACTTCTATTATTCACAGGGATTTTCAGATTTACTTGTCTGCAATATATTGCTTAGCCTCTTTGCGATCATTACTTGTTTGCTAATTTTGTCTTTTGTTTTTGTTTGTTTCTTGTTTTAGTTTTTACTACTGTAATATAGATTTGCTTTAAAGGCATATTTGGAATCTGCCTTTTGGTTAAGCTGGTCACTGTTTGACTGTGCAGAAAACTTGCCTCACACTAGGATGGAGATTTTTTTTGACCTGCACGCATACTGGCATTGCATCTTGGTTTTGAGAAAGTTGCATGATTCAAACTGGAATTAGAACTTGAGCTACCTTATTTAAACTGCTACCTGAATGTGTGGATGCTTCTGTGTTGCTTTAAAGCAATTTTGTTTGGGTGTTACAGTAAATCTGTAGGAGTTGGTTTTAATGAAAATCAGAATATGCTCCCCTCTGAAGTAAGAGGGTCCCTGCAAAGATTTGTCTGCTTAGCGTGATTTTAAAATAATGTAGTATGCTAGTCCAGTTCGCTCATACAGAGAGGACTTTGGAAATGGGAGAAGTGCAATGGAATGGAATGCGATGGGAGGCTTCTGTTATCTTTCTTGCATAACTGTATGGAAGGAGGGATTGTCGCCATCTGGACAGTTTTTCCTTTTGCAAAACCTTCTTGGGTGCCTGGCAAATGTGAACAAGAACTAGATTCACAACCAGTGGCTTGTACCCATAAAAAGGTAAAAGCAGGGCTGAAATTGCCACATCGTTCTCTTCCACAAGAACAATCTGAGCTATTGGGAAGGGAGCTGCTGTGGAGCCTGCTGAGTTGAGGATCACGAGTGAGCACTCATGAGAGCACTCCTCTCACTAGCGTTCTTGGCCTTGAGATCAGCAGCCTCTGGAGTCAGATACATGCAAATTGCGAGGGTAAACAACAACTATTGTCCTGGGTCGTCTTGCGC
Organism: Nothocercus julius; assembly: GCA_013398735.1. Classification (NCBI taxonomy): domain Eukaryota; kingdom Metazoa; phylum Chordata; class Aves; order Tinamiformes; family Tinamidae; genus Nothocercus; species Nothocercus julius. The sequence continues at coordinate 2,264,273 of VZSV01000119.1, forward strand.
TTCTAAAGATAGCCCCTTCAATGCCAGTTCTTCTTAGTTTTGGTGGGGACAAAAGACTTGCATTAACCATAGCACCACCTCTGGGATATCTCCCTATCAGAATTTCACCTCTAAACACCATTGCAGCCTGATTTCCATCTGACTTGCAAAGCAACTGATCATTTTCTGGGATAAATCTTTTACTTGTTTTTTTCTGGACCTGCAGCTTGAGTGCAGTGAGTATCAACTGCAGGTTGACCTGCAACAACCTATTATGCTTTCCTGCATGACTCAGATATTCTGCTGGTTTTGAAAATGTTTGCACAAGCAGGATTTATCTTGGGATAGTTGTCACAGGGTTCTATTGTGGAGGATGCTCATAAATCAGTCATTCTGTGGTAGAAACAAAAGGAGAAGGAAAACTCCTGCCCTGTTTGCATAGCACAAGCTGCACCTTCGGCGCTTTCCAGCTTGTTTAGTGAAAATATGTGCATACCTCAGCTGAAGTTGTTTCACATTTTAAGTATGATAGAATGTTTTCTATAGAATAGACTTGTCTTTCCTAAAGATGCTGCGTAATTACTACTTTCTCTGTATCCTTTTGACATCAAAAAGAGAATTAATTCTCTTGGTATAGTTCCAGATTTTCCATGTATTTCTCATTTGCCTTGTTCTTAGGCAGTGCTTATTTGGTGGAAACCAACCTGCACTTGTTTCCTCAGCAGTTTCCATGCGTCATGGCATGTCCCAGTTTTTCTTATGTCTGCACCAAGTCTGGGTAGTGAGTTTCCCAAACTCATACCCACGGGCACTGAGTATAGCTGTGTCTGTCCATTGTGTACCTAGCAGGCTCAATTTCTAGAGAAGAGAAATACCACTCACTGCTTGATCACAGTATTTTACTAATTGCCAAAACATTGGTGTGATACAAGTGTCTCCAGGGAGAAAAGTATGGTTGCAGAAGTGAACTGTGAAAGTAGAGGGAATTATCAAGACTATCAGAGCAGCAGAGCATTTCTTCTGAAGCCTGAATGGGAGACAAAAAGCCATCATCATTATCTTGGTTTTCCTCCTGTTCAGTAGGATAACTCTTTCACCATTATTTAACAGATCTTTTCCCTCTCCCTGAAGAGGGAATGAGATGAAGCAGAGATGACTACTAAGTGACTGTGAGAAGCTTATGAGAAAAAAAAAATATTTAAATTTGATTACCAGCTATGGCCTGGACTTTTCTTTAGGGATTTGGCTTTTCTCAGAGGGCATAATATTTCTTGCCTTTTTTTTTTTTATGGCATTTTATGGGTGAAAATAGCAACATTTAATTTATAGAGTATGTTTTGAGTTTGTGGTAGTTCAGCCCCACGTTTAACAGGACAAGCTGCTAAGGTTATGAAGGAGGAAGAAATGAGCTCTCCCGTGAGTGAACCAGAACATCCAATGTAGTCCACGTAAGGCATGAGACCAGACTTCAGGGGGAGAGCTCTTTCCTTTAAGAGGCTGTTGGTTAGTATGAGAGTACCTGAGTATTCCTGTCTAAGAAGACTGTTGAATAGAGAATCATTAATGAACAGTGTGGACAGTCTTCTCTGACAGCATTTACAGGTATATTTTCACGTGCACCCAAGGGTGCTTCAAGGAGTTTTGTCCGTGTGCTGCATAAGTGTTTATGGCTGTAACACTGTTCTTTACATTTTCTTCTGCCTATTTGGAGGTGAAGGAGCAGTGCCACTAGGAGTAAAGAGAAGCACATTGTATGGATATCTGCTTAGCTAGTTAGAAATCAGAATGTTTTGCTGGCTTACGAGGGCTATTGCCTAGTTTGCTGTTTTCTTACAGCCGCACTGCAGTTTCTGAGCGGGGTGTGTGTGAGTCGAGCACCGCGTCAGCTGGGCAGTGACCCTTTCTGCAGACAAAATCCAGGGGACTGATCTCATGTGCACACTAATTTGGGAACGGAGAGTACCAAGCCCAGGCTGTACAACAACAGCTAATTGGGTGCTGCCTGCCTGCAGGGACCTGGGCTGGCTGCAAAACCTCCTGTGACTCCTGCCGGGAGAACTGGGGGATGTCGCTCCATCTACTCTAAACATACAGACGCCACAATTAATATTTTTCCTGCTTTGAAGTCTGAACATGAGTTTGTTTGGTTCTGCTTGGCTGCTGATGGTATGCTAAATACAGTAATAATACAAAGATGAAGGCAATCAGGTGAACAGAAGCGTATGGCACATTCACTAGTTAAAATGCATTGTAAAATAGAAGTATAAAAGATGCATTTATTGGTTCTTGTTCTACTCTTGAGGAAAAAGTTTTGTGAAATTTAGTGAGGAAAGGGAGGGCGGCTGTGCTCATTAAGAAAAAATTCTATTTCTGTTAAGCAGTACTGAGAAAAGGGTGCTGATTTTTACTGACTGTCACAGCATAAGGATTAACAGTTTAATAAATTTGCCATAAAAACATACTAGCATACTAGCTAAGTCATGGAATCTGCTTGCTTATATGAAAAGATTGGTATTTTGTTCACTCACCAACAAAAGAGCAGCTTGTTCCACATGACTGCGTAGCAGAATTTTGCAAGGTTTGAGTAACACCTATGGTTATTATTTATATTATTAAATTTAAAATGTAGACGTGCTTTTCGGTCATACAAGTGTATGGACAGCTGGTCTTGATTTTTCTGAGGTTGTGTAGGAGTCACCTGTGGGGGAATCAGTTTGTCAGCAAGGCAACCAATACACCATTGTATTTATTGGATACAAAAATAAATTAAGAATGTTACTTAGATTGCAAAATCAAGTACTTGAAAGTTAGGAAATGCCAGATTTACAGTTGCCTATGCAACATTAATTCTTTTCCCTTGTGCCTCTATCCTGGGTAGTTAATAAGGCAGGGTTCCTGTGAAATTTTTTGGATGTGGTCGTGTAAAGACTATATCATGGGGCATATCAAAGAGGGGCAGAATTAAGGTTGTATGGACATCTGGCTTTTCTTAACTTCTTAAGTGCCCAGTTTTGCAACTTAAATAACTTAGGAAATCACATTTATATAAAACCTAGGCATTTTTAAAGTAGAAGGGTAAAGTAAAACTAAAACCACATATATTATTGGACTATAACCATCCCTTTACTATACACCTTCGCTAGGATTTGAGTTGCAAATACCCAGCAGTGTCGCACAGACTTGAGTTGCTTGCTATTGCCGACTGTTTTAACCAAGTGTCAGGAAGAAGAACTTATACTAGGAGAGGACAGTCTTTTGGGTTTAGGATGCAGGCACGAAACCTTAACTGCTCTTCTTGGCTGCTTTCTTCCAAGTGCAAGATGGGCAGTGGATCCATGTGCTGGAGTTGGGCAGCGTTGAGCCTTGGGACATACGTGGTGTTTTTGTAGTTTGTATGCTGTGCTTGGGAGGGGGATGCAAGTCAAGAGTCCACTTGCTCCTCTCCCTTTGCATTAGTTCCTTCAGCCTGTCCTGGGACTCTCCTCGCTGCCTGTTTAACTTCCAGGGAGGATTTTGCTCTTGATGCCTTTCTGCCCTCCTGAAATCATTTTGGAGCAGTTTCCTTTAGAAACATAAATTACTATCAGTTGTGGACTTCCTGCTGTACGGTGGCTTTATACACTGTCCAAAATGAACTCACTGCATCGCATTAGTATTTTCTTTTGGATATTTAGGTTCTCGGAACCTGTGATTGCCGTAGTTAAAATACTTGAAAATAGTTGACACAAGTGTCTTGAGTGTTCTTCAGTCACTGAGATAGCACCAGAATTGTTCTGCATTCTCACAGTAACAGACTGCAGGTGTTTTCAAGTTCACAAACCCAACTGTTGGTGAAAACCTGTCAGTTCCTTTCTCCTTCACCCTCCTGGGGCTCTGTTTATGGTCATTTTTTTTTCCCAGTATATAAGCCCACATTTTTAAAAAGGAAAATAGGAATTTGCAGCATCCAAAATATTCCCACTTCTGACACAGAAATGAAATGTGTTCTGAAACTGTTTTCTTGAAATAAATGATCTGTCGTTGACTGTGAGATGAAGATGTCTCAAGTGGACCTTTTGTAAAGTACAGAAAAGCAATGGAAATACTTTGTATCTTTACTGTTATCCTTAGGCTCCTTTTCTTCCTCCTCCCACCATTGGTCTCTGCATTGGCTCCAATGGGCTATTTTTTATGCTTGTCCAGAATATTGCCACCTGTTTTTATCATTTATTTTAATTCTAATTTATTTCATTTATTTATTATTAATCTTATTTTAAATTACAAAAGACTGTTCTCTGTTTTCTTCTAATATTTGCAATTCAGTATCTTTATACTGTAAGTTTCCCGTCTCATTTTTGGTACCATTCTGCTTCCTCTTTTGAGCTTTTCTCTTCCGAGCTCCTTGTTTTCTCTACAGATGGGTTAAGATGTGGAGGAGTTTGCCCTCAAAATGTTGACTGTTTGAGAGGCTGTTCAGATGACAGTAACTTTTAAGTCACCTTAAAAATAAAAGTGGTTTAACGGGCCAGACAGTAAAGTTTGCTGTTCCTGCTCAAAATCTTTTTTTTTTATTTTTCTTGAAATCGCACAGTAAGTTGCACTGAATGAAAAGACCTGAACTGTTAATTGCCGTTTGGCAAACACAGTACTGTAGCATAGGTACTGTTAAATGGGGAGTGTGGTCTGGTGCACGAACGTCTTGGTATTAGCAGAAGTGTTATATGCCTGAGATGCACATGCTGCACCTATGGCAATAAACTGTGTTTGCTTTTTTCCTGCAAACACAAAAGCCAAGTGGGAAGGGATATTTCATAAACCCAGTGCTATTGTGTCCTCTGGTCTAAGCCATAAAACAAGAGTAGCAGAGAAGTTCCCTTTGAACTTGAAATCCCTTTCTAAGCTGCTGATCTAACCTCAGTGAGAGAGGGGCCGACACCAGCCAGAAAAATTCCTCTTCTGGATATTTCCCTCCCACTCTGTGCACCCCTTCCCCCCATTAAAAAGAAAGAAAGAAAAAAAAAAAAGTCCTTAAGTGAGTTTGATGCTGCACCTCTGCCCATAAATTTAAAAAAATATTATCGTAATGTAGGTCAGTGAACTGAAACGCCACCGTACACCATGGGGGATTAAAGTCAGGGAGGCAGCCCTCTCCCACTCCCACTAGGTCAGATGACAATATAAACAAGAAATGCAAGGAGCCTTCAGCTTTTTCTTGCCTTAATCCTTTGTTTATCCAGCACTTAAACTGACTTTTGGGGTCGTCTCTGTCTGGCATTAAAGCCCTAAAGCTTTTTGAAGTTTCCCTGAAGTTAATAAAATTAGTCTGCCCTCATTGCTAGGCCCCTGGCTGATGCTTCAGAACAACCTACATCTCCCTTACTGTCTTTGCGGCATTTGGCTTTTCAAGTTAATAATATTTTATAACAGAAAAAGAGTGTATGAGAGAGAAGCAGAAAGATCTCCCAAAAGGCCATTCAGTTAAAAGGCAAAGTGATTGCTATGCAGTACATCTTCTGAGAACTCAAAGGGCATTAATTTAAAATCCAGTGAGTGGAGGTAAATTGATGGTAAAGTAATTGTAAGTGTTGAGTTTCAATTGGAGAGAACAACCCACATTTCTAAGAAGAAAAACTAAAACAAAAATTAACTTTATTCTTTTGTTATTATAAAACTCCTCTAGTTGAGAAGATGAGGACTCCTTCATGTGAATTACCTGTGAGTTCTAACCCCTTCCCTCATTTATTCTGCTACAAAGAGTCATCAGTTATCACAGTTCTTGTTACAGCTGGTCTTCTCTCATTATTTAGTTGTCCTTGGTGTTACACTGGGTGGTGGTGGTGGGGGGTATTTAGTGTAGGGAACTGAGACTCGAGGACATGAAGGTTTGGTTTCCAACTGCCACTCAACTTACTGATTTCCTATTACTTCAGAGCTGTCAAAGCAATATTTATTTTTCCCCAAATAGCTTTTTGAAATACAAAAGGAATAATGTTCGTATGCTGGATTGAACAGAATATTAAGCACCATCCAGAGGGGGATTTTTCTTATATGTTGACCCACCCAATGAAAGGAGCAATGCAGATGACTTCCTTGTCCCAGGATATTTGCAATTGCAGTGCTAGACGTAGTATACAAGTGCATGGCCCTAAAAAGAACATCATCTTTTAAGAGGAGTGTGGGTGTTTTGTTTTAAAGTGTTAAATGAGTCCGATACACTTAAGTGGTAATTTTTATTATTATCATATACATTTATTTCAGTTTTTCCGTGTTGATTCGCTCGGAAGTACATGATGTGTGCAACACTGTTCACAGAAATCATTCTGAATTTTTTTTTTGACTGTCTTGTCAGGGAGGATAAACTGAACTATGCTAATAAAACTGTTCACCCTACAGTTCAGTTTCTTAAGCTGAGAGTGCTTTGAAGGTCCTCTGTGTGTGTATTGTGGTTTATGGTCTTCCTGTCCCATTTGGGGGGATAACTAAGGTAATATGTGGAGAAGTCTGTACTGAAGTATGAGAGACCACTTGTGTTCCAGTTACTTGCAATAAGAAGCAAATAGCAAGCGGTGGAGAAGAGGGATTTTCAAACTGTTTTAGGAATAATGACTTACAGGTGTGGGTCCTTTTTATTTGAGCAGCTGATACAGTTGAAAAAATGACAGTTTTTGAGACCAAGTGCTTTCCCAAGTCTGAGTGAACAACTTCTGCGAGACTTGTGCTGCATCCCCAAAGAAAGGCTTATGACTGAAAAGCTGAAAACTGAAAGCTTTATTTTCTTCCAAGTGAAAGCTTTATTTTCTTCCAACTATATCAGTTGCTCTAATAAAAATACTAGTTTTAAATTTTAGCCAGGGGCTGCCAAGGGTGGTACTGCCATTAATAGCTCACAAGCTGTATTTTAGTTCCTGCGTGTACGTGTGGTTTGGGGTGCTGGTGCTGCCAGTCCTCTCTGTGGTGCTGCGTGCTCCTTTCGAGGATGGTTATAGCAGAGCAAGCGAACCCTGTTTCAGACAAATACAAGACTTAACTTAGGATGCTAGATTAGATGCTATGGACCGAGTCTTTTGGCATTGAAGTATAGGCATACCTATATGACAAATTAAAAAAAAAAAGTTAGGAATTTGAGTCTATGTGTAAAACAATTACTGTTTGTGGAAGAGGATTCAGGAAAGGAGAGTGGTTTTTAATACACCTGCAACATGTAGAGTCATCCATTAAATTGAATAAAATATATATTCAAAATCTGTTGTAGTTCTTAAGCATTATTCATATTTATTTTGCTCTTTGGAGCTCTTAAGTTAACTAAAAATTGTTTCTAAGGTATGAGGAAGAGAATAGCAACTTTTGTTGCAAGGAAAAAATCACAGAAAAATTGAAGTATTATCATTTTATTTCTTCTGGTAAGTAAATAAAATCTCTTGCAGTAGCTACACGGTGGAGCATGCCCAGGTCTTAAGCCACCAAGGATGTTCCCACCTGTGGGGTTAGGCTCACTTGGCTGCACCGTGAACTTTGTAATGCCCGAGGGAGGAAAGGTCTGTCTTGCCCTGCCTGCCAGCCCCGCTGCCCCTGCTTCTCACAGCTTAATGAAGGATTCAAACGTGGAACGTGCCCCCCGCTGGGTGACAAACCCTGAAATTAAAATCGGATACAATAGTCATAGGTTTTCAGTTTAACAAATCAGTGTGTGTGAAGATGACTGATTTAAAAGGTTGTATTTAGAAAACGAGAAATTCCATTACCTCTTTGAAAATGTAGCTGCTGGAGCACAGATCTGGAGTTGAGAGGCAAAGAATATTTATATAGGTATAATGCACTTGCTGATAGAAGGAATAGTGAAATAAACACTGTGTGTGTGTTGGTACTTAAGTGCCTTTCACAGAAAGATTTCAAAGCAAATAAGAGATTTTAATTAACCATTCATTGCGTCAAATTTAGGTGCATTTCTTTTTCCTCATATTGCAAAAAGGAAGGTAAAAGCAGAATTAAATTCCTTTAGCCTGCTCTAGCTGAGAATACAAATTTTATTTAAGCCTGAGCTGTTCTAATCTAATCTAATGCTCTTTGTTCAGTAGTGGGTAAATGGTTTTTCAAAGACAGGGTGGTGAAAGTCACCAAACTATAGTCCATCTCATAGGTGTAATTTTTCATGTCACTTTAAGCTGTAGACTCATGAAGTCATATTTCTTTTGCAGGTGATGGATGATTACAGTGTGATTGGTCGTTCATTGTTTAAAAAGGAAACAAACATCCAAATTTTTGTGGGTCTAAAAGTCAAGCTATCAACAGGAGAAGATGGAGTAATAGAAGGTGGTTTTGGACAAAGCGGCAAGTTTAAAATCCAAATTCCAGGTAGGTGCTCATAACTTCAACGAACAGACATAGATCTGTGTCAAGCGTAGAGGATCTTTCCGCACTGCAAGTCTGTCTGAATATATCCAGTAGTTTCCTAAAGGCTGTGGCATGAGCTCACTCCTGTGTGGACCCTGAATATTTGGTGGATCATGCCTCCTTTAATTAAATGATAGTGGTTGTGACTTAATGAGATTGAGTGGCCTGAAGCCACACCTGCCTATAGGCAAATATGGGTCTGAAAATGACTTCTGCTTAAGTATCAGTAACAGGAATGATTCTGTGTTCAGGAAAGGCTTGTGGAAATCTCTGATCTTAAAAGATACGTGGTTTTCAACAGAACCATCCTGAACAGGTGAAGTAAAACAAACTTGTTTTTACCTATAGCTACTTACTAAATACAGCAGAGTGTTTGTAAGTTCCTTAGGTTTACTGTTTTGCATGTTATTACGTTACTTGCCTCCAAGCAGAAACTGCAAATGAATGAGCTTTTAGGGATCTCAAGGGTGTTTTATGGCTTGTGTCTTCTGGTTTCGTAATTTTATGTAGCACTGTATTTTAATCCTTGATGAATTGCTACAAGAATTTCTGCCTCCTTAGCTTAGAGCATGGGGAATGGTGGGTGCTAGAGTTTATAAGAGGTGTCATTGCTATTGGTTTTTCCTTTACCGTTGAGGCTGAAAAGTTATTCTGTGCCTCTGAACAATGATAATAAGTGCTGCATTTACTTCAGATTGTAGGGTAATGTTTCAACAATACTAGTAGCATAATGGTAGTAGGACTTCGCATTTCTCTGGTGTTTTCAGCCCAGTTGGTAGTTAGTCCTGCACTCTCTCTGGGCAGTTGAGCAAAATTACTTCTGTTGTACAAGGGGAGAAAAGGAAACACGTTGTGTGAGAGCAAGCAAGCACGTACCATTGATCTACAGAGAAAACTGGAGTTTCCTGATTTCTGGCCAAAGATGGACAATTCTCTATTTGAGTTCAGACTTCTGGATGCAAATGTGTTAAACTTGTATTAAACTTGGCCCCTAGTAAATAGTCTTTTGAGTTGTCAGGTGAGAATTTCTGGCTGAGCAAAAAGCTCCTGTTTTCTCTCCTAGCTGTAGTAATTCCAGTTTTGTCACCAAATGGCAGACTTTGCAAGTAGGCCTGATAGCACGGTGCATACTTAAAGAAACTGCACTGGATGTTTTTCACTTTTTTTCTGATGTGGAAAAGCTTTTTTATTTCAGGTTTCTATTGTGAAAAAGCTTTTGAACGTTTGCTAAGATGCGTAGCTTCCAGTAGGTGGTGGAATCGTGTGTGAATGGGCTGCACCACTGGAAAGAGTTCAGGTTGAAAGTCAAGGTGACACCTTTAAAAATGAGGTGTGTTTGGTGGTTTTTGTTCCATAGTGGCCGTAGACTGAGCAGCTGGCAATTTTGTTGCTCATGTGGGAAGATACTGGATTGAGCAAACTCTTCACTTTGTGGGATAGCGAGAAGCCTAATAAGGAGGAGTCTTTGTCCTTGTTGTCGATGTAAGAAGGAACCAGAACTGTGAACCAGCAGCTGTGTAAGGAAATACCACACAAATTGAGAAAATGGCTTTTCAGTCTTCAAGCTGAGTTAACTTAGAAAGAAATGATGCATTTTACCAAGCTGTTCCTTATCTAATCTTATGTTTTCCTGATGTTCCTGATGAAGCAGAGGGCCCTTTATAGTGTCTGCGCTTCCAAGGAGAAGAAAATATATATGCAAAATACTGGAATTTAGTATTTTTATAAAGTAGGCAGAATAACGTAACTTTGATTTTCTTTAGCCTGGATCAAATTTGGGTGCTTTAGCTCTCCGCAAAGAAGAGGCAATGTGTTAAATCGGCTCACTTGATTTCTAGCAAAACATGGTTAGGAGCAAAAAATCACATAATTGGGAAGGGTCTAAATAACTGTTTCTTTAAGAGTTACAAAGATTTGTGTGTAGGGGGAGGGCTATTGCTGTGATGCTGCTTAAGTCAACTGCAGTTCACATTCCTTTGTTAGGTCAGTGTTGCTTTTTTAATGTGTCTGCATCCTGTTTGTGGGTTTTCCTTTTTTTTATATATTAAATTTAACTGATCAGATTCATCTCTCCCTTCCCCCTTATTCTTCAGCTTGGTTCCACTTATTTTCTGTTTTAGAGATTTTTTTGTGAAGAAATCCTTCATATGTATATATTTATTTTTCAGTGATTCCTTCACAAATATATCAGGGAATGGGAGGGAAGGGAAGGAAATGTGCAAGTTGAAACTGCCTTAATTGCCTCAGCCTGGCAGTCAGTCAGTCTTGTCTTATTTAAAACCAGTCTTAACCTCTGGAATTGAATAGCTTGTTGGGGTAGTTAACCTTAGGATAGCTGAAGGCTGCTTTCACTGATTTCAGATGTTCCTTTCTAAAAATCAGGTAGATGCATTGGAGTTGAGCACCTTGCTTGTTTAAGGGAAGAGCGAGATGTTGCACAGCGTAGCCTGTTGCAGGGGTTGTTCTCATACCACTGCTAGTGGCAACGGCCTCGAGCACCGTGGCTGCTCCCGAGGACGTGCTGGGCTCTCCACGCGCTCCCTTTGTCACTTGGAAATGGCTCCTTTGACTGTAGATCTCATTTTGGGGACCTTGTGTGCGTTACGTTTTCTGTGGGCTGAACCTTGGCAGACCTTGGGACCGGGAATGATGGAACACAGGTTCTGCTGCTTTTTCTGGCACTGCTTGTGTGTAACAGTAATTAAGATCCTCTCTGTTCTGCAAAATGGGGATAATTATTATCTGTTCTGAAAAAAAAA
>VZSV01000119.1:2277493-2364126 GCA_013398735.1 Nothocercus julius
CTGTGTCTTCAGGGTGGTATTTCTGTATCTCAGGATCCGTATCCTGAAGATACCTTCAGATAACGGTGAACTTTAAATAGTCAAAAGTAAATAGCATATTTCAAACTGTAATTTGGCAGTCTTTACTGACTTCAGCAGGAGTTAGGACAGTCTCAACTTTTTCCATTGCTCTGAGAATAATTAAACATTCTGTCACTAAGCAGTGTGTGTGTGTGTGTGTGTGTGTGTGTGTTGCACTAAAATAAGAAGCTTTTTTTTGACAGAATTTAGGCACATTTAAAGTCCACGTTTGCCCTGTCTGTCTCCTAATGTAAGAAAATAAAATGTTGGCTGAAAGGGTCTGGTAGGTTGCCATCCCTGTCAGTATCAGGTGAGGCTGAGCAGGATTTCAGTCAAGAGGAGAAACAAAAGCCCAAGGGCAAAGAAATTTGTGTAGCTGTTTTATTTAAAAGCTGGGGATTAGCTCTGCTTGTTCTTCCACAGTCTCTCTTCCCCTATCCTCTAAAACAAACAAAACCTAAAATCCTTAAGGGGTACTTCATGCATAAATCTCCTTCTATCCTTTTTGTGAAAGTTGGCTAGTGTAACATGGACAGAGGCTGGGAGGAGATCACTGCCAGGGAAGCCTCACTTCCCTATATGATCCTCTCTTGAGTGGAATAAGCTGTAATGATGTAAATCTCTTGGTGAATTTATATTGCATTTATATGTGGAAGTCTGACAGAAGAACTCAAAAGTACCTTTTCAGAGGTAACATCCCGCAAGCCCATGTTGGCTTTTGGAATTGAATATTCAGTTTGCTTGACCTTAGTTTTTTGGATGGTGATGCTTTTTTTTTTTTTTTTCCTTTTTCTTTTCCTCGCCAGAATCAAAGCCAAGATTTGTGCAGGTTCCTTCAGAATGAAAACAAAAGTCAAAGAAGTGTTAATTTATTAATTGTCTCTCTTCCTCAGCTGTGGTATTATCAATGGATCTTGGTCTTGACAATGATCACTGAACCGCAGGAGTCTGTAAAGTTAAAGCTTTGAAGAGTGATGTAAAAGAGGCTGTAAAGACCTGTCCTTGTGCACTGGAATGGCTACTGTGCCCAGGGTGGCTAAGACTTTTTTGGTATAAAAATATAATTGGTGCATACGTTTATCAGGCTGCTCTTTTGGAATCAGACAGACGCTGATGATGGAAATACCAGGCACCTGGTGACCTAGCAGCACTTACCGAGCACTGCGGAGGAGAAGGTGCAGCTCCTCTGCCAGCCCCACTGGCTCCTGGACGGGCTGCACAGTGATCTTGCTGGGCTTCCATCTTCCTATGGAACTAGAGTCAGTTTTGAGTCATCGAAAGGGCTGAGATGAGCCTGTTTGTTTATGCTCAACTCCCCTCTTAGTCTGCGCAAACGGAGCTTGACAAAAGTGTCACTGGCCTTCAGCAAACCGCTTGCTACCCAGAAGATTCCCTTCCCCCAAGCAGCATGGGCTGCTCTCGCGGGAAGGACCTTGGGTGTCCTGCACCGCTTGATGTGCTCAGTGTTTCCTTCCTGCTTGCTGCACAAACCAGTGAGCGTGGCCCTCCCCTCGAAGGCAGTGTTGTGGGTGCTCTTCAGGGAAAAGGCCTGGTGCTCTGTGACGAGCGGTCAGCTGGTGGTAAGGAGCAGCCTGCACTGAACCTTCTCTTGCCCTGCAGAGAGAGGGACCTTCTCCAGGCACCACCGCGAACTTGCACTCACAGCAAACTCAGGTCACACACATCAGACATCAAACCTTCCTTCTGTGTAGGGTCTCCTGTGGTTGAGCATCTTTCCAGTTCATGTAGCCCTTCTTAGTCTAGGGGACTAGTCTGTTGAAAGTCACATTCCCTGACCAAAACTGCAGAATAAAAACGTATTTAGGATTTTAAAATGTTAACACGCTGTCATTTAGAATGCTGTTCGCTTTAAGTGGAGAGACCTTGCTGTATCCACTGCAAACTCAAATATCTTCTTCCTTATATAGACCAGATTTTGCCTTTAATTTTGATTTCACTGGATTTATGCTGCTGAAATTGCAAGCTGCTTGGATTGGAACATACTATGGAGCAAAGTGATCGGTCCTCCCAGAAGTTTAATTTGATATTGTACCATATACACCCAGGAGCAGGGTGCATGTGCTACCTTGTGTTTGTTTTTGTTGTCTTTTTAGGTGTTTCATTTTGCAGATTCAACACTATTTCACTGTAATTTCAAGTGTGACAACATTTCTTTTTTGCTGGAGAAAGAATATAGCTAGCAATGTTTTTTATTACGTGTCTATACAGTTCTACTTGGCAACATTAAAACACACACGAAAAAAAAAACAGTTTCCTAAATACCATATGTCCCCTAGAACAAGTGCAAATCTCCATTTTAACTCTAGTCTTGTTCAGTATAAGAAACTGTTGGGATGCTTCAGCATATGCCTTGAAAAACTACTGAAAGGAACAAAGCGTGGTTTCTTCAGAAGAGTAAAAAAAATATATATATATATGTTTGATAAGAATAAAATTAGGATTGCCTGTTAATTACAGGGAAAGCTCATTGCGACGCATTTGTTTAAGGCCACACTTCTGGGAGAGGAGAGACCCCTTTCTGGCTAAGGGCTAATACAGCTACACGAGAGCTTCAGAATATCCCTGGGGATCCAGTTATGGGGCTAGGCTGTATCTAGAGACTGCCAGAAACCAATACTTTAATTCTAAAGTAATCGTGAGACTCCAAAAATGTGCTGCACTAGTGTGCATTTTATAATTATTGCCTTTGTTCTTGCAATCGTTTCATGGGAGTATTGTTCTGAAAGATTCCTCCTTTTAATGAGAAATGGCTGCCTGGCTACCCTGGGCGCAGGTAGAAGGTGGGATTTCACTAAGGTCTTTTCGGAGCAGCTCGTCCTGCCCCGGGGAGTGGGGGGCTCTCTTCAAGAGTCCCCTCCTTAAGTTGTTTCCTTAGAGCCAGAAGGTGGAAATTGAAAGCTAGGTGATATTTCCAGGTCTATAGTTAATTTATACAACATGAAAGGAGGAATTACTTTCCTTCATCTCCATTTCTGTTTCTTTGTGTGCAAAATGAACTACTGTCTTTGGATGTTAGTCCTCACTCTTGACTTTGCAGTATTTGATTGGAAAATATTTGCTTCCAAACATTTATGTAACTTAACTTTGATCCTATGAAAAGTCAGTTTCCATAAAGCATAGGTCATGTATTCAGATGGTCATCTCAGAGTGAAACATTTCTCCTTTTCTATAAAGTGTTCATGCTTTTTTTTTTTGCTTGATTCTTGATTGTTTATCGCTTGGGCCCTTCCCCTTCCACCACTGTTTGGTCTGAGATCTTAGTGGAGCCTGAGTAAAGACGTGCACCATGAGGGCTTCCAGGGGACATCCTTCTTTGTGGTTTGCAAACTCTATGCTCTGTGAAGTACTGACTTGTAGCAGTATTCCATGTGTAGTGTTCATTGATTTTTATGGGCATTTATATAAAGCAATCTTTGGTTTTTGTTTTTACAAAGTGATTTGAGTGCTTACAAGGGCATAAGTGGAGTGTCACTGGAGTACTGGACATGTTTTGGTGGGGGATAGGGGTGTCTGTTATAAAGTGTTTTTGTACAAAATGAACAACAAAAACATTCCTGGCTGTAATTATAGGGTTATTGCATTGTTAAAAAAAAAAAAAAAAATGCAGAAAAATTCTTAATACCTGGTATAAAAGTTATGGGTAAAGAAGAGAAACCATCATCCTGACTTAGATAGTGTTAGTGGAAAGACATTTCTAATGTTATAAATTCAATCATATGAATTCCATATTCTATACATTTTATGCTGTGGATTTTATCATAATAGATTTTTAAAACCTTCTAGCCCCCAGTTTTTCTTCTTTCTCCTTTTTCCTTTCTTTTCTTTTTCCTTCCAACTATTGCAGATTAAGGAATCAAGACAATTTGGCTAATGAGTAATTTGGAGAACCTGCTCTTCCCTGCTACAACTGATCAGCTACCCAAATTCATTTTCCTGATGTTATCATAAGCTGTCTCAGCTCCCTGTCCCCCTTCCCTCTCCCCTGTCGCTATCCATTCCTCTCTGTCCTCTGAGTAGCCTCAGCTGCATTTTCATAAAGTAAATGTGTTTAAAAAAAAAAAAAAAGTAGAACTCAAGCAAGAAAATGGTCATATGACTTCCCTTCATTTACTTTGCTGTTTTGTCCTTAGCTGTCTGTCTTTGCATATACGTGCCAAAAACTTTTGTTGTGTACCTGAGGTTTATAATTCGGTTTCTGTCTTTGCTGCCAACTGCATATTTCTGAATATGTTTACTTACCTTCTCAATTTTCTTTTTGTGAAAATAGCATTCTCTCTGTCTACTTTGACCCTTTACTGTATGGGCATGTTAGGTGAGAGACTAAGTATTCCTAAAGTCTCGGCACGTATGGATTGGTATTACAATATGAACACAACACTAAATATGCATTTGTTTTCTTTGAGTGCAATCGATTTTCTTTGTGAGCAAGCATAATGGTAACATGGGCTATGCCAAGCACTGTGTGCCAGCTAACACTATTAGCAGCAGAGAAAGAAGACATTTTCAGGGACATTTCCAGAGACTGCAAATGTGTTAAAGAATAAAGTTCCTGCTGACAGAAGCAGGCTGTGTGTCATGAATTGGGGATTTTCTTTTCATGGCTCGTTACAATCGGATGTTCTCACAAGTACCTCTTCAGAAGATGCATGGAGATTATAGTCCCTCTGGGCTTCATGTGGATATTTGATACCTCAGTCTCCAGTCCGTGACTCTTCGCCCTAGTTCCTCTTATTTTCCTTGTTATGCTCTAAGGATACTCTAAGGTATTTTGACGACATAATTACTTTTTCTGTTTTTGTTCCTTTTTCAATACTGAAATTGTGAACATTCAGAGTAGGACTGAAGATTTGATTAAAAAAAAAAAAAAAAAGGAAAAAGTAGTAACAGTCTTTATCCCAGGACTGTCAAGAGAATGTAAAGGAATTTTCAGGAAGAAAAACTACCATTGCACGACAGGCAGATGCATTTCTTTTCTAGATGTCACCCAAATGACATTTGTTGAATTTGTTTGAAGATATTTGTAAGGGTAGGCTGTATTTAACAACTGGGAACAATTTTAACTAGACATGGCTCGGGCATTGGTGGTTCTCAGCTGTCTTTCAGTTCCATATATTCCAATTTCTAGATCTTGGCTGCTCAGGCTGCAGAGATGAGACCTAATTTGAACCAATAGTGTGCAACAACAGTGCACCAGTCCAGTAACCTTGTCTCCAGCTTTTGTAAAGGACAAATTTGAGTAACACAAGAGATTATACAGAGACTTTAGCATGGGTAAGGAGAAAAAGAGAAACTGTAAACTTTTCCTACTCAAAATCTATTTCCTGTGTCTCTCTGAATTTAAAGCTTTTACTTGTACCTTATGCAGATGTAGTTTTGATTTCAGGGCATGTTGCTCGTATAGTAAGTGGAAGTGTGTTATGGATTCCCTGCTAGTTTCATTTAACCATGTAGTTAGCATTGTTTTGGGAAAGAAAAGGAGGGGAAAGGCTAGCTGTAAGCACACTGAGGCCAGGTATTTTGGTCCACCCCCATCAATGATTTCTAATTGAAGCTGTCTGAGCCAGTCTTAATACAATTTAGTTATCACCAGCCAGAGGGGTTTTATTTATGGGATGGGGCCTGGTGGAACTTCCTGCGCCCGAGAAGCTGCTGGGAGAGGGCTGGTGGCGCGGGCTGCCGGGCTAGCGCTCGCCTCGCTTTAATAAGGCAGGGATTGATGGCTCCGGCGGTTCAGGGGTTAGGTAAACAGCAGTGCCTTGGTTCAAGGCTCTCCGTGTTCAGCTGTTTGTTTATACGGCTCTCCGGAGGTTGGCTTAGCCCTCCCGACGTCTCAGGGGAGCTCTCCTGACCATGGTGTAACCTCATCTGCTCCAAAGTCATTCAGGAGGTGGCGCATCCCTTTTTAGGAAAGGTACCGGAATGGGGATGTCTGTAACTAGTGCTTGCATGTAATCAGAGTGCACTGAGGGTTAGTTTTGTCTCCAGTAACTCATGGATAATTTTCACATGTAATATAACTATTGCGCTTTCATGATCTGACTTAATCTTTGCTCACAAAGGTGACTTGAGACCACTTTTGAATTGCAGTTTTAAAAATCAGTGGCTTCATTAATTCCACCAGAATTTGGAAGTTAAGTCTAACTAGCTTGTGCTCGTCCTATTGACTTGGTAGAGGTCGTTCGCTAAATTGAATAGGTTAAATCCTGAATAAATAAATGGCAGTTACTAATTTTAAAATGAGTTAGTGATGGTTACGTGCTGCGCAGTGCTGTGAGCCAGCGGCAGCTCGGCGGGCTCGTGTCCCCAGCAGGCGCAGAGGCCGGTGCTGCGCACAGGGCACGCGAGGGGCGCGCCGGGTCTCGCTGCCGCGTTGTGCTGCGCTGCAGGGTGGCTGCGCAGGGTGAGGGCAAGGGCGCTTTGCCAGGCGTGCGCCTGGCTGCTTTTAGCATGGGACATGTGGGGAAGTTGGCTTAAATCCCAGAATTTGTTGAAATAAATTTTGCTGCTATGTCTGACAATTTGTACTTCATTTTTGTGTAGCACCTCTGCTCTGTAGCCACGAAGACCCAAACAAGATATTAATAATTAGCCTCACAGCTACATCACAGCTTGTGAAATGTCCTTTCCTACCGATGGAGGAAACTGAGGTACAAGTGTGGGCTGTAAATTGCTATTGCCCTCACCAGGTATTTTGCAGAGAGCCAGGAAACGCAGTGACCTTCCCTGTCTCGTAACCCCCAGTGCTGCTGCAGCAGGGTAGTTCAGTGGGGTTAGGACTGTCCCAGTCCCAGAGGTTTCTCAGGAAACCTGGACCTTGCCCAGGGGTATCAAAAATAGGATAACACTGTTAAAGTAACGTGTTGTGTAAAAGTCCCTATGGATGGCACCTGTGCTCCCAGGTGAGGTGTTTTGAGTGGTGGAGAGGAGTCCCATTTCCATGCTGGTTTAGTTTCTGAAGTGTCGAAATCCGAACGTCTTGTCACTCTTAAATAATGTGTGGGCTCTGACTTAAAGGCTGGGTTTAGTATTTAATCAGTGTTAATATGATAACAAGAATGTGACAGCTGAAGCCAACACAAAGATTATCTTCTTAGCCAAACGCATCCATTACTTGGGAAATAGAGGTTTCTGTTAAATGAAACAGACAGAGGGGCTGTTGGAGGTGGCTGAGAACGGGAGGGGGGATGGGGGCGAAGAGGTGAAAGTTGAGGTTTAGAAAATCTCTATAAAAATAAAAACAAACCATCCGTCTTGCTGGCTGGCGTTTTACCCTCCCGTTGCACTTTAGGGATGGCGCTCCGATTCCTATCGAGAACATTATGCTGAAACTTAATCTAACAGAGCACTTACTCCTGCCAAACTGGCTCAGCGGTTGCTCTGCTCCCCCAGAAAGAAAAGACCAGCGAGGCTTTGCATACAGGACATCTTCTTGTTGTGCCATCTTCTGAAGAAATATTTCTTAGAGAACCCTGGGGAGGGCAGATTTGATCTGCTCTGTGTAGTCTATACTTTTCCTTAGAGGAGTATCTTGGGAAAATAAAGCCATGTTGCAGCATTTCAGAGCCATCATAAAATAAATTGTGTGCACTTCTGTGTGTGTGTGTGTGTCTGCATGTACATGAATCCCTGTCTAGTAACCGATGCAGCGATGTTTATAGCCAGTGCTTGAAACTAAGATAATAGTGCTATAAATAATTTTAGATAATGAAGATAAGAGCATAATTAGAAGAATTTTACAAGATGGGCAATTCACTAAGATAGATGGAGTAACACAATACATTAAAAATATCTGTAACTTTGCACAAACATGAGACTGGTGACAGGAAACATCTGTCTTGCCAACTGTCCCCTGGAGTAGCCACTGCCCAACATCCTGCGGGGCTGCGGAGGGATCCCAGGCCGCGGTGCCCAGCGAGCGGCCAGTGCTCCTCCGCTGCCAGGGCTTGGGGGAGCAAGGGGACCTGGAGCCAGTTCACTGGGTACGCACAAAAAGAGCCTTTTAGGAAGACTTTAGGTTGGCTGTGAACACATTAAACTTGACGTTCAGTTTTTTTGAAGTTTTTCATAATAACTGAACTCATTTTGCTGTGGGAATAATTCTGAATGTGTGGTGGTTGATGTCTCGTTGGCTGGAAACAGTCTTCCCTTGCCTGCTGGTGGCTTTTATCTTCCATCCAGTTGTGATTTCGCTGCCTACCATTGTTCACCGATGTATTTTTTCTAACTTTCCCATGGGCACGTTTTGCGTGGGATTTCAGAATGGATGGGGCAAAGAGGAGAGAGAAATTGGATAGGGAGAAGTGTGGCAGAAGAAAGAAAAAGCATCCCTTTGTGGAATTTTCAGCCTCACATGATCTTTAGGTAATAAGTGTTCTTTTAATTCAATTCACTATGCTTGTCTGCATTACATCAGTTTTATTTCTTTGCAGAGCAGTCTTAAATATTAACAAAAAATGGTACTCATGGAAGTCCAAAATGGACTCTCTTTTTTAGCCTCTTCAGGCTTGATCTACTGTCCATGTGTGGCCAGATCCAACTGCAGTCAGTTCCTTTGAGGAGCATGAGCAGTACTTGCAGCCTCTGGGTGCAGAGTGCTTTTAGAAATGTGAGCTTTCTGAGAAACACACTTTGTCCTAAATATCATGTACTGGCTTGCTTTCTCATAGTGTCCTTTTATATACACTGATTTTATTTATTTTTTTATGTATGATAACTTCTTTTCCTACAACAGATAACAGCTTAAGGAAAGGAGGAAAAAGAAGCAGCCTCAAAATAAAATGTGAGGCAGGTGGTAGCACGTAGAGATCCCCCAGTCCTCTTTTAACAGTGGAGATGTAAACAAGAGCCTCTTCCCTCTGTCTGCTGCATGGAAAGAGAGGGAAGGAGGGAGAAATTCACGTCCTGCTTTTAGGACAGATGGACGTGGACCTGGTTTCTCATGTGTGTTGTTTCTTTGAAGGGAGGGAGGTGAGGGAAGAGCTAGCCCCTTGACAGGGCAGTTTTAAAACATTCATAAAACTTTTATTGGACTGCCACCCTTCCAGATAAATATTTTCAGAGTTTATGGCCTTATTTTTGGGAATGAAGCTTAATAGCAGCTTTGTAGCCCTCTCTGTCTCTCTGTCTTTTGGCAAGTCCTGCCTCGTGAGGCTGCCGTGCTTTTCTAGGTCTGTAGAGTTCTCTTCATCATTAAGTTATTGCCCTTCTGCCTCCTTCCAGCTTTGTGTGACTAAATGGAATCGATGTTAAATAACTTTTGCCTTCCCCCATCCTTGTTCAGAATTGAAAGCTGATCTAAGGCACCGTATTTGGTCATCGTGAAAGGAAAGAGATGGCAGTAGTTGTAATTTTATTTCCTTTATTAAATTGAGTTTGTTAGGCCTGTTTTATTAGTGTCTTAATTACGAAAGATGAGACTGTAGAAGTGGCTAACACAAAATAGGAATTTCACGGCAACATAGGAAACTAGAATAAACCCTTAATAGGGTCATTTGGTCCTGCCAGTCTTTCAAAACATCCAACCACATTTTTCTTTATTTTGGGTGAGGTTGATGAGTCTTACAGGCTAGGAACTCCCTTTTCCAGACCACTCGCTGTTCAACACTTGCTTTTATTCTTTTTTCTTTTTTTTTTCTCCTAAAAATAGAAATATCTATTTCTGAATAAAACAATACCCCGAGACTTTTGTTTCTCTAGTTCCATGAGTTCTGTCTTTTATGTCAGCCTGTCTTGGGATTTGCTCTAAAAGTGGAGCTGACATAATAGCCATGACTCTCTTGACATCTAGGGCCGCACTCAACCATCTAATTTGTTTAGATGAAGAAATTGTTTACTTTTGGAAATACTGTATTTCTGTAAATATAACTTTTTTTGTTAAAAAAAGACCAAACATATGAATTCTATGAATTGAAACAGTTCAGATGCTTAAATACCTGGCTGTGAGTGTTTCAGTATACCAGGCAAAGAGATGGAGGACACGGCTTCTTACAGAAGAGTGAGTTCTGACACTGTGTATCTTACAGGCAGAGCTCAGTTCTAGTGTAATTCTGGGCAAAGTTGGACAGTTTGAATTTTTTGTATATTCATACGTGGATATTATTTCAATAACCATTATAGGATTATTACGGATACCAAGAGTTTCAAGGCTTCTCCCCTGTTGTTTTGTAGCCATAGTTCTTCCTGATGGTACCTGAGTGTTTCACAAGCAAATTGAGTTTGTTTATCTTTAGCCTCTGTGACGGGAGATGCCAGCCCCGCCACAGATACGGAGTTTAGCAGCAGGCCCGGGGCGCCCAGCAGGGTTAGGGCAGTTCGGCGAGGAGGACTCTGCAGTTCTAGTTGACTGCTGTTTTATGACCATCCAAAAAAGCCAGTGAGCCATAATGAGGTGTTGATCCCTTGCCTTCCTTCTACGTTGTGGATTTAACTTCAGAAGAAACTGGTAGTTGCCTAATTAATGTAACTGAAAGTGCACTTGCACTTTAAGGAAATGTCCTGTATTGGACTGAAACACTCTCTGGGTGATTGAATGATTCTCTCATATTTCTGTCTATTCATAATTGTAATGACACAAGATTAAGTTTTAGCAAACGCGTCTTGCAGTGTTTCTGCTCTTCGCTCTGCCTTGTTTGTGGTGCCCTGTCAGCACGGCGCTGTGACCGGGCTTTCCCCTTTGGAAGTGCTTGCTGCCCAGCAGTGTCCCTGCTCCAGAGGGGACGCAGCTCCCCGGGCTTCTCCATTGCCACTGGTCTCACTTAGTCCTGGGGTGTTCATGGCCAGTTGTGGATCCTGGGGTGTTCAGGGCAGTAAGGGCCTGCTGCAGCATTCCCCTAAGGAAGAGGATGTGGAATATGTCCTTATTTTGGTGTTTGGCTGTGCACACCGTGCACAGCTCATGTAGTCACCGTATTCCACCTAGCTGCCCCCCAGAAGCGTTGAGCTCCCTTCAGACAGAAGTGGGGCTGGCTCAAGGCTCGAGGCTTCATGGGGACAAGGTGGAAGGTTCAGAGGGGTTTTCTGAATCTAGCCGGCTTCATTACTAAATTCTTGCTGTCCTAGAAGATAGTTTTCAACTTCTGTTGTAGTGGTAGTGACACTTGTTGGTTAATGTTAACGTACCATTTTATGTTGACACATTTTTCAGCTAAATGCCGCTCTGTCCCCTAAGAAAGAGAGCTAATGGAGAGATTTGAACCTCCTTTTAAACCTCCTCTTTCCCAAAATTGCAGACTAGCAGTAGAGAACTTGGCTCTGTATGTAAATTGTAGAAGAAATGAGTAGTAAATATATTGTCCATGACGGTATGGGCCAAAGCCTGTCATGATGAGGATGCAGGGGCAGAACTCAATAGTAAATATTTTTGTTTTTTCTTGTGAAGATAAATTATCTAGTGTTTATTTCATTGTTGTGATTTCAATTCACTTCATATGAGCAAACTTTGCAGACCAACAGCTTAGGAGAATTTGAGAGATGCTCTTGATACCTACTTGAATTTTGAACTCTATCAGTTTTGTTATGTTTTAAATTTGGTGTTTACTAAAAAGTAATCCATCTGAAGGATGTAACCCACCTCCTGCGTGGTTCTCCTTGGTGATGGATAGATGGGTCAAGCACTGTGGTTCTGATGGGAAAATACTAACTGCAGGCATGAATTCATGCTTTGGAAGCAGAAATAGATGGGAAACAATGAACAAACGTGACTCTAGGGGAGAAAATGCACTTCTCATGTTTTGTTGTCAAATAATTAGCCTTCTGTGGTAGACATGGAGACCACAGAAGGAGGGCAGGAGCTGCTCAGTTGCCTGTGATTTGACCTTGAGTAATGTGCCAGTCAGCATTTAACAAAAGCATATTTGATGAAACATTGAACTGAAGAATTACATCTCCAAGTAAAGTCTTTTTTGTTAACTTGTAGAATCAGAAAAAAATCAAGATCTTCAGACCTCAGTGGAGTAAAGTTTAAATATGAAATTAAAAGAAACGGGCTATTTCATTAGCAATGACACTTCATAAACTTAAAAATGAATACTATCTGGCTTTTCTTCAGATAAAGACAGCTGTATATTTCAAAATTTTGTATAAAGAATTGCAGCATTATTAACCTTATTTTATCACTGGGGAAACTGAAACAGAGATGCAATTATAGAGTGAATTGATAGAAGTCAACCAACCCCCTTAGGATTAGACTTCTGAATTTCCAATCTGAGCGTCTGTCATTGGGGTGCATTACCTTGAGAGCGCCTTGTACTGTGGTTTGTGGGTCTCTAGAAGGCAGTGGTTGTTCCTCAGTTTTGGCTGGTATGAGCAGCAGTTAATGGTT
Source organism: Nothocercus julius (assembly GCA_013398735.1). Lineage (NCBI taxonomy): Eukaryota > Metazoa > Chordata > Aves > Tinamiformes > Tinamidae > Nothocercus > Nothocercus julius. Next base: position 2,289,894 of record VZSV01000119.1, read on the forward strand.
CTCTTGGGCTGTCATTTTAACCATTGTGTGTCTTGAGTTGCTCCAGATCTATGCATACAAAACCCTTGAACCTGATTTTCTTATGAAGAGAATGATAGCAAAGAGAGAAATCCTTTACATAAAACTCAGCCCAGTGACTTCCATCACACTGGAGAGCCTTTTCTTTTCTCTGTCCTTTTGCTGTGCAAAGTAGTAATATGTCAGAATTATTTTTATTCATTATTTTGTAAAAACTGGTTAGTAGACAGATACTACCGTGCTAAGCTAAGACCATTCAGAAGTTTTGGCATTCAGAAGTTTTGACTTTGACGACTGTATTACAAAGAAAGTGCATTGTTTTTGTTTTCTTAGAGGTTTTTCACCCTTATTTTTTTACCTTTTGGGGGATCAGTTCTGAAGTTAATGCATAATAGGAAACATTTTCTGCATTTACACAGGTTTTTAGGTCATAAGAAAGTTTGAAATGCGTAATGACTCTGATCATTGTGTCCTTGGGACTTTTGAAGAGTGAGACTTGCATCTTTTGTCTTTGGTCATGTAGTTGAGGCTTTATAGACTTGCCTTCTGTAGTGTCTTTGTGCTGCACGTTTTCCCTGGGGCACCGTCTTATGTTTCAGTTTGCAGTTTCAGTTGCTGATGTATGGGCAGTTCTGTTAAATAACTTTTATTTTTTATGCCATTATGTCTGTGTGTTTTATTTGGTTTGTGTTGCATACTAAGTGTTTTCCCCTTGTGTTTGAAACTGGTTTGTAATAGAGAATTACTGTTGTATACTTCTGAGTGAATTTATCAACAAATAAAGTGCTGTTTCATTTGGGAAAAATTGTGTTCTCCACTCCTCACATTACTTATCCAGTATTTGTGCTGGGTTTTGTCACTGAATAAACCAAACTACTACTACATATGTACTGCACACTACAAATTATTAAAGATTGACTGGTATGTAGAACACTTATTTCTACGAACACAAGTGAAGAGCTTCTGTAAACAGTTGTTTCTAGATTTCAAAATAGCTCAAGTGCTGAGAGAAGCATGGCCTCAACCAGACTGCCACGTTTCTGTGGATTAATGAGTTGCTGGTGTCTCAATGGTGGTGACCAACTGCCTGAGTACTCTGATCTCATCCTAGACAGGCAATGAAATAATTTTAGATACCCGTTTAAATTTCCCGTGAGGATTCTCTGTCTTGCATGTGAGGTACCTAGACACGCATTTGCAGTTAACAAAACTTGGCCGATACTCACTAACTTGTTTGCTTCTTGAGGCTGATATCAAAATGATAAATGTCTGGAGAAAAAATTTCTTAGTACTAGTATCACGGGTTTCTGCCTGCAATTGTAGAGCAATTTAAAGCAATTCAAGACAATATGCAGATGTCAGCTAGAGAATACATAAGTAAGTCTAATATCTGTCTCTCTACCAGGAAGACTGTGATTATTTTTTTCACTGATCCTAATAAACATGCTGTTCTCGAAGGTTCCCAGGCTCACTCTGCTTTCTAATCTTTCTAACTCTCTTAGTTCAATCCAGTGTCACTTCCATCTTTAGCACTGTACATCTGTGATGAAAAATGCTATAAATGCAAAGATAATTCCCAAGGCTTTGTATCCACTGCTTCAGTACATGGAGGTGACATTAATCTGGGCCAGCTTGCAAGTTCAGTTGTTGTGTTTCCTGTGAAGCACTGTTGAATCTAAATACGTAGTATTGCGATTTGCAAAGTCTTTTGATAATGTGTCCTTTTGAAATTATGCCAAAAAATTCCCCAAACTGAATTTTAAAATGCCACATTTGGCCTGGAAAGGCTGAATGCTCGTACTACGCGTGTCAGTCTGGTGGTTACTGGATGATATTACGGTATTTTAAAATATGCAGTACATTCTGTATGCAAAACTGGACACGCAAACACTCGTGCACTGTGTGTGTTGTGGCTGCACATCTTCAGCTTGTGTGGTATGATGTGCACACTTATGTGCACGCCCACACACTAAACCTTTGCAGGTCAAAAAGTGAGGATAAACTTTTGAACCCAGCTGCTTCCAAATTAAGTACATGTGCAGAGACCACCAGAGCTGGGGTTACCCTGCTCCAGAAAAGTGCCAGACACTGGCACCCACATACTGGGCTGCAGGGGCTGCTTGTGCTTCCCCTGCAGCCTGAGGGATGATGCATTGAAAACACTCTGTCCTGTGTGCCCTTTCCTTGTCACAAGAAAGGACAGGCAGCGGTTTGGTGACTTCTCCCTCCGTTATGGAAATGGGACTGATACAGTAATCAGGATGCTACATATGGAGCTTTTTAAATTACTGCTCTTCAGTCTTTTGTTAGCCTTCATTATTCTTGAAGATTTTTTTTTCCAAGTCATAAAAATGACATTTTTAATATGCAGAATTAAAAGCAGTATGAAGAATACATTTTTGTCAATAAGCTTTTACCTTTTAAACCAGTTATCTTAGTTTCTGCTCTAGGTATTTTAATTGAAGATTAACTACTGTTAAAGAGTATACAAATTTAGGTAAGTATATATTTCGAGTATTAAAATAGGGTTCAATAAAAGTGGGAAAAAGCAGGCTGTCTGGTATAATTTGAGATTGCAGAGCACAAACTAACCTCCATTGGAAGTCAGCACAGCTGCCTGAGGGGCTCTAATGCTGAGGGTGTTTTGTTCGCGTGGAATTAACTGAAAGTGTAACTTGGGAGTTACAGGTTCAGTAGGTCTCATCTCAGTATTTTATCTTCTGCTGTCTCTTTTAATACTGCACCTTTAGCAGGTCAAAGATTATGTACTGAAATGTAAAACAACTTCTGCAAAGTAGGAGTTGTTGTATATTTCTTGCTTCTAAATTACTGAAAAATGATCTAAACGTGCTTATTGCTCACTGTCTTTTTGCCCAGTGCAGGAACTAACCAGTTTTCAGACAGCAATGAATTCATGCACTTTTCAGGAATTGCTACACTGACTGCTTAAACTACGCTTATTTAAAACACAGAGGCCGGTTTTGTTGTTGTTTCTGTTTGAGAGATGGAGTGAAAATGCTGCCTTGGATCCAACCACTTGCATCTGTCTCAGTCAAACCACTGCGCTCCCTTCCAACAAGTCAGGCCACTCTGTGGCTCTGTCCCGTAGTCCCTCTTGCAAGGAAAGGGGAGAGCCGTGCTGAGGAAAATCTTGTTCCTTACTGTCTAACGCTGTTTGGAAGGGACTGCATCTGTTTGGTATATGTAATAAAGATTCAGATTCTCTTTTCTTCCCAGTTTTTACTAAAACTCTACTAAAACTTTAATTTTAGCAGCGTAAATATTAACTTAAAATAAAGTTACTGTAAATCTGTAGCCTTTATGAGCTGCATTTAAGCAAGCATTTTCGTGATGAAAGATGATGCAAGTTCTGTTATCGGTGTGCAGAATGCGGGGATGCTGCTGCCCTTTCCCTTGAGGGCTCTGCCCACTGAAGTAGCTGGAGCAAACCCGGCGGCTGGGCCCGTCACCCCGCAGGGGGTTCTGTGCGTGGCCTCCCCGGCGCTGCCTGGGCTGCCGCCGCACCAGGAGAGTGTCACCGTTCCCTGGTGGGCTGCAGAGTTCTTCCCCTTTCAGTATCTGTCGCTGTTGCGAAAGGATCCTGGATAATACAGAACAGCAGGCCTGCGTTAATCAGGTAGACCCTGTGTTGATTTGCCAGGACAAAACGCTTATCGGTTAGGACTGTGCCTTATCCATGTGTGCTTTCCTAGTCTGTTTCTTTTCTTGGATTTTGCTTTTTGTTGTTATTTCTTAAGGAGAGAGTTTTGAACCACAGAATTGTAATGATTCTGCTGCAAAATCAGTACCAGCTGCGAGGGTTGTAAATGGCTACTTGGTTAGAGTCACAGAACCTGCAGTTGATCAGGTCAGCCCTGAACAATAAGTAGAGACATCAGGACCACTGAGTGTAAGTAAAGAGTAAGGGAGGATGGAATTAAAACCCTAAGGCAGGAGTCTAAATAAGGAACAGTCACAGAGGGTATTTGAAGGGACACTGTTCCCTTTTGTTGGATGTCTCTTAGGTGATGTGAAGTCCGAAGCTGACTGCAACTCTGTCATAAAGTGAGTAATGTGCTCTAAAAGCAGGAAAATGTAGGAAAACACATTTCTATGAAAATGTAATTTGAAGATGAAGGTTGTCAGGGTGAGGACATCTGAATCCTTAGTTTCTGGTTGTTTTATTGTTTTATCTTACAAAAAAAATACAGTATTTTAGAAAAAAACTCAACTAGTGGCACAAGAAAGCTGTACTTTGGCATTGTCCCTTTTAAGTCACTTAAGTTCATAGGCTGAACAAGATCCTGTTTCACTTGAGTAAATTAGAACATGACAAGCGTTGATCTGCTGGCATAAGCAAATGTTTAACAATTACTTCTCAAGAAAAATAAATCTTGATGTGAGAAGCTCTTGAAATGGACTTAGTAGAACCCAAACTTAATGAAACAAATAGTCATCATGCAACATATTGGCCTTGTGGTTTTGGTAATGGGGCTAATTTGTTTTTAACTTGTTTATGTTTTGGCTGGTCTCATATGCTGTCATATAATTTTGCTGTCCACTAGTGCTACCTTTTACCGAGCTCCCTGAAAACAAACTCATTTGTGGGAGGTTTTTTTTTGACATGCAAGTCAAAATGAGTTTTGAAAACATGCAGTGACTCTTCAATCCAGCTTAGAAGGTCATCAGTCCGCAGAGCTGATTTGAATGTTGCAGCATTGCAAAGAACTGGTTTTGAACCTTTTCCCTCCCACTGACTGCGGATTTGGGTTCAGACACTGACACAGACTGGATCTGGTCCAATTAGGTTCCTGCTAATTATTTTCTGGACAGTCACCTGGCATTAGACACTTGTTATTAAACTTCTGCTTCTGAGCTGTGTGAATGTACTTTTTACAGCTGAACAGTATCGGTGCCTAGAAATTCCGGAGAGATGAAGAGGGTCAGTTTGGGGGATGCCTCAGGCAGGCTGCTGAATCCTCTCTGCTCCTTGTGAACCCGGGCTTCAACGGAGGAGGTTGGAGCTGTGTTCTGGTTTACTTGACCATGTTTTAGAACAGTCTGTGCCCTGGGAGGGCTGTAATGAGGAAGGAAACCCAGCCTTTGGGTGCTTGCCTAGAAAAATGGAAGTATTGCTGTGGCATGGAGAGGTGTATTAGTCACCTAATACGTGCTAGATGTGAGTCGCTGTCTCACTGACATTGCAACCTGTGCTATCCAGATGAAAATCTGAGTGTCTAAAAGTACGTCTGCCCCTTCATTGCTGTGCTACCTCCGGGCTCTGTTAGACCTTAGTATTGTTGGTTTTTGGAGCCCGCTGAAATAACTATCTATGAGAGAATATTAAATTCGGTTGTATTTCTGGTCTTTATGATNAAAGTTGACTTGAAAGTCTGAATATTGAAAAGGCCAATTTAAATAACATTTGTGCCTTTAAAAATAATGCCAGTATGCCTTTTAAATGTCTTAATTTGGAAGGCGAGCTCATGACTTTTTGCATTTTTGAGGTTAGTGATGTTGTAGCATTTTAGGAAGTGGAGTTTTAGGAGCAACTCCTGGAAGAGTGCTCCTTCGGCAAATCTCTTCCCCCTTTCCATAGTTACAAAAGCATTGGCTGATTCATCTGTCTAAGAACGTTATAACATAAGAGTAGGTAAATACCACACAAAGAGAATCAATTAAAACTGAATGTTGCTTACCCAGTGTGTGTCAACTGGTAAAAGCCACAGTGTCTTAATTGGAACAAATGCAAGATATTTAGTTACTGTATTTTTTTCACTGTTAGAAGATTTGTGGGTGACTAAGACATGTATAGACTTGAGCTTTTTATTTTTATTTCTTTTTTATTAAAAACATACAAGTCTTCATTCTTTGCTGGCTGGTTAACTGAATTTCCTTGGTTGGAATTTTTCAACATTTAAAACAAATTAAAATTCATGAATCACTTCTGCTGAAAGGCACAAACCTTCATAGAAACAACAGTTGTTTAAACTTCTGCATGGTTACGTACATAAATACTATTTTGCAGATGAAAATTTTGTGCTTGCCCAGTAATGAAAATGCAGATCAGTGTCTGAACAGGTGGCTGTGGGAGGCAGCGCTGGCTCCGGGACCTTTCAGCTTTGCGTTGCTTTGGCTCTCAGTGACTGTTTCCCGCAAAAGCACTGGTTAATTTGTAGGACGGATGTGAAGAAAACCCGAGGCTGTGCTGGAGTGGGGGCTTGGATCTTTCCCGTTTGTAAAGCTGTTTTGTGTCTCCTTTGGCACCAAGGGCAGTTTCTTACAACTGCTGGGAAAAGGGATTCTGGTTTTGTGGTAGGATCCTTGCTCAGTCCCAAGCCACGAGGTTTCGGTGGGTTTTGCACTTGCCGTGGTCCGTGGGGGCAGGGGGTCATCCTACCCAGGCTGCATTTGTATCGGATTAAGATCAGCACTTAATATACCTTAAATACAGTTTAGTTGGTCTAGATAGTGTGGCTGGTTGGTTGCTGGTGCAGTTAAGGAAGCTTCTTCACAAACACTTCAGGAATCTGGCAGGCTTTATTGGGAAGTTTTAGTTGGAGCTTTCCTGGAAGGTTCTGCAAAATGCGACTCAGGCAGGAGAGGGGAGCACTCAGGGAAGGTTGATAGAAAATAATAGAGATAGCAGAAAAATGAGAGAATATATCAGAAAATAACAATAATACCAGATGAAAGTATATATATTTTTTTCAAGCCTGTTGCATTCTGGATTTTTTTGAATGATCTGTTTTAGTTTAGGAAGCTCCTTTGTCCACCACTACAGTACCAGTGAACCCATCACATTGAATGCACAAATCCAAGTGCAGATAATCCAGGTATACAGCCAGTCTTGGTGTGTGTGGAAGGACAGCGCCAAGCCTTGCATGCTTGTTTCTTCTTTGGAGTTTCTTTATAAAGAAAAAGTAGGTGCGTGGTGGGGTGTTTTTGTGGCTATGTATGTGTATATAAGTGTACAAAAGCATATTGGAATGTAAAATTGTTTAATTAAAAAATTAAATGCAAAGCAGTAGGCAAAGTGGGAAGGAAAGCAAGAATATTCCCCTTCCAGATGTTCTTTGCTAAGGTTGATTTATTACCAGAATGGACTTTCACCAAAAGCTGTGTATTCATTTGTTGCTGAAGGGATTTTTAAGCTGACTGGAGTCCTTGAGAGTAAGTTCTGTAACATGAGGCAGATGATTCATGTTTAGAGCTTAACCAGCCTGAGCATCCTGTGGCTGTAACTGGAAAACATGCAGCGCACGCAGAATAAACCCAGCCAGCCTTGTCCCCTGGGTGGCCTTGCTGGGCTTTCTGGTCCTCGGCCCGTGCTCTTCCTGCAGCTCCCGCCTCCTCTTTGCCGAGATCCACCTGCCGTTGGCATTTCCATGCGGAGCGCTCCCGGAGCGAGCGCGCTGGGAAGGCGCTGGCAGTGCAGGCGCCCGGCGCGACCTCCCCGCTCTGAACGTGCCCTGGTGCCTTGGGCACGCTGAGAGCGCCCTGGGTGGAAAGCTTGAACTTGAAGAGCCAGTTTGGTAAAGAACACTGTGAATAATAAAGGAAGAAAAACTGGCCAAGGTTTTAATTTTGTCTTGGTAAAGCAAATTTCCAGAGCACTGTCTTGTAGAAAGTCCTAGAGGAAGAACTTACAGACTATTAAAAGACTGAAAACTTTATAGTAACACAACTGTTTCTTCTATTGCACCTCCCCACAACATCTTATTTCCTTTGTAATAATTAGTTTGAACTTTCATCTATTTCTGTGGATCAAGTAATTTTCATACAACTTCAGGATTTTTTTCTATGCTTTAAATCTTTCTTCTAAATAATGTTTTTTTTTCACAACAAAAAAAAGCTATGAATACATTATAATTTCAATTTTCATGGTGTGTGAAAGATTTCTGCACTAGGTCTTTATTGTTTTTGAAGAATTCATCACCCTAGTTAAGAAGCTTAATATAAATTAAAGAAGGTATTAAGGAACATTAAGACATCAAAATGTGGAGCGTTCTTTTCCTTTCGATTGCTCCAAATGCAAACAAGTTGAATAAAATGCAATCAAAGGGCCCGTTTGGAGAACATTGAGTGGCTTTACAGCTGTGCTGTAGAGAACCTCTGGTAAGAGCATAATTCAAATAAAAAGGCCTTTCTTTCCTCCTCCTAATTCTCTTTGTTGTGGTGACAACAGAGTACAAGCCCGATAAAAATTTAATCACCTTATCTTTTTAAAGCAAATTGCATATTTGTTTACACACAATATACATAACATAAAAAAGAAAAAGCTGCTATCCAATCCCCCTCCCCTTTCTAATCGCATTAAAGGCCCTTGCCTAGAAGTTTAAAAAAATGAAATGTTTTATGCTTTATTCTGAAGTCCCATTGTTTGGGAGCGCTCCGTAAAGGGGCCCTGGGGAAGATGAGCATCGCCCGGCTCCCGCTCCGGACCCGGGAGAGGCCTGGGATGAATGAGTCGGGTTGGGCCGGCTCCGCTGGCTCCTGGGGCAGCTCTGGCATGTCCAGAGGTGCTTCAGGATAGGAGCATTTCAGGCCCACGGATCTAGCACTTTGGTTCGAAGCTGCTTTGTAATGAATTGCCTTTGATTCTGTGGCAGATCTGCTGAGCTGAACTTTTATAAACGTTCCATGTATTTCCGAAAGGCTGCTGTCGGAGAGGTTGTGCATTGCTACTGTTTTTGAGGGTTGTTTTCCATTAGACTGATGGTTTAGTGCTTGGTTTGTCCCTCGTGTTGGAATTCAAAGCATATTTTTCGTTGTTTCTGCTGCTCACTTTAGTGCAGAGCTTGGACATTGCTCTTTTTGTTCATTCACAAATCCTGGGGTACCGACCGTAACACTCTTCTGGCCCACGCTTGAGCAGCTCTAACCTGAGAACTCCCTCCGATAGAAATTTATTCACAGCTTGATGTTTTAGGTCCTTTAGAATTATGAAAGCTCATAAATGAGTGCTTCATTAACCTACTTATAAATAATCTATTAATATTCTTTGGGATATTCTGCATTTCTCGCTCTTGAGGTTTTAAGCAGTAAGAACCCTTATACAATAAACTTACAAAAGTCTCTCCCGTACAGGAGAGTTAAAGGACTCTCAGATTTTCCATATCCTATGGATGCTTGTTGTGCTGTAGTCTCCCTTCCTTGTAGCTGGACGGGTCAGTGACAAAACGTGCCTGGTTCCTAAGGCTAGTAGCAGAAGGCAAGTGATAAGAGGCAACAGTGCTGGCCAAGCTGTGCATACAGAAGAGTACATTAATGTGTACGTTAAATTCTACCTGGTCGTAGAATCTCATGAAAGAGGGACTTTTGTGAGTTACACGAGCTAATGCCATAGAAGTGGAATTGTTATACCTGGTTTTCTAATATTTATTCCTGCCAGGAGCCTTACAAGAGAACACACAGGTGTGTATCAGTACAGAAATATGCTGTGGTGTGTGTAAAGGGTGAGGTCAAGTTAGGGTGCAGTATGGTTGTTTAAATGGTAATATTTAGTGTACTAAGGAAAGCATTTAAGACTGAGATTTCTCAAAAGAGACAACAAGTTTTCTTTGATTAAAGAGAATCTCTGTCACACGATCAACTTGACTTCAGCAAAGACTCCTGAGCCACAAACAGCAAGTGTCTCATTGGTAGAGATAGTTGTCATTTCTAAAAACAAGCAGCTATTTTCATCTCCTGGACCAAACAGTTATCACACTGTTCTGTCTTTGACTGTTTGAATGGTCTTGGATATTCCATGCTGACCTGCCTGTGATTTTCCTATTGCTGAATTTTAACAAGACCTTGACTGTCTTCCATGGCTTTCAACTGCAGTGCAGATATTTGTATTAATAATTTGATGTTCTTATTCTGCTCTTTTCATAGTTGCTCCTGTCGTGTGCTGGTTATTTTGCATGTGCTCAGGAAGCATAGCTTTTGCTTCATGGAGTTTGAAGAACGCATAGACTGAAAGCACAGGAAGAGCAGGGTAGGCAAAAGCAGCTCGCAGGTTTGCATTTTCCTCTTCCCAGTAGAGTTATGTCTTCCTGCTCGTATGCTGGGAGAATAAATAGATCATTTAAGCATGGCCTTAATGACTGCATGCACTTTGAGTGGCCATCAAGTGAAAACAGATTTTTGAAATAATGGCTATATATTTCATTATAATATTCCGGCTGGCATAATTTCAGCCTTGTTAATGTTCAGCAACCACATATATGACTAGTGTAAAAATGACTTTGAAAATCCTTTCACTTATGCTAAAAGGATGGAGCTGGATTTGAGGACAAGATTACCCTAGTGGTTGAACTCGTAATGGTGCTAGGATCTCCTGTTTAGTCTGTATTAAAGGTAGACTGTGCCCTACAGAAGCAATAAATTGCATAGAGCATACAGGTCATGGCTGTTTGCCAGGAGTGCAAGGGATGAAGACTTCTGCTTTAGGAGACTTGACTCAGGAGGGCTCTGCATGGCTGTGACGTGCAGCAAAACATCAGCTGTGAAATGTGTGTTGACGGATAAAGCGAGCTCAGGTTTTGTACTCTCCACCCGTGCACATTGCAGCGTGGCCAGCTAGCTAAGGAATAAAGATCTCGCATTTCAAGCCGTGATTTGGCGCTGAGCAGGATATGTTGGGCTAGGGTTTGTTTTGGAATAGCACAGAGGGAACTAAAGGCATCGCTGTAAAGTGCATGTAGGGGGGAGGCTTGGATAGATTACACATAATGAGGTGGTTACAGACCGCTGGTATGGGATGTAATGGAGACCTGTCAGGTGCAAAAATCTGTCCTGCCGCATGACTTGAGGCAAAAGAGATCCACTCCTTTTTGCCGTTGGGTTCTGAAATTGTATTTCTGCTGGAAAAAAACATGCTAAATATTGGCATTATGTAGATTTGGGAAGTTGGGAAATACATGCTGGTCAGTTGCTGGAAATGGAGAAGAATAAAACTGGATGGATTGCATGGTCAGTGTGCGTGTGATGCGCTCTCTCCTTGCTCTAGATGGTAAACTGAGGACAACGGAAGGCGCCGGGAATGGAGGAATATCGCAGGTGATAACCATTCAGCTGCTGCTGCTGGGCAGTACTAGAGCCTGAGACCCTTTAACAATATGAAAAATATCAGACTGAAAATCAAGACACTGACTTCATGCAGAGGGTATGGCAGACTAATTAAAGGGAAAAAAAAAAAATGTGTACCAATTGAACCTATAAAACTCTTCCTGACCTTGAGAAAGCTGCCAGTGAGCTGTGGGAAACTCCAAACTATCCCCTCTGAACTCTTTTGTGTTGTTGTTTAAATATAGTAACTGCTTTTTTAATTAAAAAGAAAAATTAGATGGCATTTCAAATTGTGTCCATGGTGCCTTGGGGACCTATTACAGTACAAATTGCCCTATACTATTTAGTGAGGTCTTGTTTACTATTGTGTGAAGCAAGGGTTACCGATGTAAGGATGTAGGACAAGAAGGGCCCTTCTTTGAAAGTCTGGCTCTGCACATGAAAGTGACGCCAGCAATTGGAAGCAATTTGTGGAATTGTTTGATTATATTAATTATGGCACCAGCAAACAGTGCTTGGGAAACAGTTTTGTTTTCTTGCATTCTTTCTTGATTGCTTGCAGCAAAAGCCAAGATACAGAATGTGCCTTTAAGGACTGCTGGAGAGTGCAGTTCAAGCCATTGTGTAGAGTTGGCACTGAGCATGAAAGGGTTGTGTCCAGCTTGATGTAAGAGTTCTCCAAATACTGCTGTGGCCTGAACTTCACCTAGGTCAGCGTTTAGAATTAAAACAGCTTCTGTCTTTCTCATCAAGGAAGATTACCTCTTTCCCTATTAAGCAGCAGACATAATGAAAGCCATATTATTTCCACTTGCGCTAATGCCACCTCTTATAATAATCTCTTTCAGTCCAAAAGCCTGCGCAAACTTAACAAATGGATACACAAGCCTCAGCTGAGTTCACCACCGTGCTGCAGCCGTCTCTGATGTGGTACGGGGCAGCTGTTCCTCGGTTTACGGGGAAATATTTCAGTAGCCGAGAAGGTCGGGACAGTCTCTCCCAACCTGGGGCTGCAGGAATCAGGCTGCCGGTGCGGGCCAGCGGGCACAGCAGGGTTTGCTCAGGACATGGAGCAGACAACTGGCACCCCAGCTCCCTGGGAGACTCTTCTTTCCCCCCACAGGCACTGAGGGGACATTAGGGACATTTTGTCTAGACCCCCAAGTACCAGGCCGGGACATTAATATAATTCTTGTTTTGAAGGAAGGTACCCACTTTTTGCACTGGTGCCTTTTGGAGGCCAGTTGCTGTGTCTGCCCAGCTTCGCGCTGCCACGTATCTTAATGGGTACGTTAACGGGTACCTTAATGGCAACTTTGCATAACTTGATTGACATCCACAAGCCAGGCAAGGTGATAACGGCGGATCTTGTACCAGCTGTAGGAGAAAAATGAATCTACTCTGGAGTTTGAAACTCTAGCGAAATACTTGTGAGGGAGCTGATGAGGTGTAGGGAAAGGTGGTGTGAGTTCAAAGTAGAGTTACTGCCAAAATGCTAAGGGATTTGCATAAGTAAAATTCATTGCTTGATCTGTGAAAGTAATTGAAGCTCAAATCCTGAGCTCCTGAGGCTAGCAAAGAAAGGAGCATCCCTTGTTTCTTGAGTGAATCTCTGGTCAACTCTTAGATTGAAATTGTCTAAGTAATCATATTATGCTTGTTATCGTGGGGGTGAATGTCGGCAGCCGAGTGGATTGACTCCTGTAGAAGTATTGGGCTTAAATCTTTGGCTAGAAAGTCTGGTGTGTGGATATTGACCCAGATGTCTGGTGGAGATTTCCTATCTGATCCCAAATTCTTAGGCAGGGGCAGAGTTTTCATCATTTGCTCTTTCTGGGTCTCCATACATTAGCTACAGGCAGAGGGGCTGCTGAAGTCCAGCAGATCTAGTCTAGTCATCTAGGCTGTGAAATGTAGCCTGGCATATTGATGTTTTTATTACGATATTTATGGGTAAAGAGTAGTGCGATACTTCAGTTCTCCAAAGGCTTGGCAAGGTGTCCTTTCTCTGGTCAGCCCAGGCTTTTTTGGTGGGATAATGAAGGAAAAAAATGGCCACTTTAACAAATAGATTTTGTAGTTGAATAATATTACTGAATAAAATCAAAAGAGAGGATTCTGATATCTTAAGCAGACAAGAAACAGCGATGCTCTGCAGTGGTGTAGTATTTTTCGTTAGCCTTGTCCTTTCTGTCTTTCAAAAATGAGTAATAGGAGAGACCAGGCAGATTGATCTTTTGATTTTGCAGTGCTTCTGCTTTTTCTCCAAGTTGGACTACGGAACATTATTTTAGGAATAATTGTATGAGCATTCATGTGTTTTAGGGTACAGATACGTTTCAATGGTTTTTGTAGAACTACTGACATGCTCTGGAACTAGTGTGTGCTTGCTAATGTGTTGTGGGATTCTTAGAGCCAGCCTTTTGTACCACTACCATTTCATTTAGTTTTGCCAGATGTTATTCATAGCTTTTTTTCTTATTGTAAAATAAATCAGATACTGAAGCTGATCAGGCTCTGTGTACAGGCTTGTATACCTGTCTGAACAATGTACATGTAACTTGTAAACTCTTGAGTGGAAATACATAGCTTTTGCAAGATAAAATACCTAATCTGTTTATAATTGCGTTGTGCCAAAGAACTACATTCTGGAGTCCCCTGGTAATAGCTAAAGGTTGCTGTTCCTTTCAGGGGTCAGTCATTGAAATAAGTATTGGGAGAGTGGGCCCTTCTCCAGACAGCAAACATTCTGCAGCAGACTGTGCACTGATGTCCCCAGCTGGGGCTCTAGTTATTTCTGATTTTCGGCTCAACAGACTTCTGTAGTTGTTGTTCGTGTGGCGATTGATGCAGACGCACACCCCTTAACTGGGTAATGAGGGGTCAGGCTCTGAGGGTTCAATTTAGAGAAATCCTGAAATTGCGAAAAACTGCTGTTACCAATAACCCATTGTGAATAAGGGTTGTCCCCAATCCGTTGCCTTTTTTAAGTTTTGCTGTTTTCTTCCTTGCCTCGAAAGCAGAATGTCTGCCTGTCATAGGAAAAAGTTATACCTGCCTTGGATAAAAATCATTTCCATCATCAAAGGTGCTATGTAAACTTGTTCTCTAATCTTCACTCAGTTAAATATTGTCAGGAAACAAGAATCTGCAGGTAGCCGAGCCTGCTACCTGCAGTGTTCAAAGGAAATGAATAGCATATTTTGCATATGAAAGGGAATTCAGTTTTGCACTGAATCTCTGATTACATATTCCTGAGAGGAATGGGATAGGTGCTTTGTAGCAATTAGCAGCAGGTCAAGAATAATCCAGGAAGGTCAAGAATAATCTAGGAAATTTTTAATATTGTGTGCAAAAAGGAGTTGTTTCTATTCCAGTGATAGCTTGTAGCATAGCCCCACTGTTGAGTCACTAAAAAACCTGATTTCAAGTTGTTTTCATATCATGGTGGTAAAAATTCAGAGCCTTATCTATGCCAGCACTTCTCTAGCCAACTCCTGCAAGTTCCACGGCTGGTAGTTGCTGTCGTATGTCTGCTGGGTTCTGCTGCTGCTGTTGATAGGATGTGTGTCTAATCTTGATCAAAAAGTAAAGTTCACATGAATCAGCAGACTTGAAATCTTTAAATAGGATTTTTTTTTCCCCCCCGCTACCTTGTTTTGGACATCTCCATGCCCTAGGTGTTCTCTGTGATGTGGGCACGGGCTGTGTCTGGCTGGGAAGTCCGTCCGGAGTCTGACATGAGGACCGCAGACAATGTTTAGGACTGGGCTGTGCTCAGCCCCCCTTGTACGGGAGACTCATTATAACAGAAACCTTAAAACTTGCATCATGTGAGGCCTTAATTTAAAAAAAAAAAAAAAAAAAAAAAAAGAGGGGGAGGGGAGAGGGAATCTAGAATGTGAAATTTCTATTCTTGAGTTATTTTAGTCTGCATACAAAGTTAAAAATTACTTCATGCTTCTTGCATGAGTAATCTTAAAACTGTAGGCTGCAATACATTTAAATACAAGGTATTGCAAACTAGTAGAAAGATAGCTTTTGTATTTGCAAATCACATGTAAAATGTTGTCTCTAAGCTTCATTTTGTGTGTGAAACCATTCTTAGACTTGGATGTATTTTTCCTGATGAGAGAGAGCACTTTTCACTTGAATTTAAAAGTTCACTTTATTTTGCATTTATAAATTACTCTGTTTGGATTAATTTGTTTAGACCATGCTGAGACAAAGGATATTATATTAAGGCTCCATATATTTATTTGGCTGAAACTAGGAGGAAGAAGTTAAGATACTCTGAAGATAAATTATTCTACAACTTGATTGTCATATCTAATCTGGGTTGGTTGATGCTACAAGTGTATTTTACATGTGAGCTGTCTGGATTCTTGTAATATACATAGTTATGGTGGGTGGGAATTAATTCTGCTATCCTTTCAGATATCCTCTATGCCTCTGAGGACAGTCCATTAATATTACTAATATATAGGTATTTCTCAGTGTTGTAGGCAAGGCGTTTCATAGAACTTTGAAGCTAAAGTCTTTTTTAACACACGGACCGTTTCAATTTAATACATTAGCAACTTGGCAAAATAAAGTAATTGTCCAACAGAGGAAGAAAAAAAAATCTATTAACATTTGCTACGAATCCAAGTGTTACAGGCAGCACTTAATTAATGGAACAGATTTCTCACTATGTATTCAAGCGAACATAGCTATTGTTCAGTAGAGATTAGACTCTTAATGTAAGTAAGTTAAACTAGACCTCCATCTAAAAATATCCGTCATTTCAGCTATTAAAGATCTGATGTCTTCTTTGGTGACAGATATATTTCCTCTCATTTCCTTGGTTTTGTGAAATGTAAAGTATGCATTGTGTGTAAGGGGAGAAATGCGCGGAGGTAGATGAAACCCCGATTACACTTCCCCGCCTGTCTCGCTGCTTGTTGCTTTGAGCTGTTCATATCACAGAGCCTCTTCAGCCTTTAGACCTCCTGGCACCAGAGAGGGAGGGGGAAAAAAAAAAGGCAGAAACTGCCATTTGTTAGGGTACGATGCCAGCCACCTAATCTGTTTGCAGAATGTGAGCTGTGGGATCTGATTAGGTAATTTAGATACCTGTGAGTTTAATAATACCTGAGCTGCCTTTGGCTGTCAGCCCATAATTTCACTTGTAGGAACTACCCCGTTCTTCCATTTCTTCTGTACACTCCTTGCCCAGGATACCTTATCTGAACCCAGGTGGGTGTTAATGGCTGCGGACGTTAGATTTGGAATTTAGATCAGATTTGGAAATTAATGTGCTGCTTTGGAGGAGGTGAGATTACTTGCTTTTAAATACAAATTTCTCCCTGATACAGTTCCATGTACAGCATATGCGTTTTTGTTTTCTTGAAAATGTATTTTTTTCAGTCATGGCATTGCCTGTTTAGACACCTAAATTAAGCGGCCTGGTTTTCAGTGCACTGAGCAGTCCAAGTGCTCACTAATTTTACTGGAAGCTTGTGAAACTCGGTTCATCTGAAGCGGTTGCTGCATCGTCACTGCTGGAAGAGCAGCCACTCAGTGCTGCAGTCCAGGGTTTGTTTTGAGCAAGAGATTATGAGCAGGCCCGGGGATGTCGTTGCTCTAGAGCTGCCCCGGCTACAAGCAGGATGTCGGGGTGCCAGCTTGGGTGCCACTTCTGATACCGCAAGTGCCAACTTTGGCTGCTCCTGTCGTGTCAGACCCCCTCCTTTCCTCTCGCCTTTCCGCCAATTAGGTTTTTTGAAATTAATCTCGCGAAGCCTCTTAACAAAAATAGAAGTGTTTTAGAATTTGTTTGTTTTAATTAATTAAAATCGCATCTTTCTATGCGGATTTGGAGTTAAGCATCTTTCTTCAGCAGAAATGTGCCAGTAACAGCAACATAGGAATCGTGATAAGAACCAGAAAGGGAAACCAACTAGAAAGCAAAATGAAATGTTTCTTTGTCCAAAAACTAAATGGTCTTCCCAGGAAAATAGAGGAAACTGTGTTCAGGGACACTTGCAATTAAGTTGGTCAAAACAGTAGAAAATGTACAATAGGAAATAAATCCTGCAAAGGTAGAGAGCTGGACTGACTGCATGAGGTTATGGATTTTGCCATTTTTAATTTGTTTTGCTTATTTTAGTTATTTTCTTTCTAGCAGTACCCAGGATGTGCTCAGAGCTTTCCAAATAGGAAATAAGTTGCTTTTCATGTAATGATAAATTATTTTTCATAAAATGGAATGATTGTAAAGCTAATGATTTGTATGAAAGCATCCAATTAAAAAATGGAAACAGCTACATCAAAAATGACTATACAGTGTAATAAAGCCGTATAATAAATATGTGGTCAGGCTCACTATATAATCTAGTTTGATTAATTGAACCTTACACATGCAAAGATAGTTTTTTCTTGATGGTTGAGAAGTCTGATAATGACTATCTCAATTATTTTCACAATGAAATAATCATTGCTTGTTTTGTGCTCTGCTATCTGGAAACAGAAAACTGGTACTGCCTTAACTGAAATACAGGATCTTGCAGAACTATGCAGAGTCAATTCTGCCTGATGCTGGATTTCTACAGCCTTAGTGTAAATTTTAATTTAGTTACATAGATAATATATTGCTTTTGTTGTGTTCGCTTGTGCTCTTACATTCTGGAGGGAAAAAAACAAACAAAAAAAACCCCAAGCGCCATTTTTCTCCAAAAAGCGTGGAGACTTCTGCAGCCCGGCCGTGCTGCAGGGCAGCGCGTGGGGTCGTCTTCCGAACCGCTGCTTAGGAGATGGGTTTGCTGGGTTGGCTTCGACGCTTCCCTGTTTGCTGCCTTCCCCTGGGCTGGGTGGTGCCGGGGCTGCCTGGAACAACCTGCCCCTGTCGGGGCGAGAGGAGGAGGGGGCCCCGGGGCCGAGTGCCCCGCCGGCAGCTCCACGTGCCCTCTAGCTGTGTCTGTAACGGAGCAGATCACCTGCCTTGTAGACCTCCTGTCTCCAGGAAATCATAAGCATCTCAATCTTTTTGTCAGGCTGCGATATGAGAATCCGCATCTGAATTTCAGTATGAGGGGAGAGAAGCTGATTAAGTGTTTGAGATAAGGTTATGTGACACCACAGGTTAAAAATACCTGAGCTGAATTTGGCCAAATGCCTGAGAACCACATTTCAGCGCAGTCGGGTGGCACTGAATAAGCTTCTTCCAAGCAGCTTGCTGTCCTCACCTTAAAGAAAGCAAATTTTCCAGAGTGGTCGTTGAGGAGCTGCATCTCCCTTGTTTTACAGCATTTCTTCAGACCTGACCATGTTGTGTTTCTTATCCAAAATGCCACCAGTGTGACAAGCTAAAATAGAATATAAAAGTGGAAGTAACTCCAGCCATTTAGGAAAAAAGGACAGGTATTTATGTTAGGACACATGTCTACCTAAGATTGGTATTTAGATCCCCAGAATCCCACACAGGTTAATGGTGGTTTATTTAAGAAGTGACAGTGTTAGGCGGTTGCTGCTCTTAACAAATACTTTGTTTTAGCAAGAAATACAACTGCATCATTGTGTAAAACTGAGCGTTGTGATTCAGGCAAGTGTAGGAAACAGAGTAAAGACATTCGAGAAGCTCTGAGCCTAAGGGCTTTACAAAATCTGTATTTACCTAGTGGTTATTTTTCATGCAGGACCTATAGTTTTATGAATATTCTGAATTATGAGATTTTAACACCCAAACAACTACCAGAAGAAACTGGGAAGTTTGTGTAAAATAATAGAAAAGGCCTGCTGAGTAAAAGTTCTAGCTGAGGCAAGTTTGGCCTGGCTTGTTTAAAGGTTTGTCTGTATTTAATAGTTTAAAAGCCATAGAAAGACACTGATTATAGAGGAGTCTGTTTCAGGGTGCGCAGTGGGTAGGGGTCTGGCAGTGATCATGCAGGCAACTGCACTGGGTTGGAGACTTTGCATGTGTGAACTGTGTTTGGAGACTTCTCTTATTTTTCCTGTAAGTTACAATATTCCAAAAGCATGGTACAGATGTAATTTTCCTGATTAATTTTCTCATTTTCTTCAGCGATTTTCAAGAGTAATATTGCATGCTTATTTTTTTGCTGGATATACAGAAATGTGGTGTTGAGAGACTTTTTATGAATGTCTTTTTCTCTTTGTCTGCTTGTTTTTCAGACGGATTGAGGCCAGATACCAAGATGCTTCTTGCGATTGCCTCCAAGAAGAAGTCAAAGGCCAGCAAGGGTGACCCAGCCAAAGAGGAGGAAAGCAGCAGGAGTGATTCAGCCCAGCCTGTTGGCATCAGTCTTCTCTTTAAAAGATATGTCTTCGACACGCAGAAGAAAATGATACAGTCTTGAGAAAGCAGGTCCTCCCTCACACCTGAAAGAGCAAACTCTGAGGTGGATTCAGGTGGAATGTATTTCTTGTCTGAATGCGTTAGACTTGTTCCTTCCTTACAGCTGCAGCCTGGAAGCTCCTGCTTCCAGAATCCCTGTGATCTGTTTTTGTTCTGCCTGTCTTTGCAATGTGAATCTTTATGGCCGCTTGGAGAACATCACCTGCTGAATGAGTATGTGCACTTACACATTCAGATAGCAGCATTTTCCTGAAGAATTGTTTTGAAGTTTCTTTAAATTTAAATGTTTGCCACCAGTGTTAATCTAAATACAGTCAAGATGTGAATTTCATGCCACCCACAAAACAAAACTGATTAGTCTAGGTTTACTTCCCCAAGCAAAGTGAGGGGCAGAAAGCACACAGCATAATAGGTGAAACCTAAAATGAATGTTTCACATTCCTTCAACTGCAACTATGTAAGATGCTATCTGAGAGATGGTATGGATTTTTTTTAATTTTTTTTGTATGATTTATATCTTGAAATGTTTTTCACATTAAACATAATGATGCGTGTAACTGAGAGTCTTAATTGTTCTGTTTGCTATTCCAAAGTTCAGAACCTCTCTTCAATGACAATTTATGTATTTTTTTTTCTGAATTTCCTGCCCGTTTGTTTGATTCTCTAAGAAGGTAGAAGGCTAAGCCAGTCTGAACCATGATGAATCTTCTGGATTTTTTTTTTGGTAACCAAAATGTCTCTTTGGTATTAAAGAAAGTTGCCTCTGGAAACAGCCAAGGTCTTTATTTCATTAGAATAATGATGGAAGATTGTAGCATAAGTCTTGTAAAATGAATATCTCCAAGATGTGTTAGTAGTTTAATGGAATTTCATGGCTGCTTTTGTTTTTCCTCTCAATTTATGTCCTAGGCTCATGGGAAGAAGGGTGATGGTATTCCTTTATAATTGTTTTATATGTGTTTTTTTAATTTACAAAGCACAGGACATTGTAATAGGAAATCAAACAGTAATGATGCAGGTATAGAACAGAATGCAAGAGAATGCTGCAGTCTACAACAGGAGTGAGCCTTAGGATTTGCAGCATGGAAAATGTTAGTTTCTGCTTTTGAACAAATTTTCTGCCTTCGAACGAAGTACTTTTGCTGCTGCTGATTAGCAGACTTTAACGTATATGATGAAGCCAGCCATGACCTGACCACTTGTATAACAAGTTTGTTGCTTGTACATAGAAATAAATAACTGTTACAGATTATTGTATTTGCTTATCAAAGTGTTACTGAAGATATGTCCATTTTTTGTTGTTACTATGTTCTTGTTTTTTTCCTAGTCTATTTTATTTTCTTTTTAATTTCCAGGTGACGTAAATGGACGAGAATGGCAAAAATATTGAGATAATAAGGATGTTTACAGCTGAACAGTCATGAGGCAGGACAAGTCTGATGTCTAGTTTGGTGGTGTCCCTTTAAATCAAAACAGAAGAGGGTGTTGTGGAATAATCCTGACCACTTTCTGCTGAGTGAGTCCCAGCAGAGCTTTAGTACATCCCTTAAGATTACGGGGTGTGCTTGCTGTGTGATCCCAGAGGAATTAGGCAGGCAGCTTCAGCTGTAGCTTAATGTGACTTGTGCTGCCAGCCTTGCTGAAAAATGTATCCTTCTATAAGGAAAAAATGCATTTCACATCCCTGTCCCTGCTTCTTCCCCATTTCTGCCGCTTTTTAGACAACCTCCCCCCCCCATCCTGCCCAAGCAGTCTTTGAAAATAATATTTATTATATTATCTTTCTCTTAAGTCTTTATCAAGTCTTGTTTTGCGCCCTATACTGTTGCCTTTGCTTAAGATACTGCAGCAATGGAAGCTACAGAAGCAGATGACGGAAAGGGGGATGCCTTTACCATACCAGGTTAGTCTAAAGTTATTGGTGTAAAATAATTCTTAGAAAATGAAAAATTAAGAACGTTTTTTAAAAAAATTGTATAGTCCTGGTGTTTTTTGCCAAATTTTAGATGAATAATTAAATACTACTTACTGTGCCCAGAATTTCAAAAAGAAAAGGGTAATCATCTTGAAATTTGTTCTGCTGTGGGATGTTGTAGGCTGTCCCAGAGTTGTTAGCTTTGAGCTTACAGGCTTTTGCCTTTCTCATTTGTAAAGCATTTTGGAATAGTTCTGGAGAGAAGGCATTATGTCAGCATAAATAATGTTATGTAATTTTACAAAGCATCATCAGATTAATGTTTTCATTCCACCCTGTTGTCCATAGCAGCCTCAGTGACTCAGTCACTTGTCGTGGAACTTGATTGGTTTTGAAAATACGTTAGGTTGGAGGCTCCAGAGCACTGGAGCCCTTGACTTGGCTGAATAGTCTTACAGTGTTGCGGGTCCCATAACTCATTCCCTTGGGGAACTCCAATGGAGGGAGCCACAACAGCTTGCAGAGTTTAACCTCCACCCCCTTCTCCCCCGGTCTCCTGTAATGTGCCTTTAATCCTTCCCTCACTTGCATGTCTCCTCTGCAAACTTGCCCACTAACTAACGCGTCTTTTCTTCATCCTCTCAGCTCAATGTGTTCCTTCCTGCCAGCGCTGCTATTTTGCACCTTTGCTTACTGCCTCTCCCTGTTTTGGCTCTTGCCTTGCATCCAGAGAAGGAAATGTGAGCGCGGGTGCTGGCAGAGCGCCCGCAGCAGCCGCTGGGAGCGCAGCGTGGAGAGGCTCGTGTCAGCTCCAGCACGTGGTGCGTGGCCGGTGCTCGGGCGCTCTGCTGGGCACCCGGGGCCGTCGGCTCGTCAGCAGGAGCAGTCCGTGTGCAGGCACGTCGGCTGCAGCTTGGAGCAGAGACGTCGCGTGGGGACACCTCTGAACCCAGGAGTGGCAGTGGGCAGGGTAGAGGTGGGCACCCACCGGCCTTATTTGAGTGACTTGACCCACCGCTCCGTTCTGGCCTGGCGCTTTGTAAACGTAAAGGCCCTGTTACAAAATACCCTGTCCTGTCACTTGGTTCCCCTGAGGACATCTGTGTAGGACTGATGGCTGGAGGTATCTTCGGAAGGCTGGGGTTTGGTTTGGGGCTTCTCTCTCCCCCCATTTGCCCCCGCCCCAGCTTTTTAATTCCAAAAGGAGAGCTTAAGTGTGCCCTAGAACTTTGATTGTAATGTGCTATTACTGTAGATCTCTGGCTGCTGTCCTGAGGCTGTTGGATACACATTCGAAAAAGGGTGAAATGGTGGAACAAAATGATTATGGGAAAATCAAAGCTTTTAAAGACATTTGTTGGATGAACAGATGTTCAAACATTCTTTTATTTGGTTTCCAGACAGACGTAGAGACTTTCCTTTCATCCTCATAATCAGTGCATTATGCTGTAATTTGTAAAAATGGCATTAAAAAAATATTAACAGGGTCATACTGTGATCTGCTGACTCTGTGTCGTTAAGCCGTGAAGCTAAGAATGGCAACAGGGAACAGGGGTTAAATGTGGCAGAATGTACCGTACTAGCATTCATTATTAGACACCATTATAATGAATGCAAAATGGAATAAAAATGTGAGGATTTTTAAAAATATTGCTAAAGTCGCTATTGCAAAACTGGGTGGTTTTGCAGTAGTATAGATGTTCAGCAAATGATGCATCTTTGAGCTGCGGGAAGAACAGAGATGAAGAAAAACTTGGGGTCTTTTTGAAGCTTGTTTTGTACTTCTTTGTGGATTTTATTTTGGTACTGCAACCCAGCTTTTGATCCTGCTAGAGGTCTTGAACTGTGAGAGTCAAAGCGTACGATCATGGTAGGAAGGATTCAGTAGGTGGCATCCTTCACTTGGGATCAGAATCAAATCCCCCTACCTGAAGAGTGGGTAAGTTGTGTTGATTTTGAAGATTTGGGATGAAGCTTACCTGTTTCCCAAACAAAAAAAATAGTACTAAAAAAATACTGTGCACATAATGACTGCAGCAGAGTCATTACCTCTGGTGTGCTGAACAAATCCCGAGCTACTAAAGTCCTGTCTAGGTTTGGTTCCTGGTGAGTCTCAGTTAAAATTAGATTTTTGTCCTTGCTCCTGCCAACTGTATTAGTTTGTTGCAAGTACTCAACTACAGATAAGTCATCTGCACTAGTAAGAGTTCTTGGAGTGTCTGAGGAGTCTCCGATTTCTGGGCACTAGGTGTTTCACGGGCTCGCTGGAGTTGTGCGGTGGAACAGCCACAGGGTGGCAGAGCAAAAGTGAGAGCCGGGCACGACGAGGAGCTGCGACGATCAGACCTGTCCTGGAGCTGCCATGTTCGTCCCCGGCCGGGCTGCGTTTCGCTGCTGGGAGAGCAGGCGGTGTATTTACATCTGTAAAGTGCTCAGGGATCTTGTGAAAGGAAGGATGAAAGGCAAGAGAGGAATGATAGTTATTAACAGCTTTAAAAACTCCTTGTGTTTCCATTTTAGTTTAATATCTACAGTAAGCTGAAGAGCTCTTTATTTACAAACACGTGAGTTTTGAGCCAAATTAAACTGCATGTATAAATAGAATAATTTTTAAAGTCTAACATAGGGAGGTAAACTGCTGATTGTGGGAGAGGGGGAATAACTGTACAATCCAGTCTGCAGTGATGCAAAGCTTGCTAGATGGTGACCATCAAGAAAGGATTCAAGGGTTTGGGGCTTTTCATATCTAAGCAGAATCTTGGAGGAGAGGGAGTCTTCCTTAGGGATTCCCCACAAGTTTTCTCTGGTCTGTACAAAACTAGACTGATAGCATAAGGTTGTGTGTGTGGCTCGGACACTACGTAAGAAGGGGAAGAGCACAGAGGGTCTACGTGCTGTGCATGCCTGTGCCAGGATATGAAGTCTCTCTATGACTATACATGTAATGCTGTTTTTAATTCTAATTAAACAAGAGGACTTCAGGGTAGATTGGGTTTTCCATTTCTCAGCAAGTGTTACAGTTTTTATTTTTCTCAGTGTCATGGACATGAGTGCTTTTTCAGGATGGTATCATCAGTCTGCAGGACTTCAGTGTTCTTCCCCCCACCCGTGTGGATGTTGCTTTTCAGAGATGGTCTGATGCATCTCAGTCTCCTGTGTTTCTGATACATGTTCATTGTTCTTTCTCTAATAAATGACAGAAGTGAGGGAATCTGTTTAAAACTTCTTTTTGGTCGGGATCAGCTGTAAACGTGTCAAATCAGAGTCAGACAAACTCAGTGAGAGCTTTGGTAATTCTTAGCCCAAACCTAAACTCCAAGGCCTGGCCTTAAAAACATCACCCTGTTTTGACTATTGAGCTCTCTGTTCTAGTCTGTGTTTCTAAACCAAGGGGCAGTTTGAGGTGTGGATCAGGAGGTACCGAGCAGCCTTGGTACTGACCGAGAAGCGGGCTAATGCCATTACGCTGGCATATTGGCTAAAGTGATCTGATTACTTAGGATCTTTTAAGAGCTCTGGGCTACTCATTAGCTTGGGAGATTCTGCTTAGATCAACTCCTTTTCCTGTTCTTTCACTCAAAATCATGCAGTCGGTGCTTTAGTTGCTCATTCTTACATTTCTCAAGAGCCTCATTCACGTCAATCAGAGATTCCATCCTCCTTGGACCGCAAAATTGCTTTTATTAGGCTGTATATGGCCCCCTTTCAGACATGCAGAAACTAGTTACAGTACTTGTCTGTGAAAACTGATATTATAGTGCCTATAACTTCAGTCTGACAATTAGGGTAATCCATGCCCTTTTGGTGAATTCATTCGCAAAACAGAATTCCGTAAGGACAAGCCGACACTTAGACCCCACACAGTGTTTTTGCCGAAATTTCTTCCATTAGCTAAATCAAGCAAGCCACCTTCTAGTTTTGTTTCTTAGGCCTCCCTTTAACCAAGGCTAAGTTGAACTTTGCACCTTATATATCAGAATACTCTTTTATTACCCAGAGAGGGCAAACCCTCAGAAACTCTTCTGGAAAATGTCAAGTTATTCAAAAATTTTCAGTGTTAGTGTCCACCTGCATTAAAATGTATGTGAGGTCGTCTTTGCAGAATATGGACCATTCTTTCTGTTGAGACATTAGAAATAGAAAGGGAGTATCTGGAGATAATGATTTGAAGAAGGATAAGTAGTTTACCGTGCTGGAAGCAGAAGTACAAAAAATACAAGTAACTGTGCGCCTGATGTGTTTTTCGTGTCTGTTTGTATTCCATAACTTTTCATCCTTTCTTAATGGGGGAGAATACAGGAAATACCCGGTTTTATGCAGTGACAAAAGAATGAATTCAGTCTTGCCTGCAGAAAATTACAGTTTGAGGATGAGACTGGAGCCAGCAGGAGAAGGCAACTGAAAAGGTAGAGGGATGGCTTTAGGCTGAGATGTGTTTGTAGGAGCCTAGAAACTGCAGTAATGACAGTGTAGGAATGTTCTAGTTATAGATATCTAATAATTCTGTTGTTGTGACAAAGGTATGTAAATATATATGTCTTTTTTTAACATAATTTCTTTGAACGTTGCAGTTGTTACAAGATCAGTGTTGAGAAAAGCTGTCTGCAAAACTTGGATGTTCCAAGAGCTGGTGATACCTGTTCTCTTCTAACAACTTCTCTCCTTGATTTGATGCCCCTTAAAAGCATCATTAGACTGGCTTTCGCCTGTGCCCCTGTGCTGCAGTAAATGTCGTGTGTGGGTGCAGAACTGGAAGAATTCGTTTTACGGAGCTGTACGCTGCCACGTGTGGTACGTTGCAGAGGAGAAGCTGAGCCTTCAGGCTGCGGCTCCGCTGCTTGGCTTCCTCTGGTTTTTAGCTACCACATGAAGGCCCCATCTGAGGTTGCTGCTACTAGGCTTGAGGCAGCAAGTCCAGTCGGTGCTCCTCACAACACTCCTTTTCTTTCCTGAGACAAAAGTAAAAGAAAATCTAAGATAACTTCATCTTTCACTGAGACAATGGAGACAAAATTTGTCTGTTTGTGCCCTGGTCCTTTTTGATTTGCTCTGTCTTTCCAAGACAGATGATAAGATGGATTGTGTGTTACATGCTGTGCACCTTAACAAAGGAGGCTTTTTAGCAAATGTTACTTGTCTCAGGTTACTGAAATGGGCACAAGGGGAGTCATGGTAGCTATGTCCAGAATCTTTTGCTTAATATATTGACTTTAATATGATCTTTGAAAGAGCTACAAAGACCACCTTCAGCTCGTACATATGGTTTGCTCATTTATTATATTAGTTTTGCTGGTTAGCTCTCCCCCCGCCTTTCCCCCCAATTAGAAATTTTAATTACTGCATGCTGTGTATTAAGATGTTAAAGCTTTGACTGGCAGTTTGGAATTGCAGAAGGATCAGCTGTCTCTGTAGGGCTGTAGCGCAACAGGGATTAGCTCGCACCCTTCTGCCTTCAGGTGTATTTTGCTTATTGAGGCAGATCACCAGAAAATGTTTCTCTAGGCAGCTTCCATCCTTCCATCAGACCTCGTCCCTTCCAAGCAACCTGAGTTTCAAGGAAAGCTGCAGATGCCCTGATCATACGCAAGATGGAAAGACCTGGTCTCAAAACTCAGTGGCAAACAGGTGAATTGAGGACTGCTTGTGCTTGTTCCTGTAATGTGTAGCGAGGATTCCCTGTCGCTGTCTCTCCAAATCAGCGGTTACATCTGCATTTCCTGCAGCTCCAGTTTGCAGTCCTGCCTCATGATAAAGGAAGTGTTTCTCAAACTCCTCACAGTTGCTGAACATCTTATGTCTTTTGTGCCTGTTTTTTTTTCTATCTTGTTGTTTAGTGAAATAGACAATTACAAAACACATACCCGCTCACTAAATACTTCTTTGCAGTTTCATAATTGCTATTTTAACAGACAGCTTTTCAGTTAATTGTATGTTCTTTCGGAACAAAAGTTTGGGGATTTTTCTTCCCTATTACTATTTTTTTATTTGGTTTACCTTTATCAGATTGGATCTTACTCATCTTTTAAAAAGTGCAAATATTTCCAACATTCTCTCCTGTAGAAAACTATTCACACTTTTAACAGTATGAGATCAATATGCTCTTCAAAATGAAGAGCTATATACCATTGATCAGTGGCATTTTAATAATTCAAATAATATCTGTCCCTTCAGCATCAAAATTCCTGTCCCCCACAGACCTGCTGTGCGGGGTCCACATTGTATTGAGCTGTTTGTACCAATGCCCACATCATTCATCTTGAACGCATCTGTTAATGTATCTGTGGAGGTCAATTTATTCCTCCTTTGTGGTTGCCTTTCATTTGTCAATACTCAATTTCATTTGCCATTTGTGCCATTGCCCAGCTTTGGTGCTACTTAAATTCCTTTTTCTTCCTCCTTTTCTCATCTGATTAACTCTGGGCTGTTTGCAGATCTTGCCAAGTCAGTGTTCTCCCGTTCCCAAAGTTAAACAGCACTAGGGCCAGCATGGAGGTTTTTCAGTTCTCTGATGACATTTCTTTAGGTTGAAGCCTGACTCTTCTGGAGTTTTTTTTTACATCAGTTCCTGATGCATGACAAGATAACCTTCTTTTCCTGAGCTTACAAGGTTTTCTCCTTAATATTTTGTGAAGATATTCAGTTGCTTCAGATCAGTTGGTTCTTGGTAAGCCAATGGTTTCTGGATCTGTGTGGATAATTCCAGTAGCCTGGAGATGCCTGATTTTTCCTTTGCTTATTTGGTGTTTGTCATATCTTCATCAGGATGACGTGGCCATCCTGGTTTAGGTTGTTGCTTTACCAGCTTACCTGGCACTGCAGTAAACTCACTGGTCTGTAATTCCTATGAAAAATTTTAAAGTCACTTTAGTCAACTATCAAATATGGGGACATGTATTTCTGTCAGAATGGCTGTCATTTCATGCAGTCAGCAGTACAGCCAAACATTGTAACAGTCCATTTCTGATGACTTAGTGGAATCTATCATTTTTATGCCATCAGTAGAGGATACCTTGGCTATTCAAAAAGCTGAAGGGGAGAAAGAATAACTAAAATCTTCATGCACTGCAGAAGCACATTCTTGGTTGGTGGTTTTTTGCTGTTGTTTTTTTTTTTCTCTCCATACAGTAGCAGAATAACCTTAATCAACAGTTACTAATTTTCTGGAAGTTAGCAAGGTTGTGCCTTTTGAGTAGCACAGTGCTAGTGCAAGGTCACAAAGCTGGCACAGGCATCTCGAGTGCTTCACCTTGTCTGGAATTTCTGCTTCACATTGGGAAAACTGAAGGTTTCCTCCGAACTTTAAACTATCCCTGTCAGAAAGCACGAGGAATGAGCGTAGGCTGGGAGGATTCCTGCAAGTGTCACGTATCTTGAAGAGTGTCTGAGCAAACCCAGCATCCCATTTAGCACCAGACTCCTTCTGGCTTCTGCCCACAGCAGTAACATCTGACTCCTGCACTGCAGTGCCCTCCAAAAGGAGCATCAGGAGAGACTTTGCAACAAGTAGAAAATGAGCAGTGATGTAGAAAATATGCCATGACTGAAAAGAGACTGATTTAATTAAATGTTTATGGCTGGGATGCTCTGATGTAAACAGCCTGTGGCTCCCAGCTTGCAAATTAGGTGTCTTTCTCTTTGTGGCTAATCTAGCTGTTTATGCTTGTGGGACCAGAGTTTCTAATGCTCTGAGCACAAAATATCAAATCCAGGTAACTGACAGCGTACTACAAGGTTGGAGAATCACTTAACCACTGGTATGCAGCTTTTCTTAGAATCATGTTCAGCAAAAGTAGAGCAAACTACAGCGCAGTAGTGTCTCATTCATTCTAGGTTGTGGCATTTGTGTATTAAAGAAGAGCTCTGTTATATTTGGGGTTTGGAAGGCAGTGTGGTCGTGCCTCATTCTAAGATTGCACCAAATCAGATGAAAACTACCATCTTTTGAGTTTCCAGTCCATTTCTGACAGTGCTAGTTTTTCCTTGCTATCCCACTTTGGTTTGGCATGTGATCTTAGACAGCAGCAGTGTTCAAAAGAGAAATAGGTGGTTTTTTTTAAGTCCAGAATGAGTTTTAGAGGTACCTTCTTCAGTTTAGGATCAATATAAAGACAGGAAAGTACATCCTCATTTGTCTTATAAACTTACTCCATTTGGATGGAGAAATGATAAACAGATCCCTGGAACTACTACTCAATTACTGAGTTTACTGCTAAATCTGTTAGATCTCCTTCAGACCTGTCATTGGTAAGTATCTCTTTGTGTCTTTGCATTCAGGAGTTGTTGTTTTAGATTTATAAAGAATGACACGGCTATTTTCTCTTGAAAGGAATGCCAAGAGATCTTGTCCCTCTCCTCCCTACACAGCAGAAGGATCAGCTATGTGGGTTGTTTTCTTTTCTTTTTAAATCCACGGTGGCAGACGATTCTTTTTGGACAGTTCTTTTCTTTTTGTTGTGCCCTTCATATGTGCCTGCGGACTGATCACATCCATGTGCAGTGTGTTCTCCCCTGCGCTAACTCTTCATAGACTGTCCCGTCTCCCCACTTGAGCTGTATTTCTAGTTCTGGAATTGTTTCTTTTTTTCCCCTGAGTTTCTCCAGATGGTCAGTGCCTTAAGTGCATTTCTCTAAACTAGGCTGTTCTCTAGCTGGGGCCTCATGAGTACTGAATAAAGCAGAGTATCAGCTCAGGATGTGTTATCAGGCCATCTCCCTATTTATGTTTCCCAGCCTGCTGGTGTTGCAGAATCATGAGGGTGTTGACTTTTGTTTAATATGTGAGCGAAGTAATTCCGTGATGCCTCTCTACAGGTCTGTTATATGGGCTTTTAGTTTCTGTTCTGTACTTGCATATACTATATAATATATTTCTATATATTACTTCTTCACATGCTAAATAGTGTCTTGTTTTTTCAGACTGTTTCCATAATTTGTCATGACCACTGAAATTTTAGCCCTTCTCTCCCACATACTCAGTCCCACCTGATCTTTTTTCATCAGTCAATGCTGTTAATAAAGATGTTGAATAGTATTAGCTTGAGGACAGACCTTTATGTACAGTGCTTCATATATTCTCTGAAAAAACTGCCCAACTGATAACTTTCTTAATGTTTTCAAAACAGTTTCATGCCCAGCCTATAATACGTATTTATGGATGACTTGTGAGAATGTCTTGTGAAAAATGTCAAATTTATTCCTAAGTCGGCCTACATACCGCTGTATTCTAGGTGGCTCTTGAATTTTTTTACTCTGGTTTTGTTTACCTTCAGGCGCAAAACTGCACTTGTGTGCAGTCTGCTGTCTGAAGGGTGCATGTGGTTATTTTTGCTTTTTATCAGATGCAGAAAAGTCAAAGATTTTTTTTGTGTGAGAAAATGCTAAGGAGTGTTGACTATTTTGATGCAAAGTATGCTATAAGCAGGCAATATGCAAGTTTTCTGGGCTCTGTAGGTGTGTTGTGTTCTTGACCTGCAGGACTGTTTGTCTTTGCAGCCTTGATTTTCTCCTTATTCTGCAGCCACATCCCTAAATCAGAGCTGTTGCCAAACACTGAAGCACCCGAATCCAGATTGGATCCAGTTTAACACTACAACCTTCCTCTCTTGTGGCTCATATCTAAATCAAAGCAAACTATTAGGTACTTGGGCTGAAAAGAATTAAATCTTGTTACTGAAATGGCAATAGTTTGGTAACAAGGTTGAATCCTAGTGAGTACCTGAGAAAATGTTCAGGTTCTTTTTCATGGAAGAAAGAAGTAAGAGGAGGGGTTGAATTGCAGGCGAGTATGCCGGTCCATTTCAGTAATATGGTGCTTTCAGGGGTGATTAAGTGTTTTTGTTAATATTTAATAATCGAATAAGATGTTTGCCAACAAGCCCTTCTCCTTTCGTGGCCTTCTAATAAGCATATAATAAATTCAACAGCTTATGTCATGAGAAGCTGTTGGATTTAAGCCCATCTGAACATGTAGATATTAGGATGCCTTCTGCTCCTTTGTGTGTAACGAATGGGTCTTGGTTATTATGAAGTGCTGCACAAGTTCACCTCTGTACAGAGTGTTAGGCAAACAATTTGCAGCAGAAAATCTTTGCAATTGCCTGAGCCTTGGGAAAAATGCTCTTCTGCTCCATTACTCTTGCTGTACTTGCTCTTTTTTTTTTTTTTTTTTGTTGTCCCCACTAACTCCAAAGAGCAGAGAAATGAATCTTTGCAACCACGCAAGCAGGAATTAGCCCAACTGTATTTTACACATAAACTAACAAATAAGAGGAGAATCTGAGCAGCCCCTGGGGACCTGAATTTGTTTGCTGCTGGGCTGTTCTATCTGCAGCTGGCATCGGCGGAAACCTGAGTGCTCCATTAAAAGCCGACAACCTCTGTTCACTGGGGCACGGGGCAAACAGAGCCAGCCTGTTCTGCAGACAGACTGACGGCCTCTGTCTCCCCCCAGCCGGCTTGTGATGGGAAACGATGAGACTCCCAAACAAAAAGCTTGAAACCAGGACTCGGCGCTCTTACCCTGCAGCTGTTGCACCCGTGAGCAGTAGAGACATAAGGTTGCTTTTCAGGGGCCACGTGCTGGGAAATTCACTGAGAGCAACACACTGCATGAGGACTTGGGCTCATCTGTGGGTACTAATTGCAATAAGGAATACCTGGGGCTTGTGCTGGGCACAGCAGTGACCAGCAGTGTGTCTGAAAATCATTCTGAGACCTGGCATTGCCTGGGTGAATTGCTAGTCTTGAAGGTGTTGAGGGCAATAATCTTTATAGTCTCCACCCTTTGAGCTGTGACCATAGATCAGTGCCTTAGGCAACTGCCCCCTATCCTCTCACCTGCCCCAGAGAGGCTCAACCCACTCTGCGTAATATGCTAACATGCACTAAATGTAACTGCTAAAGCGGACAGTATTGTGTTGCAGGCGAGATTCCTCGATGCAATGGCTGCTCATGAAGAGTGAGGTAGGGGTATATGTGTTTGGCTCATTTATAGGATTAAATTGCAACTGCGGCATGTTGTGGTTAGGGATAATTAGTATGAAAATACACAGAAGTAGGTGCTTTTGTCTTGTGAAAGAACATTTCAGCCAAGGGACATGATGTGCCCCACAGGAACTATACTAAGTTTTGATGGGCTAGACATAATCCACTGCAAAACCAGGGGAGAAATGACTCCATAAAAATGCTCCTGGCTTATAGCCTGTGACCGTGTTTTATGTCATTTGACCACAGTGTTGTACTGTATCAGAGAATAATCAAAGAATAATCCAAAGCAGTTTTGTGTTGGAACAAAGTGGTGCAGGATCTTGTTAGAAGGGATTTATGGATGAACTTTACTGTTACATATCATGGCCTGCTTGGGCTCTGGGTAGTCTGAAAAAGGAGTGGATGCTTAAGAAATATTTTTGAGGGCTTATCTTTTCCTTAGGTGTTTGTAGAATCTGTGCGACAAATCTAAGTGAAAGATTGTGGCTGAGGTGGGTGGCAGTAAAACTGTACAGATGCCTTTGGTTGATTTGTGATTAACTTTACCTTTAAGCCCCTCTCCCTGCATTGTGTGGAGGTCCAAGCCCTCTTCTTGACTTCATGGCTTCTGAGACTTCGGAAGTGCTGAAGCAGCCCGGTTGCCTGCTGGCTGAGCAGATCTTCTGGCCCTTTTCAGTCTTAGCAACTCCGGGTGCTTTACGTACCTCTCATTTTCAGGCTTAATTGCCCTCGCTCATAGTCTCAAGAGTGCCCGTTATTCAGCATACTGGGGTAGCCTGTGGTTTGCGCTGTTCTATGGCTCCTGGTTTGTGATGGATTTTCTTTCTCCTGTCCTTGTTCTTTCTCACATTTTTCTGGTCAAGAGATTTTGTTTCTCAGAGGACCCGGAGCAGAGTTAGAAGCAGCGGAAGCAATGCAGAGCTCAGATATGGCCCCATCTCTGTTCAATCTGTTGATCTTCCGCAAAGGGCCTGATAGTGAATGACATTCATATAAACAGAGGCTAAGAGACCTGACGTACACAGTTCAAACATCCTGTCATGATCTGGGCACATGTACTTGATTGAAAAACAAACATGCAACATGCATAAACATTTGATAAGTTTTCTTGTTAAAATTTTGTGTCCATGTGCTGTATTTTTTTTTTTTTAAGACCTGCAGTTTATTCTCCTGTTTTTCCACCATTCATTCATAAATTTTAGCCTGTTTTTAAATGTGCTTCAGGCTCTGCTGGCTTGATTTGGTGCCTCAGCATTTTCTTCTCCACACACTTGAGGGGAAGTGTTTAATCTAGAAAGCCACACAGGTGGGACCAATACTATCAATTCACATTTGGGAATCTTCATTCTTGGAAAATATAAAGACCTAATGACCGAAGGCCTGAGGAACCTGCTCTGGGTTTGGTGTTGACCCAGTTTCCAGCTGGAGCTGGGCTAGGTGCTCTCCCAAGGTGCTTTCCAACCTGATTGATGCTATGAGTCCACCTCAAAGCGACACAGTACTGGGCTGTGGCAACATCTGGGGTGTTGGTCTGGCCGTGCTGAGAGGTGGATTCGCTGTGCTAGGTCAGTGAAGATAAAACTGCTCCAACATGCTTGGCTGGGAAGTCCCCGAGCGCGTGTGGTGGCCTCACTGAGCTCCCCTTGTCTCAGGGGAGCAACATTCCACAGGATGTCAGTTCCATGATACGGCAATATCCGCTGGGCCGCACTGCTAGGAGGGCACCGTCCGCCTGGGAAGGGCCTTCAGTCCGTGTGGTGTTTCCTGCAGCTTGGAAAACAGACGGCAAGTGCAGTTCAGAAGGTGCTGATGTTAGAGAGGAGCAGCCCTCGAGCCTTGAGATCCTTAGTGACAACCATTTTGCCGTGTATTCATGGAAGGGCCTGGCAAAGTCTCGGGTAGAGACTCGTGTGTGCAGACGGCAGCTCCGTCCACGCGAAGTTTGTTTTCACTCGGAGCTGTGCTGTGCGTGTTGTTCATCCCCAGCGCTGTCTCTTTGCCCTCCCGCTATCCTCAGCTCTTTTCAGAAACCTTAGATTTATCGCTCTTGGATCGTCTGTCTTGCTCTGGCTTTTAAAAATAAAGGCTTTTCAAAGGGGCTTTGGAGCAGGCTGTGTTATTTTTGGCTTGGACTCATAGTGACACTCGCTGCAGAATTAAAACTTCTAATTAGAAAGCCAAAAAAAGCGAGAGAAGGAAAACACACTGCGGCAAATTTAAGGTGGTTATTTTATTTGCCTCAAAGGCATGGAATTCAGGTCCACTGGGAAGTTTGCTCTGCCCGGAACATCAGTGTGTGAAATGACCGGTACTTCCCATATGGAATCTAGGACCTTACAGTTTTTAACAGCTGAAGCAAATATCTCTGCCAGGATACTTGTACGCCACCTCACTTGATGCAAACATCCTAATAAGAGCTAATGAAAATTTGCAGAGATGGTATGGAGGGAACGGGATGGAGGAGAAGGTAGCAAAGGGTGGCAAGGGAAGGGTGATAATAAAAAAAAATAAAAGTTAAGATGCAATAGAAATAGGAATGCTGATGATCTCTGTGACATTGCATGAGACATTGATGCTTCCTTCACCTCTGTTTTTTCTTCTCTTTTTCCTCTCATACATACCTTTTGAGAAGTATTCTGAGACTGTCTACCAAAGGGCTCCATGCCTTAAGAAGGAGTTAAGTATATGTACAAATTTGTATGAGCTCCTTGTTGCTTTGGGTCACTGCTGCTTGACAGTCCTCTCTTTCCCTTTATGGGGATACATGCGTGGCACTGGCCAAGCTTTGGAATTGGCATGGGTATTTCTAAGGTATTTGTAGCAGGTACTTGCAGTGGTACTTGGGGTGGAGGGTGTCGTTTTTGTGTGTCTGTGTGTGTGCGTTTGCTTCTGGCTGACGCCTCTGAGGTCCCCGTCGGGCTCCCTGCAAAGCTGCAGTGGAGGGAAAAAAAAGCAGAGAGAAAAGCAGATGATTGACAGTAGCCCTTTAGATTCCTGTTGTTAATGCACCAGTAATAAGATAAGGCTTATCTTTAAATGTTCATGGAATCGAGACTTTGATGGAAACAGGCTTTTGGGTTAATATATTTTTGATAGATAAAGCAGAATAAAATGGAGAGACCAGGGGAACTTACAGTATCTGGAGGAAGCCATGCTTTTCCTATAAACCTTTCTTCTCCTATGCTATGTTTGCATGAGTATGTAACACACTTCTCTGGAAGTTGTGTGTTTGTAAACACGTAATGCGTGCGTGGAGGGAGCAGAAAGGGGTGTCTCAGGAGGCAGCTGATTGCGATGAAATCTGCTGCCTGCCAGTGGAGATGAAAAATGTCACCCTCTTTCCCTCCACTTCCGTTCAAGTCCAGCTGTTGTCAGGTGGGTGAATGTGAGCAGATAAGAGGTTGCAGTGCAGCACAGGTTTTTGCCTTCCTCTGTCATGCAAAAGGAACTGCATGCTGGCCCTGGAGGAGTCAGGGCAGCAAAGTTCTGCTCTCGGTTGGCCTGCAGAGGGGAGTTTGGGGTGTCATAGGCATTAATGTATTTCAGCTCCAGCCCGTTGTGTGCTCTGTTTTGCATCTTTGCACGTTTGGATGAAATTATCTTGCAACTGTGTGTAGTTCAGTGTCTGGAAAAGGCTATGCCAAAGGGATACAGTCCCCTTGCTGCAAAGAGCTGCAGCGTCTGTGAATTGAATTGCAGATAGTTTGGTTGTCAGTTAAGCATCTAAGTCCCAGTTGTTGGGTTTTATATACCCAGCCCCTCTCTCCCCTAGACCTCCTTCAGACAAGAATCATCTCTCCCTGCCCGTGAACTCTTATACAGCAGCCCCAGCCACCTGAGCTGTGGAAGGAGATCCTGACAGGGAGGCGGGGAACAAAGTCTTGTCATCCTGCAGTGCTAATGTAGGGAACAAAGGAGAGGGGAAACCTCCCTTAATGCTGCACTGCAGCTCTTTGGTGCTGCACGAAGTTCATCTTTCACCTTCCAGGCAGGGAGGCAAATGTGCCGTGTAGTTCTAGGGGAAGCCAGGCAGGTTCTGTGGTGATGTGCAGAGCAGGAGGAGGTGAAGGGGGAGGAAAGGCTGTAGCGTGTAAATGCAGCCGTGTCTGGCCTGGTGAACAGCACGGGGAAGTGTTCGAAGAGCTGTACCACGGTGGCAGAGGAAATAGTTCCAGCCTCCACAGTAAAGGTGTTAGATGCAAGGATTGGTAATTTCCTTCACAGAGAAGAAAGAAAAGCAAATAGAAAACTAAGTGTTAATCAGACCCGAATCCAGTCTGGAAGATGGACAGGATCTGATCCTCCGGTTACAGACTTGCCACCTCTTTATAGTGCCCCAGCTGCTTACATTTATTCTGTAATCTGCTTGGACCCAATATGACGTCTCCCTCACTTGCTGTTGTCCCAGCATTTTACTGGATCATATGACAATAAGTTCCTGCTAGAGCATCATGTTTAAGTGCTGGTGAGTGTTGCCTACAAGTGAATGGCACAGCTAGAAGGATGTTTCCAGGGTCTTTCAAAAGGATTATTGGTTCTAAAAACTCCCATTCAAATCAGCCTGGGAGAGCAAGAGAGACAAATTTCATTTGAAATCACCAAATCTTTAATGTGGCAGTGCCAAATTAGAGCTTTGGCTTCTCTTTTTATTAAATCTCTTGAGTTTGGTTTGAGGTTTGGTTTTTGTTTTCAAGACATTCTAAAGTCAGCTCTGAAAATGAAACTCATGAGAAAAAACCTTGGCTCTTTTTGAAGTCATTGGCAGAAATTTGACTTAATGCAGCTAGGACTGTAATCAGAGTTAGGCAAATAACTTTCCAAGGAGTAATTGAGTAATTTAGTTCTCAGAGCAGACTACAAATGTAATAGAGCACAATTTCCTCTCATATTTATCACTTATTTTTATTTCAGTCTATTGTAGAGTGTTAAGGTCTCAGTTTTGACTTCCTGAGCTTGCCTGTCCGTGGTTGGGATCACATGAGTGTTGTTTCTGTGCATAGCTGGATAAATGTATCAGTGCTTTTGAGCACCTGTCATAAACACCAGTATTTGTTCAGCACCCTGAAATTAGCTTCCTTTGAACCGTTTTCACTGGTAAAACGCTGCTGTTAGGAACCAAATACATTTTAGAAAGCTGCATTTATGTTGGTTTGAATATATTTATGTTGCTCATGGACCTCCATATTTAATTAACATAAAACAACTGTCTTGAATCTAAAAAGCTATCTGGTTGCAATTAGTTCTTGTTTGCTAATTAATTACCAATGAATGATTAAAGACTTGTTTACTGAGGTTTAGCAGCTATCAACGACACACATCTAGTACTCAGGGGATTTACTCTGCAGTAACTGAACTGCTGAATTAAATTCTTGTTGGGGACCTTTAAACTGTGACTGAAGAAAGGTGCTCTGCAGCCGAGGTGCCCTGACGCAGCCGCCTGTGTCCTCCTGGATGCCCCTGCTGCCCTGCCAGTGTTGGTGGATGGATTGTGCATGGCCATTAGAGGCGCTTGTTTCTGTCGGTAAGTTCAAGGTAAGGCAAAGCGGGATCTTGGGTGTTAGCCGTGTTAGTAGATCAGGTCTCCTAACCCGCAAAGACGCTCCTAAATACATTCTGACAGGCAGACGGCAGTCTTGTTTCATCCATGTTTCTTCACCGATGCTCGTCACACTCCTTTACTCCAAATAGGCTGCCATGAATGGAGATGCTTTCTTCCTTTTTCTACTGCGACTTGTTCACAAACTGGTCCTTGTGTCTGCATGTAGGTTTCTTAACAATTTGCTAGTTTGCGTTGTTGAATTGATTTAAGCTTATGGGCTTTTTTGTAGATTACTTAGGCCTTGTGTTCACGATCTCCATGGTCATCAAAGCCCAAGTTTCTGCTTGCTGTATGAGGAATGGAAACAATGTTTATGGTGGTAATTAGTGGTTGTTGTTATTGTTACTTTTGTTTTGTTCTTTTTATTCTCCAGGTATCAAGTTTAGAGACTTGAGGGTGTGATGAGTTAGCCTGTTCTCAACACCAAGCCCCTGCAGCCAGCACTGCCTGCTGCTACCCACGGTCCTGCCTTGCAGGCCGAGCAGCACACGGAGGGATTGCCCAGCAAACAGGCTGCGCACAGAAGCCCATGGATCTTCCAGCAGAGTTTAGCTGATCCCCATCTACTGAATCCATTTATGTAAACGTCAGTGAACAGTAAGGGGCAGAAACACGGTTTAGAGAGCAGCAGCTCACAGTTTGAAGGGACGTTTTCAAAAACTGTTGCAGGGCCCATGGGTCATCTGCTTTCTCTGTAAGGGCTGCTCTGCGTTTTTGTTTTTAGCCCATCAGTCACAAAGAAAGATGGGAGACCAGAAAAGGTGCAGGGAGCTGCTAAATGGAGAGAAATCCTGGTGGGAATTCATGGAATGATTTCACCCATTCTTTCATTTTCTCTCATGCTTTCCTTATTTGTGTGCATGAGGTTTGGATTGCTTTTCTGCTGGCCTCTCACACTAAGCAGAGCTGGCAGGAAGAGAAAAAAAAAAAAAAACAACAACTGCGGCAGAAAAGTGATTAAAAAGAATAATTAGCATTTGCCCCCGATAAATGAGCAAAGCCATTAATTAGACTGATTTACTCCTGGCTTTTTTTTTTTTTTTTCCCTTCTCCCTTCGTCTCTCTGTATTTTTTTTTCTCTTTATCAAATGGCAGCGCCGTGACTGCCCCTTTGGTACATTTTCATCAGCTTTTCACCAGTTGTCAGAGCTAACACCCGCCTTTCCTGGAGCCCGAGCAGCCTCTTGGAGCTAATGGATATGGAATGCAGCCAGAGCTGATAGCTGCTAGATCTCCGCTGGCTTACAGGTGTTTCCATCATTACTGGCGTATTATCTGCCACTGGGTCCCCTTCCTCCTCCTCCTCCTCTTCTCTTTTCTCTCTTTTTCTCCCCCTTCTTTGCAGTACTGTAGCAGTAATTACAGTTTAAAAAAAAATTCTTGGCAGTTTTTTAAGAATTTTATTTAATGCAACACGATGTCCCGGTGATCAAATCAATTTCTTTTTTTGGCACAGTGACAAGCAGCGGTGCTGCTGCTGTCGTCTGTTTGAATGTAATTACCAGGATGAAAGGGAGAATTTTAATTAAGACAATTTCCCCCACACACCTTCTTCCCTCCCCCTTATTCAAATCATGAGCTTGGGGCTGCGTTCTTTTTTCTTTTTTTTTTTAAGGATTTTTTTAATATGTGGGTTTTTACTGAGAAATATTAGTAATCATCAGGCTGTTGCATATTATATGACAAGTATGTCTCCCTGCTCTGCTCCCACCCTGCTGAGAACTGGCTAAAGGCAAGAGTCTGTGCAGAATGGAAGAATTTTTGTATTCATATATATGTGTGTGTGTATATATATATTTATATATTTGTAGTCTCAAATGGGGGCTTGGCAGTTTACAAGTAAATATGAGCTTTAAAGTCCTGTTTCAAATCGGAATGACACGAATTTGATCAGTGGCATGTACACTTTTGTGATTAATTATATACATTCCTGTAATGCCCAGTGGCCAAATTCTTTATGCAATCTGGGGCATTCGAAACAGAGACAGGCCCAAATTACTGCCTGGAAGCCAGATACCACAGAAACATTGCAAAATGTGGATTTAACCTTCACTCTTCAGGCCTGCCTCTTAAGTTAAGGAGGTCTTTGAATTGTGACCTGGGAGATAGGTAAGAGAAGGTACTTCTCAAGTAAAAGGAGGATGAACGAGTTGCTGGCAAAGGGGAAATGTGAAGTCAATTTGGAGAAGAAGTTGCTGGGGTTATTTGGAAGGAGTTGGTAAGAAGGTGAGAAGGAAATGGAATGGGATGTCATGGAGATTGGAGGTGTCTGAAAAAAGTAAGAGAAAGAGTTGATCTGAAGTGAGCTTTTTTGCATTTGAGAAAAGACAAATGGATGTTTATTATGAACCTCTGCCATGGGAAATGGCAAAAGGTTTTGAGAGTAAAGACTGCAGGTTCAAGTTTGGCAGTGAAAATTTGACATGCTCTGCAAAAGATTTTGGGGAGTAGTTTGCCAAATTCTCCAGTCATGCAGTCCAGCAATTCTTCTGACTTTTTTCTCAAAAGGTTTGCATCTTGGGCATTATTTTAACTGGCTGTTGTTTGGAGGGGTTTTCTGTACTGCAGTTCTGGCATCTCTCTGCCCCTGAATCCCCCCACCACTTACAAGACCTACACCGAGGTCGGGTTCCTTGCTGCTGTGGGTACAGTGCAAAGGGAACAACTAGGGAAGGAGCAGAGAGGAGTTTTCTCAGCTCTCTGCGGGGAGGGAACACGTTCCAGGGCCTGCTGAAATGTGCCCGTGCGTGCTGGCACCCGCTGCCTCGCGTCACGGAGCTGCCCTGCGCCGCGCGGGGCGTCCCCGGCCGCGCGGGGCTGCGGACAGCGCACAGGGCTCGCTGCGGGGTGGCTCGGGCTGCCTCTTCCCCGTGCCCTCTGCACTGAGAGTTTGAACTTGCTGTCTTGGGGCTGAGACGGCGCCGTTCCTGTGGACAGAACAGGTCTTCAAAGGGTTGGTGTTGGAGGGAAGAACCCGGATGCCTTTCAAGAGTGTCGCATGTTGACTGAAGACAATTTAGATGCCTGTTGGTGCTGGGTTTCCCTAAAGAAATGCAAGTGAATGTGCAAGTACCTTAGTTCTGAAAACTGGCAGGTTTCCTGAGGCTGCCTGCGCTTCGCCCTGCCTTGCTGGGAATGCTGCAGGCAGCACTTAAAGATTCCTGGACAAATGGAAGAATCAGCAGAGCAAGGTAGACGGCTGCCAGAAGCAGGCACTGTGGCTCAGTTCTGTCACTTACAAAGTGACAAGGGGGCTTGGATTCAGGTGGCCACCGATTTCTCAAGAAGACAGGCACAGAGTGTTGGTGGTGGCAGAAGTGAGGCTTTAAAAGAGGTTTGATTACAGTGAGAGGACGATTTATAAAACAAGGACTGGAAAGTGTGCTCCAAAATAGTGACTGGCATGAGAGGTGGCACAGAGCAAAAGGCAGTGATGCTGGTAGTGGGAGTGTGGACAGAACAGGCAGGAGCTGACTGAAGAATCGTTTGGAGACATGCAAAGATGCTTGAGTGCTGTTTAGCGGGGAAGCAGTGAAGTGACTCAGGTGGAAAGATGAGCTGTGGGAGGATGTGAGTAGCAGGGTTCTAGGTGGAGGAGATCAGAGGGCTCTACGTGAGGAACAAGATGAGGGATAGGCTACTAGGACAGGGAGAAGAGGCTCTAACGTTGTGCTGCAGAAGGCCTTGGGCTCTGCTGGTCTGTCCTAAACATGACAGAGCCCCTTGTGGGCTGGCACTGACCACCACAATGTACAAGTGTGTTAGGAGAGGCCATTTCTTCTGGGTGCAAGCCTTCAAGAGTCTGGCGGAGTCTGCACGCGCTGGGCTGGCCAGCAAGGATTGCTATGCACGCCCCAACCACGCGCAGATGCAGTCAGCTGAATTATTCGTGTGTAGCCCAGGTCCCTGGCTTGCTCAATCCATGAGTGGAAATTGTGCCTGAGGTTAATGCACTGCAAAGAATGTACGGGAAATGTTTCGCATTTTAAACAAATAAAAATCAGTGCATATTTTTTTAACGCTTGCTGACCAGTCCTTCACATCCTGTTAAGCTAAATATTTGCACGGTAGTAGTGCAAAGGAGGCTGAGCAAGGAACCTGTGTGTTTCATTTGGGTGGCTGTATATTGTGATCAGCTGCTCTTTCCTCTTCTGTCTGTTTTTCTTAGCAGGGTCAGGACGAGTTTCACAGTCCGAATGGTTCACTGCAATTCTCTACAGGATATCCTCATTTTACTTTAATGGGGAGGAAATTAATGAAACATACAGGCCCCGGGGCTTCGAATACTATACATTAATATTATCCCAACGCACTGTGGTATGTGCACTCTCTCAGACTAAACTTTACACTGCACAGAGGAAGTTGTGATCAGATTCAGGTGCCTGTGAAATTTAAGTGGTTGGGGGAGAGGGAAAAAAAATAAAGGAGAGGAGAAGCTTGAAGCACTTTCCTTCCGTTTCAGCCTCTGATCAGTGTGAGAACAGGGATGTTCAAATGGGATCAGGTCAATACAAACCAAACAAACTATCCAAGCTTCTAGACTGTATTCAACTGTATTTGTGTATTCAGGAACTACATTCTTCTGATTTGCTGATTATCTTCTGTGGAGAGTGAAGTCTTCCCATCTTCTGTGCATGGACTGTTAGTGGTCCACAAGACAGAGGTTGCTTCTGCGTAAGGTAGGCTGTGAAAGGATTACACATCTTCCTATCTTCCCCCCCCCAAATACATATATACAGTAAGTGCTTTTGAATGTGTGCAAACAGCCTACAGACAAAATGTGAGAATATCAAAGTAGTAAAGTTAAATTCAGCCTCAGGGTTTTTTTGATGGTAACAAAACAAACAAAAAGGCTGGTTCTAACCGAGCATGCAGCCCATGTACCTCGTGCAACCCCCCTTAAAAGGTAACTATTTTCATGTACCTTTGGGCCAGCTGCATCACAACCTGTGACCTGAGAGCTCCATGCCCTCACACCACCCCATCCAGTCTATGAAACCTCTCAAGGAAATGAAAAAACTTTGGTCTTCAGCTGGAACGGCTTAGACCCAGGGCACTTGGTTGTCATCCCAGCTGCTCCTAGTTGCTTAAATACAGTCCCTGCCATGGTAGCTGCCCCACTTTCTGGAGGGGGTCATTAACACTGGGCTGTGTCAGTCCCACTACTCAGAAAACTGCTGACAGTGAATTCTGCTTTTCCTTCCCCCCACCCCCCCTTTTTTTTTTAAACCTTCATAGTGCATTTTTTATAGTGCCTGGCACTCTTTGCACCAAAAGGAATCAGGCCCTTCATGTTTTTGGTGGAAGATTGTGGAGAAGGAGACCTTGTTTGGAGAAATCAACTGCATCGAGGAAAAAAAATTGAAAGGTCACCATGGTTTTCTTTTTCTGAGGGCTACTGGGACACTTTTTTTTTTTTTTTTTCTTTTCCTTAGAAATATGCTAAAATACCAGAAATTTTCTATGGGCTGAAGAAGGAAGTGACCCCCTCCCATCCCCAAGCTCCACATCGCTGGCTCTGTCCATTTGATTTTAAATGTTGCTGAACTGCTTGCCCGGTGGAGAAAACCACAACTTGAATATTACCACATTTTACAAACTGAAGGCTCTGCCTTGGGATACAGGGACAATTTATTAGTGGAAATATCTTTAATTAATTTGTGCACAAGTTCGTGTTTTTCTTTAATTCTTCTCCCCAGGCACTTGACCCATAGTAATGAAATCCGAGAGCCCTTTTCAGAAAATGACTTTCTCAGCATTTTTGTTCCTTTTAAAGTTAAGTGTATCGCATAATGACCATGAAATGTTATCCTTTATTAGGAACACACTTTTCACTGAGAGTCTTCAAATAGACTTTATTACCAAGAGCTCCGTGGTGAGCTGCCATGCGCTGCCTTCCCGTCAGACAGGCCTGGCTTTGAACTCTGCGTGTGAGTGTCTTTGAGGACAAGTGCTCTGCTCGGATGGCTCAGTCCGGACTGGCCATCTCAGGAAGGAGGTGGGTCCCTGTTGGGTTGGTTTCCTTCTGACCCCAAAGCTTAAGCTGAGGAGAAAATACAACTTTGACTATGAGTGGCCAGAGTTGACTGGGCATTTGCAGCCCGGTCATACATGACTCCAGAGGAATGGCCACCATCAACTGACACTTGTCTTGGGGGTCTGTGTGTGACCTGTTCTCATGGAGGGGTTAAGAGGCCTTCAAATATTCCAGCTGGAAACAGCACTTTTTGCTAGGGCTGAGTGGGAACTATGGCCGGGATGGTTCCTTCTGACCCAAAACCTTTCCAGGGGAATGCTGAGGTGGCCATGGCGCAAAGGCTGCCTGTTCTCCAGGCTGCCTCTAGGGAGACTTATCAAGCTCAGAAAGTCAGGGCGTGTTTCTAGAGTTACTTTCGTCGAGGTAATGCTGTCAAAACAAAATGGAGTTTTTGCAGTTTTCGTTTTGCAGTTTTGCAACTTAGAAAGATTGAGTTGGGAGGGGTGCCTAGCAGCAACAGGTGATGAGCACTCGTGATGTATGAATGAGGTATGAGTTCTGAAATGTGTCACCTCTGCCACGCCACTTCCCGCCCCATAGCCACGACTGTCAAAGCGCGGTGCCCTCGATGATGTGTTTTGGGTGCCCATTCAGTATCGTCTCGCGGGACAGTGTCGTTAATGACTAGCTCAGAGTGATACTGCTTGGGAAATTTGTCACTC
This sequence comes from Nothocercus julius, assembly GCA_013398735.1. Lineage (NCBI taxonomy): Eukaryota > Metazoa > Chordata > Aves > Tinamiformes > Tinamidae > Nothocercus > Nothocercus julius. Next base: position 2,334,522 of record VZSV01000119.1, read on the forward strand.
AGGTAGTGTTTGGGCTTTGATCCTGCTGAGCGTATGAAAGCCTAGAAGACGACATGCTGGGAATTCATCACGCGCTAGCAGTACCATGTTGTCCGTGATGGGCAAAGTGCTGGCCAGAGTCCCCGCTGCATCCCCGCCTCCAGGTCTGAATTCCTCGTTTGGGACAGTAGCACAGGGCTTTTGCTGTTCCCTTCTGTCTCTGTTCTGTTTGATGCTTGGTCCAAGTAGATTCCAATGCCAGGGGTTGGGGTCAGCTCCCTGCAACCAATTCATGTCTTGCCTAAGTGACTCTTCTTATCGCAAAGATATTAATAGCATTTAGACCCCCCCACCATCGCCACCAGAAAGGACCGTTTCACAAAGGGTTCATCCCTTTGTTTCGAGGTCATCCATCTCCCTGGCCCAGGCCCGTTTTCACTCTAATTTGTTTAGACCACAGAATGGGCGCGTGAACAACTCGTTTTGTTTTTGTTTTTGACGAGCGACCACAAGAACATTGGCTGCATGTGCTTTTCGTTTGGTTGCAGTTTAACAGCTGTTCCCTTTGAAATAACCCTGTTTCTGCTGGCTTTATTTCTTAGTTGCTCTTACCCAACTTTTCCGACCAGTAAGTGTTCTCCCTCCTCCCCACCCTCCTGGCCCTGTTCCCTGCCCTCCCCACCACTACCCTAGGAGCCCTTTTGGTTATTTCAACCTCCGTGATTAAACTGGCCCCCAATTGTTATCAAGAAGATTCAGGAAGGAGGATGAAAAAAGGAAACATAATCTTATCTGAGAATAGAAAATATGATAAGGGCCCCCTATCTGGAGGCTGCAGTGTCCCTCGTGGTGGGGCTGCAGCAGTTCCTTTGAAAATAATCACCGACACCATCTCTGCTAAATCACCTTTCACACAGCTCAGGCCTTTGATACAAAGGCCCCTGGCAAAATTAGAGCAGGATTGTGTAGACCCCAGAGCAAACACATTAATTGCTCAAGAGATGAGAATTAGGGGGCACCCAGCTGTAATTGCCTAGGAGGAACTTCGGTTATTTTGCGGGAGGGGAAGGGAGGGAGAGGTGCTGTGCGCTGCGTATCTGTGTATGTGCATTTGTGAGTCCGTCTGGTTACTGCCAGCTGATGGCTGCGACTTACAAAGCATGACATGAGGTGCTAATTAAACAGCCTTTGTACCTTTTAATGATCCACATGGGAAGAAGTAATGCTGGACCAAATGCAGTATACTGATGACCCTAGGTGCTCAATTCTTTTAGATGCTCATGGATAAAGCAGAGCAACCCTGTGCTGCTTATATGTAAACAGCAAGACCACATGGGCCTTTCTTGCTTCTAGTGTCTTTCCTTTCTTTGGCCTGTTGTTCTCTCAGGAGCCTTGGGGTTAACCTTTTCTTATTTAACTTCAGCTGAAGTGAACCTGGTGGTCTGTGCTAATAGACCCAACTGGGCGCATGGCAGAAGAAGCTGCTGAGCCCTTGGCAGACTTCTGCTGCGAATACACCTGGCCTGAAAGAGTGCAGGCAGAGCAGGAGGAGAGCCTCAGGGCTGGAAGAGTGAAACAGCCGGCAGGGGTAGGACGCAGGTGCATTAGTGAATGTGTAGAATCGTCGGAAAAAGAAATATGGTCATAAGCACTGCTATTTATATATATATATGTTTATATATGTATAAATCTGTCTGTATAGGCTGAGGTTCTAAGCAGCGCCTAGCAATTTGAGGTACTCAGTCCTTGGGTTTGGGGCATGTGTTGCCTTTCACAGAGTGGTGTAAAATAGCCCTTTAAGCAACCAAGTTCTTTAAAAATGTCTGAAACGGAACACTTGACAGTTGAGGTTTCCCAAATCCCAGATCTCTTATGAAACCCTTGCTTGTTGACTTTCTACATTTGTGATAATCCTGGCTTGTATCCTTTTGCAGCTGACTTAAACTGGAAAAATCTTAAAAGAATAACCCCATCTTACAGGTGTTTTAGCCATTAGCCATCAGGCAGATCACCTGTTTCCAAGATATTTCCAGACAAAACAAAAACTAGTGTGCTAAAAAGAGCCAAAAACTTCACCAACCAACCAAAGTCCAACCTTTTGTGAAGATCAGGTTAGGAAGTTTGGCTTGGGGCATAGGAAGTGCTGAAATTGTCACATCTTGTGAGATAATTTAAATAATCTAAGCTGAATTTGGCAGAGCTTGAAGCGTACATAGTTCCTTTGAAGCATACTCATCTGTAATTAGATCCACCTCGGCTACTCTTTTGCATAGTTTCTTGGTGTGACACCGCAATACGAGGGAAGGGTGTTGTAGCAGTCTCTGCTATCTCAAGGCAAGATGCTGAAACCAGGACTTCATTGCTATTCCAAGGTGTGTGTGAAGTTTGCAAAGCAACAAAATTCTAAGTACTCTTTGCAGCAAATTACAGATTGCCACAAGAAGTAGTAATAAATAACCCTTGTCTTTCTGGTGATCCAGTTGTGAGAAGCTGGCATTTGTGAATGCAGCCCATTGAAAATGGGTTGTAATGTATCGGTCTGCAAGAGAGCCGTGGTCCAGGTGGGATAAGGATGTGGATGACGGGCAGAACTTTTCAAAAAGGAAGATTTTTTTTTTTTCCTAAATATACAAAATATGCCCTTTGGGTCTTTTCCTTCAGTTCTTCAGCTTGACAGTGTGAATTATAGATGGAGGTGCCAGCCTCAACTTTAAATTTCCTGTTGCATGTTGATTTGTGGGATATTTATGCAAAGGAAAAACACATTGCTTTGTGGAGCATTTATAGAGGACCTTAGAGCGAACCGGAACGTAAATCCATTTTACCATTTCTTTGTGGATGGTATCCTTCTGTAGCTGGCTGTGAAATTCATCCGAACTCGATGCTCAGATTTCCTGGATCCTAAGCTGAGACATTCCACAAGGGGCCAAGCTGAAAAACCTAGGTTCATTAGAATGGCTTTGTTTTGTGAGCTTTTTGTAGTTGAGCATAGTCCCTACCCCAAAGACATTTCACCCGCAGCAGAACAAACCAAGGCACGGACCAGCCACGGGCAGCTGTCCCTCCAGCTGCAGAGCTGCTCATCGGCATCACTGCAGGTATCAGGGTCTGCTGAGCCAGTGCTGCGGAGCACGTCAGGGAACTGATGCGGCTTCAGCAGAGAAGGAAACCTTGCCTTTAAATACGCCACGCGTGATCCTTGTGGAAGTGGATCCGTTCTCCTGTCAGGCTGGTGTCACACACAGCTGCCGTAGCGGGGAAAGGGGACAGTGCTGCAGGGCAGAGACAGCCAAGAGGGAATCCCCTAAGCAGGTTTTGCTGCTGAACTTGTAACACGAAACCCCAACCTCAGCTAAGGAGGAGAAAACGGGTGTGTGAGCAGTTTAGAAACACAACAGAAAACAAAGGGAATATTGCTGTGATGAAGAGGGTACTTCAAATACCCAACTCAGGAGCAGTGTTGTCGTTCCTGACCCCAAATTGTGAGGGGAGATTTTTCAGGAAGCCTGCCATGTAGAAAGGGGCAGAAAGGAAAGCTAAACAAAGCACAGCAGCATCAAGTGCACAGTCAGTAAGATTTAAAAATCTTTGAGTTTTAACAGCAGAAGGGGATGATAGTGACCCTAAGGAAAGAACTTTGCCATGTGATTCTTAGCCCAGCGTGCTCTTTTGTCTCCTGGAAGAGGCTGCGTGCAGGTCTGGACCGTTGCTCCTGTTTGCAGGCCCCGTTTTATGGTTGCACCTTTTAAAGAGGGGTTCCCAGGCATTGCTCAATCTGTAACCTTCACGCGCTTCCTGCAGAGCGTGCTCTTAAATTATTCTTTATCAAAAAGGCCCAGAAATTTGATAGGGGAGATGAGGAGATGGGCACGACTGGGGAGGATAATAAAGAAGAACTGTCACTTCCCTGGCTGTAGCTTTGTTGGCCCTCCTGCTTTTTGAGATAAAGACACAGCGGCTGGCTTGGGTTCTATATCAAAAGACTGATTTGGCTGCTTGATTATATATGAAATATAGATTTAAAGCTTAACTTACGTTTCTAAAAGCAAATCAATTGCAGGGTAAAGCCTGACACATTTGTTATGATCACTAAAGAGCTTTGCTGGGTTTGTTGGTTCTCATAGTGGCTGGAGGGGCTTTAAAAAGCTGTTTGGATCCAGTTTACCGAGATCTTACCTGTTCAGAATACATTATTAATAATAGCTCTGGATTGGGCATGTTCTTCTTTCTCCATCCTTCTGCCCCTGGGTTTCCGTATCCACCTCCAAAGAAACAGTTAAACCTCTTTTCACCAGGCATAGAGAGAGACATGAAAACTTTGAGAGCCGCTGTCCAGGAAGGCTGTGATCTAGCGAGGTGCTTAAGTCCTTGGGCAGATGACCTTACTCAAACCCCTTGTTAATGCTTTGCTGGATCCGCCGCTTTCCTGGAAAGCAGAGTATATCAGCCCAAAAGGAAAAGCTGCCCTAACATGACTAAACTGCTTCTGGCACCTAGGCAAGTGCTCAGAACAACCTGGGGCATCTCCGAGGGTCCCGTTGCTGCTCAGGGTCTTTGGATCTTGGCCGCGTGCCCTCCCGCGCAGCTCTGACAAGTGCGTAGCCAGCAGGTCAGTGCAGCAGGATGAACTTGCCAGGAAACAGTGGTTAGAGCCATCCTGCTTGGCTGACAGGCCTCTGGGGCTTGTCTTCTCACAAATGACACACACGCACGCACAAATAAAACCCTGGCAATCTCTCTCTGCAAGAGCCTCGCAGCTTCCAGGGGGAAGGAGTGCAAAGTAATTTGATGCCTTCATTATCTTCATAACATGAACCAATTTGTCAGCAAACTACTGTGCGGCCTGATTCCTGATTGCAGCAAAAACCAGGCTGGGAGAGAAGACTATTATTTGCAACTAGTTTAAGCATTATTCTTTTCAGAAGCAAATAAATATACTGCACAGAGCTGGCTCATTAGACACTTAGCCATTTGTATTTATGGTTTAATTAAATAACTGCACAGGAGGACGTTGGTTTCTAATCAGAACAACAGTTTTGGCCTCCTTGCGGCAGTTTCTTTTAGGGGAAGGCTTTGTAGACATGTGTGTATTTAATTTGTCAGCTTCCATCCTTTGAAGGAAAGAAGGAAGTAAAATAATTTAACCCTCATTTTACAAGTGGGGAGACCAAAGGATAAAGAGTTTCAGTGCCCAGCTCCAGGCTACCTTGGTTTCTGACCCTTATGAGGTTTTTACTAAAGTATAGCTCATGCAAATAATTCCCTCTCTGCATTCCGGTCCTGGAGTCAAGCGCTGCGTATCTGATTGGGCTCTTAATGACTTTTGGGAATCACTTAAATATCTTGCTGACTAGCCCAGTTAATAATCGAGGCTGCAGCGCCTTGCAGCAGGAGTGACTCACGGAACAGGGCGGAAGCTGCTGGTTGTTTCGCCGCGCTGCGGCTGCCCCTTGGCGCTCTCGGGTGCTCCCAGGCCGCGCGCATCCCTTGTGCTGTGCCCCGTTCGGGCGCTGCAAACCGCCTGCTCAGCTTCTCAGCATCTCTGGCCTCTTCATCCCGTTGCAGGGCGATCACTGGAGCTTGCAGATTAAACAGTTCAGGGGCAAATTTAGTGTTTGAATTGCAGGGCTTGTTGCAGGGGGACGGGTAACCTGGGGTCATGCTTTGGAGACAAGTGTCTTTTATGCTTGTGTGCTTAAGGGTGCTCTGGCACTGGAAGTTCTGTCCTGGAATGAATTGGAAAAGAGTAAACCTTGGGATTATACTTGGAATTACTACTATTTCAAGGTGTTTTCTCCCAAATGAGTGTTACTTGTTCTTGTGCTTGTCCCATTTTGGGGGGTATTTTCAGACCATCTCCTCAAACGTCTCCCAAAGTTTCATTCAATTTTTACAATAATCTCTCCGTTTTCTGGCCTGGAGTGTCATGGGTGGCTGTCGTGTGCTGTTACTGCTGGTTGCACTACACGCAGACCAAACTAGGCTTCCGTAATAGAAAAGTCATGAAAAATCACGTCCCCCAAGATGACTCTCCTGAGCACTGCTGTGATGCTAGGGCTACCTATGGCATCTCTGCGAGTCTCGAATGGCCGTGCACACTGCGATACGCTGCCGCTCTGATGTACGAAGCAACATAGATTGTACTAGAGAGAATGAGTGCCTGGGGGAGAAGAGGGCTTTGATCTCGCTGTGCTTATGAAACGTGACTGTAGAGTCGGAATTAGATTGTAATCTCTCCGGGGCAGGGACATCTCCGTTTGCACTGCGCAGCGGCTAGCAGGCTCTGGGTGCCCTGTTATCATCAGCAGAGGTTGAGTAATGAGCAATGCTCATAAGCTGTATCTCTTGACTCTTTCCTTCCCCATCTTTCCTGTGACTAATTATACATTTTGACTTCGTTCTCCTGCTCCCCATCTCCTTGTAAGATGGATCCCCTGTGCTCCCCGATCCTAGGGGGGTTCTGCTGCCCAGGAATTGCCAGCTTTTGGTGCTGGGCCCTATAACTCTGGGCAAACATCTCACGAGCCCCTGAGCTTGTGCTCTCTCTGCAGCAAAGCTCCAGTTTCTAAAAGGTATTTGTAACTTTGCTCGTGAAGTGCCTGAGCAATTTAGGATGAAAGTGGTCAGCTTCCCTGCTGAGAAACAGGACCAGACGAGAGCCCCAGGGAGAGCCTTACAATGGGACAGCCACATGCAGGAAGCTTCTAGAGCCAGCCACAATTTTTTCCCTGCCACGTTGGGATTGCAGAGTATCAATTCATCCTGGGCTGATACAATTTGCTTTCTCTTAATTTGGTTTGGTGCGTTGAAGTGGGTATAGGGAACCTGGGGGTTGAGTCAGTGGGCTGAGTTGTCCTAAACGCAGAAAATACTCCTTTGGAAATTCCTCTCGCTTTTCCGCTCCCCTCTGCCCCATTTGTAAAATGTGGATTTTTTTTTTTCTTTTTTTTTTGTGTATAAACAAGCTAGTGCCTCAAGTCCAAGATTTTCCCTGCGTGGAGTGACGCTGTCCTCTCTGGTTCTCTGCGGGGCTGCTCTTTACTCGACTTCAACAGGAATCTCATGAATAATGGTTTCACCAAGCTTTTGTTGTCACTGCTACTAAAACACCCTGTTTAATTCTCTTTCATTGTATTTAAGTGGAAAACTTGCTGTATCATTCTAGGGCAAGTAGAAAGGAGGGATACTCAAGGTGTAACTCATTTATGTTCTAAGTGGGATGTATTTAGAGCTATTGATAGAGCTGTTGGTGCCCTCCCAAACTCTCTGTGTGTGTCTCTGTCTTCTTTTAGAGTAAATGGTTGTCTTCAGCAAATGTGATGCGGCTCCCAGAAAATTTGTGTTTCCTCTGGCTGTGCTTTTACTGTGAGATATGGGATTTCTTTTTTGCTGCTGCTGGTGGTTGAGGTGGATTTGAGGACGGTAGCTTCCTTAGTCTTCTCAACACTTGAAATTGTGTAAATTTGTTCTTCTTAGTTGTGATCGTAGCACCTACTGCTCAAAACTCTGGGACAGAGGGTCTCTGAGCCCCAGCACAGCCTGCTGTGATGCGAAGGCTTTTTGTCTAAAGGCAACCTCTGAAGAGGGAGAGCAGGAGGTGCTCTCTGATTACTTGAACAGAGCTGGCTGCAAAATGTAGTCCTTGGGGAAACTGTTTTGAAGAGGACTGTTTTCCCCCTGAGTCATGATAAGCAGGAAAAAGTCTCTTGGAGCGCTTTTAAAATGATCGCTTATTTTAGGAAAGAAGAATGTCATTCTGAGAGAGAAGCAGAGAAGGTACCTTTTTTGTGACCCACCAAGCTCCTAGGGTTAAAGCTGAGGCTGCTGTCTCTTAGGTGAGATCCCAGCTCAGTTGTCCGTAGTTATTTCACTCTAACATGGCACGTGCTGTCTCTCCTTCCACATGGGCTGCTGAGCAGCATCCTAAATGCTCATCTAGTTATCTTGGTTCCTCACCTGCGAAGACAGATTAATGGGGACAAATTTCTTTTTTTCTCAGCCAGGATAGAAAAAGCCACAGCATTTGTGAAAGGGAAGGGGAGAGTTGAAAAGAAGACTTTGCTGGCAGATGACTACAGTGAATCTTTTAGTCCAGTTTAATATGTCAGTCTCACAGAGTGGCTGATGGCATATGTGACTGCAGCAAGTCCTTGAGCTATTGTGTAACTTGGTGGGTGCATGCGGCTGCTGTTCATAATTAATCATTTAAGCAACAGTAAAATCAAGCGACTTCACTGACAGTATCCAAACTGCTGACCTCAATGCATTTTAAAAGTTCGCTGCATACTGAACCTCGAATGACCCATGGATGGATCTGGAATAATAATTTTCATAATCCTCAAGTCATTATCTTAAGAGGGAACGTATTGTTCTCCTAATTAAGTCTGTCCACATGCTGTGCATCTTCCCATGCAAATGCACTGTGCATAAACTAATTAAAAGAAATATACAGCCACAAGGACTTAAACTGTCTTTTATGCAATCTCTTTAAATTGCAAGGAGTCTCCCTCCTCCCCCGCACACTCTAACAAGGGATTCAGCACCATATTCAGCAGGGAAAACCACTGAGCAATTTTGGATCAGAATGTGGATTTCCCCCAAATTTATTAGAAAGTCTTTGTTTTATGACATTTTTGAGAGTGCCCTGACTGTGTAGAAGACCTTAATTAAGAAAGAGTTACGATCATTTAATAGAAGACAGTCCCTGCCCTGAAGAGCTTACAGTCTAAACAGACAAGACAGCCAAAAGCTGGAAGAGGCTTGTTTTGCTCTTAAACAGCTTGGGCACGGAAGAGTTGAATGACTTTTTCAAGGTCATACAGGCAGCGCTGGAAATGGGAGCCCGTCCTGCTTCATCGCTGTAAGTACAGGACTCCCTCACCTTGAGCAGCACTCCTAACAGACCTGGTGTATAGAGACCTGTTAGATGCAACAGCTTGAGAGAGCAATTTCCCAGGGAAAACCACTGGTACTTGGTTAAGCGAGAAGAGGCTGTGAGGCTGCTTGATTGTTTTTTGGTAGATGTTTCATGTTTTCTCACTTTTAAGTAGAAACAGGATGCCACTATGCTATCTTTTAAAACACACAGGACGTATCAAGTGGTACAGCCACCAAAGGAAAAGTTTGTGAGTAGAATGACCAGAGCAAAATACGTAGTCAAAGAAGTTTGCATTTGCACTGAGACGAACTGTAACAGTCTGACCATGCCCCACCTTGAGAGAATACACAAAAGCATGCACAAAAAACCCCAAAATATCTTGTGTGTAATTCGGCTCTTCTGAGGTAGGCAAAAGACTACCAGCTAGTAGATGAGATGGGCCTTATAGCCCTGTTGGAGACACAATACTAGATAGACCTTTTGACTCGTTTAGGATGGAAATTTGAACATGAATTTTGAGAAGGAACAGGGGGTTCCTTCCTTTCTTTTCTAACAGACAATTGGAAATGCAAAGTGAAAGAGGAATTTGCTTAGGCTGGTGTTGATTCTGGTCTCATTCTTTAAGCGGCAGGTTTCCTGACAGCGTTCATCCCAACACAGTGCTCATTTAAGTGTGCAAAAGGCAGATGGAAAAGGAGGGTGGGGAAGAGCCCGGCTCTAGTGCTGGGAGGCCGCGGCAACGCAGTGTCAGCCCCAGAGTGAACAGGCAGTTCTCCTCTTATCTGATGTAGCCTGCGGAGCAGACAGATGGGACTGTAGTATTTAGTATGATGGGAATGTGGGGGGTGGGCTCTACCAGGAGAAGAGAAACCCTCCCCTCTCTGGATGAGCCTTCATCTCGGATGCTTCTCCCTCTCCAGCCCTCATTCCAGTAAGAGGGAGGATCTTTTCCCCATCTAGCGATGAGATGAAAGAGTGCCCCTCATTTGACACTTCATGAGTTGGCTGAACCCTACAAGATGATCTTCATAAAATTCTGATTCCAGAGCATCAAAGCCTTTTCCTGACTGGTAAAAACCCTAAAAATTCCTGGAAGAACTGCCAAAGGGCAATGGGGCTGATTCTGTCAAGTGCCTTTGGTTAGAGCTTGGTTTGGTTATTTATGGGGGCCAGGGGAGGCAAGAACTTTCCAGATGAGCGGCTGAACCAAATATAACAATGATAAAAATCAACGCAGTCATGTGAAGGGAAAAGAATGCCTGCGGCGAAGGCGCGCGCGAGCTCGCGGCGCTCTGCCGAGCCCCGTCCCGCGCGCGGGACCCGTCCCGCGCGGCCCCGCGCGCTCCACAGACCCTCTTCTGCGTCTGCGCGCGTGCGGCCTTCGCTGGGAGCCTTCTGGCTGCTTTGATGGTGTGTGACAAGACTGTGCACTGCTTGAGGAGAGCGAGGGCTAAATGCGCTCGGCTGCTCGAGCGGTGGCTGGCGAGTGAAGCACCTGGGGGCTGCGAGGTGCCATCTCACCGCAGGGAGCCTTCAGCGGGCTCCTCCGCAGCCCGCGCAGCATCCACCGGCAGCAGGGCTCTGGTATCCAGGTCATGCAGAAATTCCAAGCAGAAAGCGCCTCTTGCTGAAACCCGAATAATGTTCCCTGAAGCAGATGTGTCTCTTCAAATATTAGCTCAGGCAGAATCGGTGCATGAGGGGCGGAGGCTGAAAGAAAAGGTATCGAAGGGCTTGTGTGGAAGCTCTTGAATGAAACACAAGGTGTAAAGATGAACGTTTCCTGGCGGAAAAGCCTAAGGAGACCTACTCTGTCATGTGATGGCATGAGGGGATTGAGTGGGCAGAGGGGCAGATTTCAAAATCCCATGGATTCTTAGGTAGTCCTGAAGCGTTATACGTTACAGAGAGCTCTTGGTGTGCTCTGCATTGCACAGCAATGTGAGTTGGAGCAAAAAAAGAAATCTGTCTGTTCTCCAAAGGATTTATAGTGTAAGAGCACAAGGGAAGACAGAGTGTAAGAGAAGGCAGAATATATGAGGTCAGGACTGATCACTAGATCTTTGCATGCATTTTAGAATAGATGAAGATTTAGTAATTCCTTTAATGCAATCTACCTTGGGAGGAAGCATGTTGAGTATCTGGGGTAAGTGGGAAGGTGTCTAGAAATAAGGAGTGGGAGAGATGAAATACCTAGTGAGAAGGGTTGGACAGGGTTAGAGGTGGTGACTGCAGACGTTTGGCTTTCCCGTATTAATGCAGTTTTGAATGCCTGCACAGGTTGTTACTAGCCACGCAGTTAACCAATCCAATATCATTATCTTCCTATTGTTGGTTTATTGGTTTATTTTTTAGGTAGTTGGTGGTGACTTCGGTACAGTCACAAAGAGAGTATGGGAAGTACAAATTCTCAGTTGGACAACCGAGTCATCTTGTACTTCTTTCACAGCGTTTGTTGTCCGTGCCTGGCCTCGCCTGCTGCGGAGGATGTGTTTGCAGCCCTGCGAAGCGGTGAGGCGCAGCCTGCTGAGGCTGCTCTTCTCCACTGCGCAGCCGCTTCCAGCTCTCGGCGGGTGAGTGAAGCTGGAGGAACGTCTGCCCCAGCAGACAGGGTCTGAGCAGTTGGGCAGCTTTGCTCTTGCCGGATTCTCTCTCTGCATTTGCGGTCCCACCACCACGTTGCCTTTCACCACCCAGCTATTCTGTGGAAGTTCAGCCATGGCCTTGGGATATGGAGTCTAGTGGCTCCCTCTCTGCTCCTAACTCCAGGGCGGACCCTGCTTGCAGCCCTTGAACAATTAGGCAAATACAGAGCCCAGTCCGAGGTGGGTGATTTGTTCACTCAGAAGTTGGCAGGACCCTTGTTTCTTGTTAGAGGCACCATGAGATAAGAGGTGCTATTGATATTTTAAGGTGTTTTTATCATGGACCTTTCTCTGAAATGACAGTGTTTACCCACACTTTCTCTCTTAGCTTATTGATGAAACTGGAGAATTTTCTCCCGCTGTCTCCTGTCTCTGGAAAGCCCCTAGACAAAAGATTTTTTTCAGACACATCATTTCCTTTTGTGAATCAAATCCTAACCCCTTAATGTTCAGCAAATAATTTGTTCCAAAGGGACCATGTTGTATGTGATCGTAATTACATTTGGTTTTTAATAATCATAAACACACTTGTTTTCTAAGAACCAGCAAAACTGATTTCCAAATCATTTAATTTGAATGGCATGTTTTGTGTTTGTGTAGCATCTTTTCCCCCCATACGCACTTCTAAAGAAAAACAAACAATGTATTAAAAAAAAAAAAAGGCAAGTGGGGGGGGGAAAAACCTTGGAGAACTTTAAAAGAATCTAAACCTGAAAAGGGAGGGTGGGATCAGCTAATTTGTCCCTCTTTTGTGTGGTTTATTAAGCCTTTTGTTCTGGAACGCATGGGTTCAGTGGGAAAGCGGTTTTTGATATATAATGTATTTACTTTTGCTAATTAATTAAAGCAGTATTCATATGAAAATGCCGACTGATAATGGCTTTCACAGCAACAACTGTGTTTTTTAAAGTAGCAACTTTTAATTACAAATTGACTGGCAGAAATATATAAACCCAAATATTGTTCCACTGATTTCCTTTTAACTGTGTTACTCTTGCTTGATTTATCGGATTAGAGCTTTTCACACATAGTGCGTAGAAGATATTGTTTTTAATGAGAAATTAAAAGATTACCAACAATACCCATAAACCATTAAAAACACAAACTCTAGATGAATGGTAATTAGACAGAGTGATTTGAGGCTGATAAATTGAAAGCAATTAATGTATTTGTTTGGGATTCTGAAGATAGCTGTGTGTGTTTCAGAATGCGTTGAAGGGTGCAGATTTGCTGCTGGATTTTGTGAGGAGGCGCCTGCTCTGCTGCGGGTGTCAGGGTAGCAGCGGTGCTGGTGGAGAAGGGGCTGCCAGGGCCCCTCTGGGCTTTGAGGAGAGGGAGAGATGGAAAGCGCTAGGAAGGGGGGTTTGTTAGGGAGGCTGCCTGGTTATATCAGAGCAGGGCTTGCTTGGGTCAAACCTTTTGTTTGTTTGCTTCGTTGTTTTTGACATTCCAAAGGGGAGATGCAAAAGAAAACTAGGGAAGATAAAAGGGGAAAGGGAGCCGAGGACAAGTTTCTCATCTGTTCTCATTCTTCTGTAACACATCTTCTGCTTAAGCAGCTCAGAGTTAATAAACCTGCATGAGGTGCTCTCTTGGAGAAAGAAATATCGGTAGGAGATTGTATTTGATAGTGTTGGACTGCAACCTCAGCAAGGGCCTCCCTGTTCTGAACTTTCTCTTATTCTTGGCAGCGCAAATGTTTCAGGATGCTCTTTCAGCAAAATGGAGCACTGTCTTTTGGAGATGCCTCCTGATGCTGTGTTCCTTGTACTTGGGTCTAGAACAGAGCTTACCATGATTTCCCATCTCAGGAAATACTTTAAGAACATAAAAATAGCAAAAAAAAAAAAAAAAAAAAAAAAAAAAAAAAAAAAAAAAAAAAAAAAAAAAAATCAAGTAATCTTCTAAATCAGGGTAGAAATGGTTCTTCTCAAAAATCTAAAAGAAAAACACCCTGAAAACCTAAAGCCCCATGCAACTGATCTGGATTTCATTTCAAGTTTCACCATTTTTATTCTGAAGTCTTTTCCAAGTGTAAATTAAACAGAATGTTGAAATGAAGAGTCATTGCAAACAAAAATCTGAAACCTTTTTCCAATTTTCCCCCAAGTCAAGATATTCATCAGAATCGGCGCTTTCTTATACAATGTTTTGCTTGTGATAACTTGGCATTTCTATTGGGGGTTGTGTTTTTTTCATGAAAGAAATTCTTGACATGGAATGCTGCAAGTGGAACTCCCTTCTTCTCTACCATCAGCTTATCTCTCTATTCCAATCCCTTTAGATGTATTTTTTCCATGAGGCTTTTGAGTGCTTATCCGCTGTGGAAAGAAATGCATTATTTAAGAAGGCAAGAGCAGGAACAGTGTATGCCCTTCACGTTTAACCATCAGCTGCTGGTATCTAGTTCAGGAAACTAGTTTTCCTGGGAGCTCAAGCTCTTGAAAGCATTCAGCAAAGTTAATGCTGAGTTCTTTTGAAAATCTGACCATCAAATTCCTGGTGGAAACTGTCAGATTGAGCCACAGTTCTTTGAAGCTTTGCCCTGAAAAATGGTATTCCATATGGAAAATCTATTTAGCACCCAGTTCTCTCAACTGTGACTGCCTGGCACACTGGGATCTAGCAGATGCACTGAGGTTTGTATTTGCTGGATCAGGAGTCGTGTTTTCCCTCGCCGTGGCTTCATCTGGGTGCAGTGTAGGGATGACGGGTTCACTGCAGCTCTCATGAGTCAATTTATTACGGCTCTTCTCCATCCCATTGGTGTCTTGATTGATTGTGGAGCAAAGTAGCTGTGTCAGTGAAGAGCATCTTGCCTCCAGGGACGAGGTGCACAGGAACTGCCCGCTCTGCGGAACCCTTGCTGTTTTGTTGAGGCTGCTTTAAACTAGTGTCTTGGGCATTTCATAAGGCATTTTTCATTCTATATACACTGATTCAGCCATCAAATTAACAAATAACGTTCCTGGAGGAGCCACCTGGGACCTATTGGCAAAGTCTGGATGCCAATAAAATCCAGTTGCATGTTGCAAAAGGGAAAAGACCAATAAGGAAACAATAACAGAAAAGCTCTATTAAAAGGCATATGGATACAATGTTGCTGGCCCAGTTAATGAACCTGTTATATTCAGTAGTGCAATAAAATCTGAAGTAATTGCAAATGAAACTTAATGCCTTGTAAAAGAGTTCAGCTCCTTTCTTCCATTGCTAAAGCTTTTTGAAGTAAAGGCCTGATCCAGCAGGAGGTGTATGTGTACTGCACAGCTTAAGTACTGTTTGGGGAAACATTCCATTAACTGTGGACAAAGTTGAGATTGCTTCGAACATTTCAGCTGTTTCAGCCAGCTTAGCCTTCTGCAGGGACAGGGCAGCGCATGGAGAATTTGGCCTAGACCCTTCGCATGTGGGATCCTGCGTGTTCTGGTATTTCCTGCAGGCTCGGGGAATCACACAAGTGCGGCCAGGAATCTTTTGAGGTGATGCCTAATTTTCCACTTGTTCTCAAGGTCCTGCCTCCCTCCATCATGCTGACCAGACTGGTGGGCTCAAAAGCTCTGGGAGATGCATGGGAGATGAGTCTTTCTAATGTGCTTGAATGCATGGCCTGGCCTAGAAAGAACATGCATCTTTATGGACATGAAATCACTGCCTGCTGCCGGCAAATTCCATTTGATTGAGGAAAACAAGGGAAGAACATCACGGTTTGGCTTTCTCTTGCATACTTTGGATAGTAATGATTCTTTAAGACATAGGAATAAGTCCTGAAGCCTCTTTGCACTTTGTTCTTGTCAAAATTCCTTTATGTGGGTCAGAAATGCATAGAAAGATGGGATTTGCAGCACCACCTTTTTCTGGTGAAGTTTGTGATATCTAATGATTGTTTAATGTCCAGAGTTTAAAAAACAAAACAAATGAACAAAAAAGAGAACTGCTTGAGAACTTTAGCTTCATCCTAAGGGCATTTGTTTAGTCCTTATGTTTTTGTGAACTCCCTCCCCAACATAATTTGAAAATGTGGCTTGGTTATGCCTGAAAGACTCAGAATACTGCAGGCAGAGACATATTCCCAAAGCAGAAGTCATAGGGTGCTCCCTGAGAAATAGCCTGTGCTTTCTTTATTGTTCCTTCCTTCCTATGACAAAGGAAGAACTGGACAATCCTGGTAGTCTTTGAACTGACAGTATCTCCATTTTGGTAGTTAGTATCAGTTTGGAAAAAAAAAAAAAAAAAGAGGGGGGGCAAATCTCTGAAATTCAAGGGTGATTTCTAGAAAAACCTCCTTCCCCTCGCCCCCCTTGAAAGAAGGCAACCTCCTGCAACCTCTCCAGCCCCGTTCCTTCCTTACAAGGTTAGTGCTGGACTCGCTGGACTCCTGGGCCTTATTAGTTTCCATGGTGTTGACTTGGCTTCTGTCAAGGTTCTTGCTGAAATTGGTCCAAATCTTTATGCTCAAGCCACCCACATAAATGAATTCCTCAGTCTTGTAAGTTGTTAAGATCCATGTAAGTCATGGCATCTGTGTCTTCTTCTCCCAAATAAAGTGCAGTGTTGCAAGTCGAGACAAGCAGCAAACACAT
Source organism: Nothocercus julius (assembly GCA_013398735.1). Lineage (NCBI taxonomy): Eukaryota > Metazoa > Chordata > Aves > Tinamiformes > Tinamidae > Nothocercus > Nothocercus julius. The sequence goes on from VZSV01000119.1 coordinate 2,350,604, forward strand.
ACAAAGTGGGGAGCCTCAGTGCTGAGAGATGAGCGAAGACACAACCTTGTGTAAGGGTCTTAGGAGTTGTCAGTAATTGAATCCAGACTGTCACTTCAAGCTGGATGCTAAGTTTGCTGAAGTCAGGGAAGAGTTTATGATTCTTTGTTCCTTCGAAAGGATTCTAATCGAATGGCTGTAATTGTGGCTAATTACTCATATATTGGCAACTGGATATTCTAGGGTTAAAGCAGGCCTCAGCACCTGTGCAGGCCCCTAAATAAGAGTGCAGGTTCTTCAAAACTGTTCATTATGAAGGGGATGGGGTTTTTACGCAAATTGGCATTGCAGTGCAGGTCAGTGGACGTCATGTCCTTTGGAAGTTCGGACCTTTTATCTGGGTAAATGAGAAGACCATCTGTTTTCAAACCTGGTTCCAAAGGTCAGTGTTGAATGCTTGGAAGTCCAGCTGGGAGCAGATTTTAAAGACTGCCTCCTCTTCCATTTCAAAGCTGAATTTTGCAGGCTGGTGTCTTCCTTCAGCTGCTTTTGATAGTGCTAAAATTGCACAACACTTTTGAGGACCATACGTATAGATGGTCAAAGAGTTTATAGCGATTTTGGTAAGAAGCTAAACAAAAATAAAAGATCTGGATGTTTAGATCAAGAATATGAATGCCTGAGTTTCATTTGGAAAGCACAGGCCAGACAGAATTTTCAGATCTAGATCTTGATTTGAAGCCCTGGCGAAGTTGGAGTACATGATCCCAAGCCTGGCGTTGTCTAAACATGGAAGTCACTCAGAACTCAAGTCAGCAAAAATGAATGTAAAGGCACTGAATACATGCAATGGCCATGGGTAGCTAATCTTCCCACTCAGGAGCTCTGCTGTTCTCAAGACACGACCATTATCATCTAAAATACTCCCTGTCCCCTTGCAGCTTGGATTTGGTCGCCCTGCCTGTGGATTAGACGCAAGAAATATAAAACAAAATACATGCACAAAACCATGTGTTTCCTTTGCAAAAACAGACTGTGCACATAGCTAATTCTTTTCATGTTAATCTACCCTTATAACCTGATAACAAGCTAGAGCTTTCTTCTAACCAGGTTTGATTAAATTTGGAAGATTTCTTCCCAACAGGAGAACCCTTTCTGCTTTCATGCAGGAAACATGATTTTGTGCTTTCCGTATTTCCCTTTTTTATTTTTATTTTAGGAATGCTTTATTATTATTATTATTATTATTATTTATATTATTATTATGAATAAGCTAGTTTTAAATCAATTTCAACAGCTGGAATTAATTTTCCTGTTACTGACTCTTCACTTGGGCCTGTCACAGAGCGGGAGGCTTTCTATTAGCATAAACATAACTGAAAGCTCTGGAATTTGCATTAATGTACTTTTAACAAGTTGACAGTCTTTTGGCACACGCTCCTGAGATCTGAGAAGCAGGGGGAAAAAAAGACTGTATTATACCTTACACTGGCTGGATTGTAAGAAGCTGTCAGGTAAAACCTCAGGTTTCTTTTCCTAGTACAAAAATATGGGATAAAATATCCACTCATAAGCAGGTGCATATATCTGACAATTTTGCAACGTCCTTACTGCTCGCCTCCTAGCTTCTGAAAGAACACGCTTGCAACTCAAGAGTTGTTTTATTGTTATTTAATGGATGAGGAACTCGCACAAGGGCAGGAGATGCTGAGGTGTAAAGAATTTTACAAAGTTTTGAAAGTGTCTCAGGAAGGCTACAGGCTTTCAAAAAGCAATTCAAACCCTGCTAAATGAGTTGCAAGGGGCATGTAGAATACGGAGCAGGTCCTTTGAGAGGGCTTGAGGTAAGAATTTCAAGAGTTTCAACACTTTGCCTGCAGATTCCAAAATAATGAATGAAGGCCCAAAGACAGAGACAATGGTTTTGTAAACCTGTATTTAAACCTGATAATTAAAACAAGGGTCTTTCCATCTACCTGAAGCTCTAAAGGGCAAGCAAATTGTGTTTTCAAACTTCTTCCACAGCCACAGGGACCAGAATTAAGGAGAAGCTGAACTTCCCACCAAAAGACATGACTTATGGCAGTAAACCCTTAAAGGAAGGTGAATATTAGGAGAACTGGTGACCATGACATTTGATCAAATTCTGCTTGTTTTGCAGTTAGTCTGTCCAAATAGCTGGACCATGGTTGCATCATTGTAGTGACCAATGCGCTTGCCTCTGTGCCTGTACTTCCTTGCAGAGATGACTCTAAATGGGCTCTGCTGAGGCTAGAAGCTGAGAGTTAACTGAGCCCCTGCCCTGACGACATCAACTGTACCCAGAGCAAGCTTTGTGCAGGTCTAGACCCTCAGTTATGTGGATATTTTGACTGTGCATTGGTGGGCTTGATGTGCGTATTTAAAGAACGAAACAGTTTTTCTACAATTACTAGATGATCTGTAGAGGTCCCTTCCAACCTCAACCGTTCTGTGATTCTGTGATGCTTGGGTTAGAAGTGTTAAATATCTGTGAAAAATGTAGAAGTCAACATCAAATCTATATTTTATATATATATATATATATGGGGAGAGAGAGAGAGAGAGGTGTCTATAAATGTATGCCACATTATTCTCAGTTATAGTAGAAAAGCAGGCAGGAAAATATGCTTGGATTGCAGATCTGACTCATATCAGTTGCCATGGGAATAAAAAGAATACAGAGAGTTGAGGGAATCCTTTAAACTGGGGGATTTTTTTAATTGAGTTCTTATTTGACTGTTTATTTAGGCCCCACATTAAGACCAAAATGTGTGTTTAGGCATCTCCTCCTGCTGGATTCAGAGCAACTATTAAGTCTCACTTCCGTAGAGATATTGCTAATACTGGCTGCAAAACAGAGAAGAAAGAGAGGCCTGGAAGAGCCTCTCTGCTTATTGGACTAAGCTTGTGCTGCAGAGGGGGCTTAGAGAAAGCTCAACAGCTCCTATAGTTTGGCATATAGGCACCATGTTTGCACTTACATAGAATCAGAGGATCGTTGTGGTTGGAAAAGACGTGGCCGAACAGCTGCCGGTATTTGTGAAGGCTGCAGCATTGCTCTGCACCAAGAATGGTTCCTCGCAGGGTTTGTCTCTTGAGCTTGGAGGGATAAAAATGTTACTCTCTGGGTCTGGAAGTCGACCCGACCTCCTGGCCTGGCTGGACTGATACAACCCTGCTTAGAGGCAGTAACAGAGAGTCTCAGTGCTCGCAAGAGGCACTGAAGGGTTTATTCATTGATAGCTGAAGCCTGGCTGAGTATCTCCAGCAACTCAGGACAGGATGGATCCATCTGCCACTCCTCCTTCTTCCTCTTTGCTCCTGAGTCACATTGTCAGTTATTCTGGAGAGAATTTTTCCTCTCAAGACTGCTGTTTCAGTGTCAGTCGCTAATGTGAAATTCGCTGGGACTATTTGGTGTTGATATGAAGAAAGACCTTGAAGCTGTGGAAGAGCAGTATCCCCTCTGTCCCCTTCACATCTTCATCCCCTTCGTAGTTTTTCCCTTTTGCAGGTGATAGCTGAGGACAGAGGCAGCCTGTGCAGAGCTCCTTGGCGCCGTTGCCTGCTGTGTGCTGCTCTTGGGATTGGTGGGAGGCATTTGAGGTACGTCTGCGCAGCTGGGCTCAAATCACACACAAGCCTTCCTGGCTTGTTAAGTCTGGCCCCAGTACGTGTGCCGGTGTGGGTCTGGCCGTGCGGAGCTCCATGCAGGTTCCTCATCGAACCAACAGCCGTGCCCGTGGGTACAGCTCATGTCAGGCTGGATAGAGCTACCTCGGGGATGTTTTGGTGGATTGGAGTCACCGACCTACTGACTGATGCATGGGGCCTGAGTGGGGAACAGGACCTGTCCTCACTCCAGCCTCCGAACGCTATGTTCATCAAGCCAAGAAGCCTTTTAGGAGGCTTATCCGCTCCTCCTCTCCGCACTTCAGTAAGCCCCACTTCAGCCAGCTCTGTTGGGACAGGCACTGCACTGGCCAGAGAATGGGCTGCAAAGGCACCAGAGCTTTGCTCCTCTGACAACTGCATCTCCTTTCTGATACAAAGAAGACATTTCTCCCCTTGCACACAGGAAGAAAAACAGCAACAGCAACAACAAAAAGCCAAAACTCTGCTTGTCAGTCCGGGCTCTTTGAATCACACTGAGCCCAGAAACTGTCCCTGATGTAGGGCTGAGGAAGGGGACAGCTGCTGTAAAAAGCAGAGCTCAGCAACTGTGCTTGTGGGGAGGTGGGGCAAAGCCCAAGGCCTGGCTGCCCATACGAGCGTCACCTTTGCCAGCATCGGTGGTGCTGTGTGAGCAACCATCGATGGCCCCTGGTCGCGCTGAGCGCGTCCCTGAGCAGTGCGCAAAGGCTGTGGCCTGGGAGAACTTTGCAATGGTGGGAAGAGAAGTGTGGCAGGGGAAAAGGGAAGGGTGGTTTGGTTTAGAGATACTGTCCGCAGCGCTGATTCACAGCGCTAATCGGATCTTGGTGGCGTTCTTCCTCTCGTATCTGCTTTGGGCGTCTGTCACTGTTTTTGAGAATTTATCTATCTCATCAGAGCTCGAGTTATGTTTCTTTTTTTCCTCTCTTTATTCAATGTACGAAAGAGGAAAACATCTACAAACAAAATGTCCTTTTCTCAGAGCTCTGTTCAGTGTCCCTGGGCCATGGTGAAGTTTGTCCTTGTGCGTTTCCAAGGAAGCTGAGTGCCCTGAGGGCAGTGGCCGGCCAGTATTACCTACAGCTTTTGCTTTTGCTTAGTTTTTCTATTTTAGATGTTCTTATTTACAGCTTTCCCCCCTCCATCCTCTCCCTCTCCCCTCCTTTCTTCCCCCCTGCAGCCAAGGGTGCTGTATGGTCATTTTTTGTTGAAAAAAACTCTAGGTCAGAGATCCCAGGTGTGGCGGCCAGGGACTTAATGGCAGATTGTGATTTAAATTGGCAGTCTTATTGCACAGCATTTGAGAGAATCTTCATCTCACCTAATGAGTCTATGCCCATATCCATTCATAAGAGAAACCCGATGAAAAACAGTTTGGAGAAGCTTTTATTATAATTCAGTTTCTGGTACTGCTAGAGGTGCCTGAGACACTGTCATGGAGCCCCACTGTGTCCCCTGCAATCCGACCTGCCTGGATTGAGATGAACCCATGAGCTAAGTAGAGCTCGTGACTCAGTAATACAACCGATGTGCCAAATCTCCAGACCCTGCAGCAGGGAGGAAAGGGGTTCAAGTGCTAGTTGTTATCTGTCAGCTAATCCTTCACTCCAACCGCGGTTGTATCCATTAAGGTCAGCACCACGTGAGAGGGGAGCTGTCTGAGAAATGTTGATAGAGGATGCTGCCCTTGTAAAGCTTCATTGCTTCTTACAAACAGACATTTGTGTTCATTATTTGCATTTTCTAGAGGAGAGATTTTTAAATATGGAAATGAATGGAAATATTTGAACAATTGGTTAGCATCCGTTTCATATTATTATTATTGAACATAGGTATTAACGGTAGCGCCTAGAGACCCTAGATTATAGTAGGACTTCACTGAACGAGGCACAGAATGAGCCTAGGGGAGACATGCCTTGCTGCAAAGAGCTTAAGACCGTCATAGTCAAGGCAGGCAGTTGGGGAGAGGACGAGAAGCTCAAGGGGTGAAGTGACTTGCTCAGGGTTGTGTGCAGAAAGGTAGGATCAGAACTGGGCTACGACACCGTCTTCTGACTTTGCCCAGTCCTTAAATATTGCTGTCTCCCCCAGCGTACATGGGCAAATGACAAATAAAAATAACTGTGCAACCTTCAGAAAGCAAATGATAATATTGTTATAACTCTTCCTGCAGTGTCTTTACCTTCCTTCTCTTGACACGTCTAGCCTTAGACCCGGAGCTCTTGATGGGAGAGGCATCGGCTCTCTGGTGAATAAAGCATGATGTTAATTTTAAGCTTCTTTTTTTTTTTTTTTTTTTACACTGCACACAAAGTGCTAGAGACAATGAGAAAGAAATGTTCCTGTCATTTATTTAAATGACCTCTGAATTCAAAGAATATTCTCAAAAGTGTATATATTGGTTTGTAGGTCTGTAGAGATTGGGATATTTGCTTGGCTAAATACAAGGACTTTGGATGAGGCAATGAAAGGAGGTCAAATGTGATTGTATTTGGGGGCACAGGCTGACCTGCTTTGGTCTATTTTGCTTCAGGATTTGTATGAGTGAGAATCAGAATCTTCCATAACTGGAGTTGATGTTTTGTTCATTTGGATTTTTACCGTCTTAAACCTGGAGGTCAGGAGATCCACTCACGGGTGCAGCGATCACAACTGCACCCCAGGCAGAGCTGATGAGAGACCCAACCGCTTTCTTGCAGAGTCCGAACTAAACACTCATGTCCTTATTTCCTGACACCCAAAATGCACGAGTGCTGCTTGGCAGGTGTGAAGGCTGTCTGGGTCCTGGTATCATAGAGTGACTTGGTAGCTCTGTTCTTGTTGAGTAACATCTCAACCTAGAAAGACTCATACTAATTTCTTAAGACCTTCAGTAGAGTAAAACATAGTTCTGGATGTCTTTTGAGTTTGTGTCCTGTGTAAGCTATTGTTGCTATTAAACATTATCCTTCCTATTGGTCCTCTAATGTAGCATTTCCAGCAGCATTCAGATTTGGCCAAATTCTGCTTCTACTGAAATCAAAAGGTGCTTTGCTTGTGGCTTCCTTGGTAGTTATTAGACCATGCTTGGTGCTGTTGTAAATCCCATGTGTTTTGATTGTGCAAGTGCAGCAGGCAGGGAAGGGGATCAACAAATCTCCGTGTTTCATGTCAAGAACAGTATTTTGGAGTGCTATGGAGAAAACTGTGTCCTGAAAGGCAATTTTCCTGTGATGTGTCAAGTTACCTAGTATAGGAGCATTGTGGTGACTGCAGGGCATGCAGAGCAATGTAATTTGAAGGGGTCAGCAAGGATATATGGAGACATTTGTTCCATAGAGGAGCTTGCGCATTACTTGCTGCCTGGTCTGTAATATATATCTTTTTTATTATTTATATTATTACTGTTTTTTAAAAATTATTATTCAGGTTATATTGATTTTTTTTCTCCCCGTAATGCTGCAGTGTCTTTTCTCTTGAATATATCGTATCCAACTCCTACAGCTCTTAAAAGCAGCACCATGCAGGGACAGGAATAGCCATGTGCAATGCGCAAGGGCACGTGCCAAGTCCATGTTCTCTGGACCCAACAGCAGGGCACAACCAGGAGCCCCTTTCCCATGTCAGGGTGCCCAGCTCTCTCTGACAGAACCAGCGCACAGGAACAGAACCCCAAGTTGACCTTTGAATGTGTGGGAGGGCCTGTGTAGGGGAATGAATGGAAGCCCGGGTTAATCTGCCTGTCTTGACACCGGTCCATAGCACGTGTTTCACTGCAATCATCCCAAACTTGAGACCCTTCCTGTGATACTTGGTTGGCCCTTTGTTATGGTGGTTGCAGCGGTAAAATAGTCATCGGTAAAAACATCGCCGTGTCGAGAAAGGCAAGACAATAACACGGGCAAAGAGGGCCCTTGCTCCGCAGCCCTCCCCGGCGAGCCCTGCGCGCTCAGGAAGCGGCAAGGCTGCACGGCGCGGCCAAAACCGAGCCAGCAGAGCTCTAGGGCACACGGGAGTTGGGGCTGATCGGTAAGCCAGGCATGGGCGCTGAACATCTCTTAAGAGATAAGTCTCTGTCGCCTGATGCTTTTCAGTCCTTTTGGAGACCGTGATAAGGAGGCGGCAGTTGTTTTGTCAGAGTTGCTTACGCTTTTTTGTGCAGTGTGTTCAGTCACTGAACTTGTTCAGATAAGACAAACATCTAAACTCCATTTCCGGAGACACATACCAATCTTTGTACTCAAGCAATGGTTATACCAAGGATGGGCTACTGGAAACAAAACCGACACTGAAAGACTCTGAGAAGGGCTTTCCATTGTAGCTTGTGGTTCTGTATCAACTCTGTTCCTCCTGAGCTCCAAAACTGGGGTTCTGACTTCCCAAGTGGTCCAGTGGCGGGGGGTGGATATTTGGTAAAGGTGCCCAGAAGCATCCTGCCGGGAGCAGCAGGAGATGGAGCACTTCGGGAAACCTGACCCAACTTCGGAGTGCTGCAGGCGTCCCAAACGTGGGCCCCGGCTGCATCCGGACTGGTGTGTATCCACCTCATGGGCTTTGCAAGTCCTCAGCCGTCAGAAGGAAACTTCTTAGTGAGTGCTTCACTCACTGCTGAAAGGCAGCCCCAGGAGAATAGAAACGTGATTGATGAACGCGAGCAATGTCTGGACACGATTGTTTAGGGTAGACAGTGAAGGAAAATAATGTAGCTGACTGGAAATCCACAGAGAATTTAGTAAGGTGTCAGGATGTGATAAATGCCTGAGTTAGAAATCAGTCAGACTGTTACTTAGCACCTCTGTTGCAAAAAGTACTGGGACAGCTTGTGGAACTGCAGTTAGTTAGGCTTCCCTTTTACCATCTCTTGCAAAGCAAGTGTATCCCAAAACAGCTTGCACGGGCGGGCAGTACTGCCTGGAAGGAGGGAATACTCTCCATTCAGTTGCCTCATTTTTTTTCAGCTTCAGAGGGCTCCCAAATAGCCACTCATCTTGCTTTAAGCTGTGAGCTCTGAGCTGCCATGGGCAGATACACATGAAGTAGGCAGAGCTGCCCCTGCTTCGGTGTAAGAAGTAGCCTTGGAGCAGTCGGGGTGTTCGGAGAGCGGGGCTGGCAGACGCTGTATCTGAGGGTGTTGCACTCTGCCTTTGGGGCTCGGTGTGCAAAGGCTGAAACAGCGTTTGTGTAGACACCTGTGAATTTAGGGGTGTTGTAATATATCTGAGCACCTTTCTTCTTGCCTGATTTCTGGCACCTTCCATCAGGCCAGAAGCACTCGAGCTTTTTCTGCCTTTTTGGCAGACAGGGAGGTAAATACATCTAACAGCCTTCAAACCTCAGAGAAGACTCAGGTCCTCAGCAAGGGGATGACTGCAGTTTCTTGAGGCCGAGGCGTGGTGGAGCTGAGAGTACACGACGCTACCCCGGGATCAAAGAGATGAGTTCCCTAGAGCTGTGCGCTGCTCCTCACGAGATCCTTCAGGAAACTGCCCTCTTGCACGGGGTCTGTTTATGCACCAAGATGCCAGTGCTTGGACAGGAACAGCGTGGGGATGGTTTGCCCTAGGCTGGGCGCTTCGTTTTGTTGATGATCTGCATGAAAAATGGAGATGCTTCTTGTGTTTTCTAGGAATCCTGGAGGGACAGGGACTGCCAAAACATTGAAAACTAACTTCGCTCCTCTGTCCTGCACCACCTCTGAGCTCCCTGGGTAAGGGGATTAAAAAGAAGCCTCCTTTCCCCTCCCCAACAGATTTCACACTAAAAACTGCTAAGGAGAGCTGAGCATCTTGAGCACTCAAAGGGATTGGTGCCCGGGATGCGCTGGAAGCTCCCACCCGCCCCGTCACTCCTGTGGCCTTGGGGCCATCCCTCCCCATGACCCTACACAGTCGTCAGCTTAACCCTCGAGTGAGCAGCAGTTGTGTTGCTGAGGCATCTAATCCCATTTGTACCCCGAGATAGCAATTATAAGATACAAATAAATTTAAAAAGCCTTGCACTGGAAAGACCTATTATTAGGTCATCTAGCATATGGCTCTGTCAGCATAGGGTTATTCAATTAACTGGAATCTAAGTCATTAGTATGGCAGGTTTTTTGGTAATTGCTTACTACCAGAACACTGATTTAAGATACTTATAAATTTCATTGACATTTCCTCTTGCCAGTTGACCAGGGTCAAATATTGAGCCTAAGGCGCATGATGTTGTCTCTCTGCTATCTAGAGCATTAGAAAATCTTGTCCTAAGAGAATCTTTTTCTGGAAGGGGAGGGATGCACACAAACCCCCTCTCCTTTCCCTCACTGCACTGCAATGTGTTTTGTAGCTTGTTCAGAATTGCTGTGTAACGGTGTGGATGTGGGTCTGGAAACAACCCAGCTCCTTCTGGCTCGTTTTCTCCCTGGGCTGGGAGCTGTTGTGGAAAGCTGTGACCTAGTGCAGTGGCAGGCCTGCAGTGGATCCGGGACCTTGTGCTTCACAGCTTCTCCTGTGCCCTGCTGACGGGCTATGGAAATGAGAATGGCACGTTCTGCCTGCAGGCAGAACCTCCCGGTGCTGCTGTCCGACCTCAGTGTTTCCCAGGCAGGAATGCTCTCCTGCTTTATCCCTGTATGCCTCTCCGTGTCCAGGACCTGTTCTGGGACTAGGCACCCGCCATTCACCCTCCATTCTGGGGCCCTCTGCTTCCCCTAAGCTTGAGCTTCCAGTCTTGCCCTTCCCACGCTCCGGACCTGCTGCCTACCCGGCTGGAGGGCCGTGCGTGCCGTTCCCTGCATCAGGGCACCACGGGGCTGCCCAGGTCTTGATTAGTGAAACTTGCTGTTGTTTCAAAGTCACATTGACCTGAGCGCTGCAGCAAACGTGTGTAGCGTCTAGTGCCGTTGTTTCGCATGAGGGAGCTGCAGTCAAATATTAAAAAGGCAGCAAGAGCATTAAATTATTCGGCAACAGAACATTGTCATTCCTCCATAAAACTATTTTGACCTGTAGTTTTCTATGGAGTCCATTGCTCTTAAATGTGCAGTGAGAAAGGAAATTAAAAATTAATCTTTATTTCCATCTCAGAAGAAAACCTTAATTCTCTGCATTGAAATTATACTCGTAATCCAGGGTAATAAATTATAGTTTTTAATTGCAGCTAGTCACAGCCAATCAAACGGAGACGTCTCTCTTTCTCTCGCCTGCTTTAACTTTGCTATGCAGAAGAACTGGTGGAGCGCTGGAAAAAAATCACATACATTGACCCAGGCTGTTAAAATCACATCGAATAAGGCCAGGACACGTGGTGACAAGGCTTGCGATGCTCTGGCACCTCTGAGTCAATGACCTGAAAGCACCTCGGGAACAAGAATTGGCCCCATATGCACAGGTACAAGGAACTGGGTAAATTCAGCCATTTCCCCATGGTGAGGGTGAGATGTAGCACCCTGTTCAAGGTCATGCAGTGAGTCAGTGTTGAGATAGGAATTAAATCTTGCTCCTGGTTGAGCTGCTGTGACTCTCGGGCAGAGCTCCGTCCCTGAGCAGGGAGCGGGAGCCAGGACGCCCTGCTGGGGCCCACTGACCAGCTTGGCTCATCTTCAAAGCCTTGAGCTGTGGTGACATCACGCCCTTCTCTGACAACAAGGACCATCTGTGTAAAGCAAAGGCTTGTTTGTGCGTGGTGTTTGCTGCAGGTTACCTTTGTTTTTTTTCACATTAAAGTGTATGATCTCTTCAGCATACCTTGTGTATGCTTACGTGCAGCAATCACACCTCTGATCTGTTTTGGCTATTTTTTTTAAATATTCTTCCTAGCCCTTTCTGTGGCAGAGTTTGCTATGGCATAAATTGTTTGCAGGCTTTCTCTGGTGGTCTAGTTGAATTTTGCAGGTAGCTTCCTTTTCTTCTGATTCTAGCAATTGGATTAGCCCTAAGTAATTGTCCTTCTTTATTGTAGTATTCAAATATGAGTGAAAGATGTATAGGTTTCCCCCTAAATAGGTTTTCCTTCTTAAAGCACTTCTCCCAAATTCTTCGTCATTTTTATTTTATCTTTATTCCCCACTTTATCATTTCTTAGTTTTCTGCAAAAATAACACAGTGGTAAAACAAGTGCTGGATCTCTTCTAGTTGTTAAAACTGCAGAATAGCAGCTTATTGCTGAGGTCAATAACAGATGTACCTGCCTACGGATCTTTCAGAGATCCTTCAAACTTGAAGGACACAAGTTGGGGATGCAGAAAACGAGGCTACACTCGCCCAAGCTCTGCTTCCCGGCAGAGAGCAGTGAGAATAAGAAAGCAGAGGGCTACAACTTGTGTGTGCGTGAGCAAAGCTTCCCCTGGAAGTTAAATGGCTTCTCTAAAATTATCACGCTGCTGCATGTTCTTTAAAAGAGGTACCTGGGAAAGAGCTGCAGCTGTGATTGACAAAACCAAAAGCAGAATGACCCTGGAATTTATTGTCCTGTACGTGTGATTTTTGTATTTAGCAAAATTGAAACAAGGGTTTATGAACTAAACAAACATGTTTCAGGAAGATGATGCAGCTGTACGCCTTTAGCAGTAGTGGCGACATGGTGGATGTATCTCATCAGAAAATCTTTTATAGGACAATAAAATTAGTGAATGAAAGCAAAAAGGAAGGTATAATGGATCTGGATTTTAACAAGCACGTGAATCAATATCTCATGAGATCTTGCCTGAAACAATGTGATTGTATTGGACTGAGTAAGGCTGCACAGAGGAGAAATAGGGGAAAGAAACTGTGGAGAAAGGGATAATAATGGTGTGACAATGATTGGAAATGTGCTGGAGAAGACAGGTTGGCCTGTTTTTCAGGACCTCAACCGGTGGGTCTAATCCCAAGCTTTGCCATGGATGGCATGAGGGCACCTCACTACTTTTCTCCAGATCTCAGCGCATCATCATTCAAATTAAGATGCCGCTGCTGCCCTGCTGACTTGTGAGAATGCTGGCGTTCAAAAGCGAGAGCTTCCGTGAGCCGTGCGAGTGGAGACCATGAAACCCTGACAGGTTTCCTACCCTCTCCATTTCTTATCATTTCATGCTTCATGCGCAAGGAGTGGAGATTCTGGTTCCTATTAGACCAGCAGGATTTCATAAATGTTTTCAGCCAGTGCTGTTCTTGACGCAAGTTGCAGAAGCAAGAAAAATCAAGTGAAAGGTCTTTGTGACTGCAGAGTAAACACTTCCGGGCATATAATTATTATGCATCTGTTGTTGGTCACCAATTTCCTTTTTTCTCAATTTGACTGGGATTGTGTGGGAAGAGGAGCAAGATTTGTCTGGCTTCTGGAAATTTCCAGTAGTGGTAGCCGGAGGGAAGGAAGACCTTTGCTTTTTCCATGCCCTGGCTCTACCGTGGCTTAAAGGAAGCTGGAAAGGTGCGAGAGCAGCTCTTTGGGGCTATGCAATGGTCGTTCAGCCTTTCAGCTGTGCCAGTGTTTGCTTTGCTTCCTAGCTATTGGGAGGTGGAGGAATTGCCGGCTCTGTCGGCTGCTGTTCCTGCGCCGGCAGCGCCAGCGTTCGCCGGCTCCCCCGAGCGCCTGCGCCCTCCCCGGCGCTCGGGCCCCGCGCTCAGCGCTCTCCCGCGCGCCCGCCTCTGTATCGAACGCTTCCCACCTTGAAAACTTCCTCGGGTAGCTGCTCATTTCAAAATCATTATTAACGTATTTGCACAGGGATTTTGGAATTTAATTAGCCTCTTTTGAACTGCTCTTAGTGTGTTTGTCTAGAGAAACTGAAAATCCCTCCATGACTTGTTTGCTTTCTTCCTTCCTTGGCTTCCACTGGGAGGGAAAGATAGGGCTGGGGTTTCCAGCGCTCCTGACGCAGGCGGTGCTGCGCCTGAGGATAAGCGGGGGCTGTGGCGAGGGAGGCTGCGGGG
>VZSV01000119.1:2364287-2386471 GCA_013398735.1 Nothocercus julius
GCGGCACGCGCTGCGCTTCTCCCGCGGGCACGCTGGCGCTGCTGCAGCTGCACTGCCTGCGCCGGGCTTCCCCTGGGGACCAACCGCGAGTGCAATGTGTCCGGCTTCAGAGGCAGCAGGTCCATTGCCGCAAAATGACTTTAGTTTCACTTCTTCAAGCGCCTGTCCAGAGCAGCAGCTCTGCTGCGCTGCATCGAGGCTGCGCTCGCACAGCCCGTGCTGCAGCCCATGCACGCGCACGCGGGCGCATCTGCAGGCCCCGTCTCCGTTTGAAGGGCTGCGCTGGGTGTTCTACGTTTGCCTGATGCTGCTCTGAAAAACGGTGGGAGTGAAGCAGAAGGGTGTTCCCGGGCGTCCCTGCCCCGGCGTGAGCGTGCACACGCGCGCTCTTTCTCTCGCAAACCACAGTGGTTATGACCACTGCCTCTGGTACTGTTGTATTGGTCCCAAATTGAGGAAGGATGACTAACTTAATCACTCAATAGTTTTGATTTCTAAAATTAAACAGCCTGCCATATGTGCAGCGCTGTTACTATATTTATGCCAGCAGTGAGTAGACAGCATCAACTGAGCTAGGGGGGCTTCACAGCTGCAGCTTGTGCCTGTGCTGCTGCTCTGTGTACACAGATGTTTCTTCCCCATCTTCCTAAATGCAGCCTTTTAGTCATTTCTCTTATAAAAACAAAAGTACTCATAGAGCTTTCTGGTCAGATTCTGAGTCATCACTTTGTACGTGTGTCTTAAGGCTCCTTGGTGTGTGTCAGCTCCATGTGAGGGGCTGAGGGAGTGCACGGAGCCCAGCAGGAGGGGTTCAGCAGGCCCCCTCCCTGCACGCTGCTCCCTGGCCGTCAGTGAAGCCACGGAGTTGCAGAAATCCTTTTCTGGGAAACGGTGGGCGCCCTCCTGGCTGCGTCGCTGCGCGAGGGCTGAGCACGGCCCGAGGGCACCGCGGCGCCCTGGCCGCCGGAGCTGCGGCCTCAGTCGACGTGCGGGACTCCCCTCTCCCACCCTTGGCTTTGCAGGAGCTCCGTTAACACTGCCCAGGTTTACCTCAATTTTGTGAGAGGAAGAGGAATAAGCAATGGATAAAAGCCGCGTGCTGAAGTGGAAGGAGCAGAGCTCATTCTCTGGAGGAAGACAGAGGGATGAGATGTTGGTTATTACTTTGGTTCAGGCAACATTCTTCTATAATCTTAGGCAAGTTACTTGGTTTTCTAGCAGGAAATCTGGTTTGCCCGACAGAAAGGTTAAGCAATGGAACAAATAGCGCTAAGTATTTTAAAGTATTTGAGTGACAGTGAAATATTTTGACATATTAGATATGATTTTGCCAAAGGATTTATGTGTGCTTTTGCTTGAGCAAGTGTTACTGCAAAGCATAAGCAGCCGTGTATGTGGTAGGGTTGCCTATGCCTGTTGAGTAGGTGGTAGGAGAAGGTTTAGTTTTCATTTGGTTATGCTCTTTATTTAAAACAATCGGAAGCCTTGGAGATTTCTTACCCAGAGAATAGGGCTCTGTGGATGTGGCAAGCGTATTTAATGGAAGCAGAGTTTCTCTGCCCCTTAGGTTGGGCAATGCTAAATTAAGAAACCTGTATAACCTCTATCAGAAGCACAAACTGCTGTAGAACAGGCTTGTGTCACCAGCGCAGTGGCCGTGTGCGCACTGTCCTCTAGGAATGCGTAAAGGGTCCTGGGAGCAGGACACGCTAGAGCACCCTCAGGTAGCCCCTGCACCCTAACCCTCTACTTGTGCCTGCAAGCAGAGGTCATGTTGAGGACCTGACCATCACTCCGGCCCCTGGAATTGTCGCCGAATACACAAATTCCTGCAAATGTAATTGACACATAGAGACAAAATTAAACACTGATAGGTAGCGACATTTTTAAAAACTTCCCTCGCCTTCATTTGTTCCTTGGAACGGCGTTTGCGTGTGCAGGCAAAGGTGCTTTTATGATTTCTAGCAAATACCATTCTGGCTGTGATATTCCAGGTAAAATAGTAGCACTTCCCAGTTGCCTGGAGAGCCCGGAGCACTGGGAGGGAAGGACAGAGGCTTCCGTGACAGGCAGCGTGGACAGGAGGCAGCTGGGCTGCCTCGCTCTGCTCTGACACCAACCCTCCGTGACACCTCGGGTAGCTCGGCCTCCTCAGCTTAGTCACTGCCTCTGCCCAATGCCATTTACCAGCACTGCTAGTAATGACACATGAGGAACTGTTAACATTTGGTAAAGGCTTGCGTTTATTTGCAGAGAGATGTTCTAGGAATGCAAGTGTGACTAGGATTTTTTTTATACTTATTTAGCTAACTTTGAGTGCATATTTGGACTTGTACTTTAAGTGGTAAAACTGCAGTGTCAAGGAACTTGCTGTTTATGCCTCTGTGGCATTTGGCCATCTCCTTTTTACTGTGCTCTTTTTGCCTGGCATCTGAAAGGCAATACAAGATATATCGATCCTAGCTTTTAGGAGTCATGCTATTTATGCACCCAAATCACAATGTGAAGGTACAAACAGCATCTGAAAAGGGAAGATCTATATTAGAATGACAAGGAGAATAAATTAGAGCAGCTTCGCTCTCTAATGGCCCGGTGTGCTGCCTTACCAGGGGAATGCCCCGGTGCTGTCTGCCTGCACGATGCTTCCAAGTCTCCAGCATCGAGGGATTTTCTGAGCACGCTATTGATTTTTGCTACTACATTAAGCTTTTAGCTTTGCAAATGTTTTTCTTTGAAATCATTAATACTGCGAGGCATAGCACAAGGGGTGAAATAGCTCTTGCTGCTGTGTGCAGGTACTGCCTGCGATCACTTCCTCCTTCCCTTCCTCTGCTGAAGTCCCATTCTGCTGATGTACCGCAAGGACAGCAAAGAGAAAAGGAGGTAAAATTGCAAGCCAGGATGGCCTCTGAACTGGGTGAGGAAAACCAGATTTTCACCAAATTGAATGCAACGGTTAAGGCTTTCGTCGGGGTCGTGTGTCTGGGGCGAGGGAGGTGGAGCGCAGCCGGGGCTGGGGGCCGGGACGCCCCGGGGGTTCCGGGGTTGCCTCCCATTGATGTGGGGAGGCTGCAACAGTTCCGTGGGGGTGAGGGCTGTAATCAGCATGTTTGTGCTTATTTGAACAATGAGTCTTAAACAACTGGAGTCATTGGGTAAGCTAGGACCTTCCCTCCCTCTCCCCACCGAGGCAGAGAGAGTCACAAGTAAGTGGTGCTAGTGCAGGAGTGGAGGCTGTTACTGTCACTGAACTGAGGTTTAGACCAGGTCCCAGATTTGTGCCCTTCGGAGATGAGATTGACACAACTAAGGCGTGTATCAGTAAATGCTAAGGATTGTGCACATTTCAGGCCCATCCAGCTTCCCTGGTTTGACAGGACCTGCTTGAAGACCGTTACTGCAGAGCAGAGACAGACTCAGCTGTACCTCTGGAAGCAGCTGATTTCTCCCATGTGCTGTCTTCTCCCTCCAACAGCCTTCCTTCTTTCCCCGGGCCCTCCTCTCTAGGGTGGCCCCTGACTTTCAGGGCTGTCTGTCTCCACAAGGGAGGGGGAAGGATGTTGCACCCCAGGCAGATGCTACGAAATTGTGCAGGCTCAGCTAACAAGTGCTGAGAGACACCAGGATGCCCACACAGGATGAGGGTTATAATGGAGGGAATGGGCTCATCTTGCATTTGCCTTGGGGTGGGAAGATGGCAGTACCAGCTCTTTTGCTCTGGAAGAGAGGAGAGCAGTTCCCTTTGCTCTTGGCTGTTTCTTTGCTGCTGGCTGTTTGTCAGCCCCTGCGCAGTACCAGTGCTGAGGCTGAGCGCCTGTGTCCTGCAGTCTTGGAAGGGCCGTAGGGGCTCCAGTGTGGCAGGGGCCCGTGCTGCTAGCCCACCCTGTCCACCCAGGCTCCCGGGAAGCCCAGGGGCTGCTAAGGGCCCTTCCCTTTCAGCCTGCACCCCCCACCTCCACGTTGCTGCACAGCTGAAATCGCTGAAAGCTGATTTGCATCCTCTCTATGCTTTATTACAAGGAATGAAGCAATGTTATGGAACAAAAATCCTCTTCTAGCTCCAAAAATAAACTCTTCCAGGCAGTGACTAAGTTATTCCTTGGTCAGTCTGACTCCCTGGTCCTCAGGGTCTTGTGTGTGAGCCAAATGACCTGGATTCTGTAGACCTAACAAGACTGTTTCGTTCCAGGACAGAGCAAGGAGCTCTATCCCCTTAGCGCTCCTGCCTTCAGCTCCTGGGAGGCATTGAGGTCTTAGAGGCAAGAATAGCATGTTACAGAAAGGGAGGAGATTGTAATGTGGTAACAGAAATGACACGTGCAAAAGTCATAGTGACTTCATGTCATCTGGCTCACACAATTATTTTACTGTCAGTCCATCAGCTTCAAGGGAGGGAGGGCTGAAGGTAATTCTGTTGCCCTAAGATGGAGTCAACGTATCAAAGGTTTGTTCTGGCGCAGCGCATGTCGAGCGCTGCCCGTCCCTGTCTCGCCAGAGCCCTGGGGACATCCCAATGGCAGCTGCAGGGCCCTCTTCCCTCTGCACTTCACTCCCTTTTCCAACATCACTGCCCACCTGCAAAGGCAGCGCGCAGTTCTTCTGCAGAAGCAATGAAAGGCAACTCATCTTGTTGCTGTGAATCCTTCATGTTTATCCTCCTGTGTCGATATCCGTCTCCTACGACAAGAATTCCTACACACAATCATGTATGTAATGCTACAACGTTAGTGCCAGCTCTCCTTGCAGTTTACTTTTTCATACTTATTCGCTGTGACGTCTCTGCGCAGAGAGCCCCGGTAGGCGCCCGTGTGGCCCGTGCCCGGCGCCGCGGAGCTCTGCTCGTGGCTCGCGCGCCGCAGTGGCCGCCAGGGAGTTGGGCTCTTCCGTGGTTCCTGCCCTCCCCCAGTCCGCCAGGGTGTCACAACCGTGAGTTTGGGGGAAAGTTGTTAAATAAGCTTGCAGGCAAAATAAAAGATCAAAAGGGCTCTAATTAGCTGCAGTCTGCTTAGGAATTGTGGATGTTCACCTAGTTTTATAAATTGACACTTTTAACATTAAAACTCAAAGCAAAAAACGATGTAATTATTCCTTTTTTTTTTTTTTTGAAGCTTAGATTTAATGTCTTTATTGAAAATTGGGTACTTCTATGGCGTCTCAAGATGCTTTATTCTATCAAATCTAGAGCAAGTAATTTTTCATTTTGGGTTGTAATGTGGTATAAATGATAAGGGCCTGATTCACAAAGCTTTCCTTTTCCTCCCCACTGGCAGCCTGACGAGAAAGTCTCGTAGTCACATCACAATAACCCTGCAGATAATCTGTGGCTTGAGTTTTTGTGAAACTGCTCACTTCAATGCAAGGGAAAGGAGTGAGATTTTGAGCTCTTAAGGTTCCCAAACCCAGCTTGTCATCACAAGATTTTTAGCTCTTTTTTTTTTAAAATATTTTTTTTACCAGGTATAATATGCCTAGACAAAAGCAGATTTCTGCTAGGACATTCCTGTGCGCCTTCCGCTGCTCTGGGAGTACTTTACCTTAAACTTAAATCTTAGAGAAGGCAACAGGTAATTGAATGGAGAACTTTTGATGCTTAAAGGAGGACAGAGAGATATATGGATCAGTTTGTGATATTTTTTTCAGTTTTGTTCTTGATCAGTTTTGACTTGATTATTTGTCTCGTTTTCCAGTCTCTGATCATTTGGGTGTACCGTGTACAAATATTTTTCACATGTTAAATCTTGCTGAATTTGACCTTATTGACCTAGAGTAGTGCGGATGGATAAGGGGAGAGTCATCATGAAGCCATGTGTTAGGACTATCTGGATTATAATATTATTTATCCTGTGGCAGGAGACACGGGCTCCATTTAGATTCAGGGTTTGATGTTCCTGGCATTTTACTAATGCATAGGAAGTCCTGGCACCTGCCCTATAGACCTTACCACCCATAGAGACAAATGGCAAGTGCAGGTTTGCTTGAGGGGGACTGCTGAAAAGCCTCGAGCTTTTCTGGTTGTTTATCTAAAAGTACGTGCGAGTGGAGGTGGGTTTCTTTGATCTGCGATTCTCACAAGCACTTTTTTACTGTAACTTCCACTGCTCGCTGGCTTGTGTCAGAACTACAGTGAGTGGGGTCTCCCCTGGGATTTGGCACTGCCCAGGTTTTAGCTGCGCTGGAAGGGAAGTGGGGCAAGATTTATACAGCAGGAGGGCTTGCAGAAAAGAAATTTTTATTGGCATCTTCTGTATTGTCCTAATTCAAAAGTTTCAATTCTTGGTTTTCATGCTGGGCATAGGTTCAAGCTTTCGTTTGCACTTGGCTCAGCTCAAGTACTGGAGAAAACTTCTGTGATGGGAGATGGATCTTTTTCCTTCAAAACTAAAATTTCTCATTAGATAGTAGGATTTGGATTAGAGCTTTCTTTAAGAATCCAGTGGGGATTGATTGAATTTTTCTGGCTCTGCTTCTCTGATCCAGTATAATGATTAGAGGAGAGCTTTTCAGGTGTCCCTGGCTACTTGCTTCTGTGGGATTTTCAGTAATTAGAGCTCACTAAATTAAATGCCTGGTACATCCATACATTATTGATTCATCATGAAGGTTTTATTTGGAGAATAGGTGTTCATTCTTTATTGCTCCTCAATCGCTTTATTACCTTACTAGTAAACAGACCTTGTTTTTCTCCTCAGTGGCAGCAGCTTTGTGGAAAGGTTCAATTGTGCTTTTCTTGTGCAGGCTCTATGTGGACTTTGCTCCTGAATAGAGCATGTTAGTCCAAGCCTTTTCCCATTTGCCATGTAGCAAGATGCTCCCTGGCTTCAGAGGGAAGAGATGGAGCCCAAAGGCACCTCTGGAAGCTATTGCAGTTTGATGCAATGAGTGGCTCAGGCGATTTAGTGGTTGATGCAACATAAAGCTGCTTTTGTTAAGCAATTAATGGAGAATTTTGGTCCCTCTGTCCCCCCCAGAGCAAGAGGAGACTGTGTTCTCTTTGGTTGGACATTGGGCCGGGGACTTGACCTCTGGTGAACAGGCTGGCGTTGTGGAGCTGCTCTGTGATGTTGACCGTGCTCTGGAGAGGGCTTGTGTCATATGGAGCATCATTCCTGGGCAGCTGAGCTTGGACAGCACAGAGCAGCTTCCATCTGGCTCTCATATTGCTATAATGGTCATTAAAAAACACTTTAATGTTTTACAGCTCAATGTTTTCATTTAAATATTAAACAAAGATTTTCCTTTAAGGGAATTTAGCTTAATCATCTGGCTGCATGGCTGACTTCAGCAGGAGAATGAAAGTCTGCAGAGTTCCCAAAATGCACCAGAGAATGAAGTCCTTATAAGATAGTAAACTGCACAAGATGAAGTAACTGGACTAATGAATTTGTGATCTGTAATTGAGGGACACAAATGTGTGCACATGTTACAGGAAAAAACCTGACACTTCCTCAGATACACAGCTGCTGCTTAAAATGAAATTGATACACTCCTTGATTTTTGCTTGGTCTTTCTTAGGTTTTCCTTATGTCAACCTGCATGTTCTAAGTATTTCATTTAGAAACATGTGAATTTTGCCTTTGTTCTTGCTCCTCAGGAACATGGCAATCTTGTAAATTCAAACTATATTTTAACTCTTAGGAATTCGCCTGTGAGTTGGCAGATGCGCCAGGCAGCTGGCCATCAAGTCCAGTAAATTGCCTGTAGCGGATGCCTGGTGCTTCAGTACAAGTTCCAAAATTCCCAGTGTTCCTCTCCAGTTAGGTAATAAAGGGAAAAGTTCTTATCTGAACACAGCATCTGTAATCCTACACTGAGGATTTGGATAAAAGGAGTTATTATATGCATTATTATTAGATCTTGACTACCAAAAAATAGTGGATTAATTATGTAATCATATAATTTATGATTGCCTAAAAATGTTCCCTCTTAAATTACTAGCTGCAGATTTGAGCCCTCCTCAGCAGAAGAAAGTTCTTGGCTGCTCAGTGTGATTTGTTGCATTTGATGCAACTAAGCTGTAATCATCACTAACTTTGCAGAAGGCATCCTGAAACAAGGGAAATGCTTCTTTTCCACTGAAGCAAGCAGTCAAGTGCGTTCGTGTCTCCTTTTCCTGGAGAAGTCTATGGGGGCTTAGTTCCAAAAACTCACTTCCCGCATTTTTAGTTCTTGAAAGTTTCTTTGGAGTTTTCAAAGATAGGAAATCCTCTTGCAAACCACCTATGAGCATACAGAGAACTGAAATTTGTGAAGTAATTAACAGCTCTAATTTTTTGGCATTTATCAGCCTCATCCAAATGACTCTGTTTTGACCATTTTGTTTTTAGAAGTGTGTATCAGAGTGGTGGCTTTTTGTTTCCTTTTGACTGACAACTAATTGGAATCAGATAAGATGCATTCCTCGTACAAGGCGTAGAGGTAGAGCTGATATCTTTTATTAGAGAAACTGGAATAGCTGGAAAACTGAGGCAGACTTTGAGGCAACGTGAGTGCTGAAGTCAGAAACAGCAGCTTTCAGCACTAAGCACGTACTGAGTGAACAGTCGCTCAGGGTGTAGTTAGCTATGTAGCAATTAGACTGTCTCTGGAAAACCACTAGTGGGTCCCTTTATCTCTAGGTTGTAACAACTGCAACGAAATCTTTCTGGATTATTTTTAAGCATCACTTGAGACATGGGTGAAGAGTGACATGACTGTGAGGAAGAGTCTTTGCATCATAGGAGTGGGAAGGCTTCGTTTCCCCTGAACTGAGCTGGTCCCAACGTATGAATGCGAAAGCTCCTACTTTATGCCCAGGAATATGTTTCCTCCAGAAATGACTCAAGTGGGCTTCAACTTTTCTTCCTTTTCGATCTCTGCAGGCTCTTGCGGGAAATTCAGAAAAACGGCCTTCAGATTTGACAGCCTTTCCTGCTCTGACATGGGCAGAGCAATCCTCAACGTAAAAGCCAGCACGCTGTCCCTGGGGTAGCGAGTCCATGGAGAAGGTCACATGTGACTGACAATGCTGAGCTAGTGCGATCTGCTGTTCTGGTTTTGTCAATGATTACCCTGGCCTGACAAAGGTTCTACCATAAGCATTGTGGTAACTTCTTAAAGTTGATTGGGAGCTATTAAGGAGTGATAAAAATCAGATATTTCTGACCATGGTGATCAAAGGAGGAATTCAGTGATACTACAATAGGTGCTCAGAGTTCTCTGGGCCTTGCCATCGGTATTGTTTTATGACCCAAGTGCTATAGCTATGCTGGGTAAATAGCTTTGGCAGGTATATAGAAAAGAAGTTCTTGGGAGACAGGGATTTTGGAGCCACCACATAATCACTTGACTACAATCCACTTTCCTTGAACACTGGCAGTTGTCATGTTGTGCTTGTCAGCCAACAGGCTGACCCAACTTCCAGAACCCCGAGCTGTTTAGAACCTGCGTATCTCCTCTCTCGGATTCCAAACGCGTTACTGGTGGTCTAAAGGCAACAGTTCTACCAGCCGAGCTGCTGAAGGCTTTTTTCTGGCTGAGGTTACAGGACACGTGTTAAAAGCCGGTGTCAAGTGAACGCTGCCTAAGAGGGTTCTGAAAATTTCCTCCTCCTGTAGGAATAAAGGTAATTGACTGCTCTTGCCCAACTGCTCTGGATATGCTATCTTGGACAGCAAGTCCTCTGCTGAAGGATTTAGCAGCCTGTGCTAAGCAGCCGGGAGGCTGGGCGCATGGAAAGGGTTATGTCAAGAGCTCACTGAGCACAGACACCGAGTCCCCTGGCACCCCAGAGCTTTTCCTCCCCTTGTCTTCCCCCAGACACGTGGATATCCCCTCCCTGCACCTGGCTCGGTGTGTGCAGCACCATGGGGGGAAGTTGGCTCGCTGAATTTTAGGTCTTTCATGCACGAATCCTCAGATTGCCCAAACCCACCACACTTTGGAACTGTGGGAATCTCCTTGTTCCTGCTGACCGACAGCCAGCAGTTTCCCAGGCATCCACTACGTATGTGTGTAGTAATGAGTCATTTCTTTGGGGCTATTGTTTAAGTCTTCAAACCATGGAAGGAAACTGAGAGCTTGTTAAGATGTCAGTAAAGGTCACTGGCTATTTTTATAGATCATATTAAAGAAAACCAAACTATACAAAAAGAATATTCAGATTATGAAGTCAGGACTTTGAAAAATATTTTAGTGGCCAAACTATCACAAATCCCCACAGAACACGTGCAAACTGTGATTCTTCAGGGGCTCAAAGCTTAGCCAAATATGTGGCACTCTCCAAAATATTGTAAAATAGATATATTCCGTGGCATAAAATATATATATTCTGTGGCACTATTGTGACCTTCCTGCCAAATTTTAAATCAGTGTTCCAATCTACAGCACTGAGGCTTTTCAACTGAACACTTGTAAGAAATACTTGTATATATTTTTGAATGTTGGAAAAAATAAATTTTCCTGTAGTGGATGAACTACTTTAGCTGAGATTTCACCCCAAATTCCAACCATGGCAGATAATCAGCATGAAAAGTTTTAATTCAAAAGATTAAAGTCTGACAAAATTCTAAGCAACCAGAGTCTTAAAATAGCGAGTTCTGTACAACATAGCCTATCAAAAGGAAATAATTTTTCCTGTCTGTTTTGGTTTTGATGTCATTCCATCAAACATTTAATTGGGAGACACAGCATTAGGTTCAAACTCATTTTGAAGCAATGAGCATTAGTCAGACATAAACAAATGGTCTGGGGGCAAACTACAACAACTGCCAAGTGGTGGGAGAGATTTTAACAAGCGGCCTTGCAAATGGTTTCCCTAAGTGCCTGAAATTGCTGCAGAGTAGAAAGCAGACGTCAGCCTGGGCTGCGACGGGACACAGGGAGTTCGTGCAAGTGGGAGGCGTGAGGATTGCACCGTCTTGAGCAAGGGACAGGATTGCCCAGAAGAGGCAGGCCAGGCTGAGAACGCTCTCAGTGCTCAGACCAAGAGCGTTCAGAGCTCTGGGCAGGAAGGCACCGGATTTTGGACGCTGTAGTGCAGCCGAGTGATGGTTGCTTCAACCAAGGGTCTGCCCACTTGCTGTCTGGGGGAGAGCGGGGTGATACTCTGGTGCTTCAGGGGCAATTTATGAGGTTGAATTGAAGGTTCTGAGATCAAGTTGGTCCCCATGTAAATGTGGTTGAAAGCGCTAATGTGTACACACTGCATGAGCTGCAGATACTAAACTTCGTGGGGAAAAAAAAAAATTGCAGTGGGCAAACCTCAGACAGTATAAAATGAGGAGTAACCTTTGCTATTTCCCAGTCACTGCACTGCAGGATGGTATAGATGAGGGACCCCAAGCTGAGAGGTGCGACTTATACAAGGCCATAGCTCAAGTCAGGGTACGGCGGAAGTTTTGTTCCCAGGTTTGTGGTCTTACCACTGGAACAGGATGAATTATTAGAAACAAGTTCACTTTTAATCTTTTCCATTGCTGTAAGTGCTGGGGTGCCTGAAATTTATCTGCAGAATATTGTGGGAGTGAAACGTGATGATAAAGCCAGAGCTTTGGGTTGAGCGTGCTTCGCTTCAGGCTTCTAACATCTTTGAAGGGGCCGAGTTTTACTAACCTCCCTTCTCCTTTGATTTTGGACAAGGAGAGTAATTTTAAAAGGCCATTTTAATATCTTACACTGAGTTCACGTCAGCTTTAGCTTAACTCAACACACATTTCAAAGGTTTTCAGGAGTTCTTTGGTGGAAATAGATTTTTTATTTTTTTTTATTGCTTTTCTGAGAATACTGCTAACTGGGACCAGAGCCTTGCCAAGACTGGCACATACAGTGGGGAGACGAGTCCTGTCCTCGGCGGCATAAACTAAGGCAAGACACTGAGAGCTCGGGTGAGGTTTGCAGAGCACACAGTGTGCCCGGGCCTGTGCAGAAGGGCTGCGTCTTCAGTTCCTGTCCAGCTCTTTAAACAAAAACCTGCGCTTCCTCTGCTGTATCTCTGGAGCCTCGTAAGACCCTTCCTCTTCCCAGCATATGGAGTTGCAGCTGCGGCGAGCAGCCTAGCAGCGAATTGCAGTTCTTGCTCCTGGCCTTGTTTTTCCTGAGCCGAAGGAAGAGGCCGAGGGCTCGCGCTCTCCGCGGCCGGACGCTGGCCGGGCTGGCGAGCTCCTGTTTGCCCTGTTGAGAGACGCCTGCCCGCGTCTCGGCCCGTGGCTGAGCAGCGCTGGTGCCGGGCCGGCACCGTGCGCTCCCGTACCTGCCTGATGGGAACACACAGGGACAAAGGTAAAGCCTGTGGCATGAAAAGGCTGCTTGTTGCAGCGTTTCATGGCCAGTGAGCGTGACCAGCCTTCAGGGCTAATTACCAAAGGAGAGAGAAGTATGTTGTTGTCAGCAGACCTACAGGGTTACTAGTTAATGAAGCAGATATGCAGGTAGCTTGCTCAGTGGCATAAGGGAGCGAATGACTTGTGCGCACAGGATGTGGGTGTGCGGGCCAGGCGCGTCAGGTGCCTCTCGGCCCTTTGGGTCTCCTCCTTGAGTGCTGCTCTTGAGCACAGTTGTCTCTCCCTTAGCAATGAAGGTCTGCACCGCTCTTTCGTCTCTTCCAGGTTTTCTTCTGTTTTCTCAGCTCTCCTTTTCCCTTTGTTCTCTTCCATCTTTTTCCCCTTCTCCTGTCCCGGCACCTCTTGTTTATTCCAGCTTGTCCTTTTAGAGCTGTTCACTTTGTTTTGTTCTTGTCTCCAATGAGTTCTTCGGTTACGGATGGTAACTGGCACTGAGGAGCGGTGTCCCTGCTGCTCCATGAGGCCTGCCCGAGTTCCCGGGTGCCGCTCCGTGGAGCGCGAGGGAGCCGGGAGCAGCCGGGAACAGCCCGCCCCGGCACGCCTGCATGAGGATCCCCCCGCGTCTCCGTTGCTTGGCACATCTGACCAGGGCTTCTTGAGGCGGCTTGTGGGGCTGAGCCCGGGACCTGTGAGCTGGGCCAAGCCCTGGTGCTGCGTTGCCCGGGTCCCTCTATGCCTCCCACGTTACAGTAGCCCCATGGGTATAATCACGTGCCCAGAAGTTTGTTGTTGGCTGATCAGCTGCGTGTGCATAGGAAAGAAACAAAGCAGAGGGTGCTGAATCAAACGGTGATTCTTTGCACAGGGGGGTGGGTATGAACAGACCTGATGGTCGTATCTGACTTCTGAACTCTGAGTTCATACAACTTATTTCACCAAGAATCATCTCTCTGGCTTCTGCTGACTTCTGAGGCTGAGGAGCATCTCTGTTGTGACTTCTCCCAAAGTTCCTTTCACTGCAGTGTGACCTGACAGTAAAAATACATTTGGTAGAGGATCTTTCTAATGAAAAATCAGTATATATACATATATGACAATGTTAGAAATGTAGTTCAACAGTGCCTTTATGTATTTACCATAAATGATCATTTGATCGTCAAAATTTCATTTCTCTGGGCTGATGGAGTTTGCATTGTATTGGGAGGAACATCCCAGTTTAAGACTTAATGTGACAGCAAGGATTTTGAAACAGAGCAGCCTTGCTGCGTATGGGGATCACAGACTGCAGCAACATTTGCAGGTCACAAGTGGAAAAAAAAAAAAAAAAAAACAACAAAAAAAACCAGATTGTT
Organism: Nothocercus julius; assembly: GCA_013398735.1. Classification (NCBI taxonomy): domain Eukaryota; kingdom Metazoa; phylum Chordata; class Aves; order Tinamiformes; family Tinamidae; genus Nothocercus; species Nothocercus julius. Next base: position 2,377,897 of record VZSV01000119.1, read on the forward strand.
AAAAAGCAGCTCGTTTCCAGGTCCCCACACCAAAGCACCTGTAACGGTGCTAGGCAATGCGCTTGTTTCTCTTTATCCTGCTTACTCTTTGTGTCTTCTGCCAACAGGATCCAGACCGGCTCTCAGGCTCTGCAGGCCTATGCTGTCCACCGAGAAGAGTCCTCCTGTTAAACTGGGCACCGGTGACCTTGCAGGGAAGGTGGAAGCCCTGGCTGTCACAGCGCCAGGTGGAGCAGCTAAGGATGCCACAGCATCACCAGCTGAGGTGGAAGCAACAGGGGAGAGGGGAGCTCCAAAAGGAGCAGGCGCCTGTGGAGAGGCCACCAGCCCCGACAGAGCAGCAGCAGCGCAGGTGGAGCCTGGCGAGGCAGCAGGGATAGCAGGGGAAGTATCAGAAGACCTGGAAGAAGAGAGAGATGATGAAGCATTTGCCAGCACAGCAGAAAGGATAGCAAAGGCCGAAGTAGCGAAGGTGTTGCAGTCGGCGTTAGCTGAGGTAGAGACCCTCGCAGCCTTGGGTTGCTGCTGGGGGTACCAGGATGTGGGTGCCTGCTCCCCTTTGCTCGGTTTCACAGATCAGCACAAGAAATCTGCCCTTTCAACCTTGCCCGCTGAGTGCCTCAGGTGGATGGGATTATATTCCTGCTTTGCCTCGAGCTATAGGCGAGATCTTTATTTTGGAAAATTTGAAAGCAATCAAGAAAAAAAAATCCCTGAGATTCCTGCTGAGAGTTTGTGTTCTTTTCCCATCTGGCTTCCCTCTGTCTTTCAGATGGTTTTTTTTTCCGTGATAGCGGGCACTTTATCACGCCTGGTAGAGTTAAGGATACAAAGCACTCTCCATTACAGCCCCGCTGGCCACATGCTCATCCTGTTCTAAAGTGTTCATATTTGGGGATCAAAAAAGGTCTACACTTGGTGTTTACTCGGACGAGAATTTTTATTTGACATTTGAGCAATTATGCCTTGTGCTGTTCGTGAGCTTGCTGAGGGTGATAAATGCACTTTTCCCATTTGAAAAACCTGTCTTTTAACATTGACGATGTGGTGACAGATTTTCAGCAGGGCTGGGAGTCAGATTTGCCAGGGCTCAGTGCCCTCTTTGAGAGCCAGATTTTCATATGTGTTCAGCACCCAGCAGCTCCCCATGGGGTATGAGGCCTTTGGACGTATTTGTTCCCATGTGTGGAGCTCGTTTGAAAAGCTGGCTGCCTGCAGCACCGCTGAGCATCCACCTTGTGCGTTCAGGACTGCACGCTGGAAAATCTGGATCTCATCTCCCTAGTCTCTGATTTCATTTGGGGTTTGCAGGGTCAGCTTGCTGCTCTCCCTGTTTCCTGGGCCCCACTGCTGTCCCGAGTGCATGTTGTTTCTGTAGGATGTCTCCTTGTAACTTATCCCCCAGTTTCGGGAAATGGCTTGCATTCAGAAAGGGCCCTTCAATCTGTGTTTAAATGTGTGTTTAAGCCTTCTGGAGATCAGCTGGATTTAGGCACACAGCAAAACAGAGTGTGAATAGGGGCCTTTAAATATCAGCAGCTTATTTTCCAGTGAGTTCATAAAATTGCTCATGTATTTATTCTGTTGACTTTTCAGCTAAAAGAGAAGAGGAGGAGCTCATGGCTAAAGCCAAGGAACAGCTGTCAACAGGAGGAGAAGGAATGGGTAAAAGAGGGCGAGGTAAAATGAAAAGGAGGGTTGGCACGTGTAAAGGGGTGCTTTGTACCCTGACCAGGGCTCTTAACCGGGCCTGGAGTGCAACTGGACTGTCAAGTGCATCCCTTTTTTGAGTGCCTATATTGTTAAAAATAAAGATATGCCATATTCCACACATAATAGTGTCAAAAGTCTTTGGAAAGCTGTTGTCTCACGTCTTTATGAAATTACAGCTCCATACACCCTCTTGTAAGATCGGGGAACTGCAAAAATTGATGAGCAAGAGTTGAAGTTGGAAAACATGTTGCTGGCCTGAAGTGGTATCAGAAGAAATTCTCCAAACATGGATTCAAGCCTTCATGGATGGTCGATGGGAGCACTGCTAATGTAAGTTACATCCAAATGGGGCAGGTGTATTTGGTGATCTAACCAAAAAACAAACAAGCAAACAAAAAACAAAAACAAAAAGGGAAGTTGAGAAATGAGGAAAAACATCTTCAAAATGTTGACAGACTTGTGAAAGTAAATGTGTCCCAAGCAGTGCAGTCCGATCCTCAAATCAGGCTTTTGCTGTCTGAGGAAGGAAAAACAATGTGGTTTGTTGGAAGATTATTCTTTCAGCCTATAGCAATAGGTGAACCTGTGGGTAGTAAGAGTTGGATGATGGAGGAGTCACCCCAGGAAGCAAATGGTCATGAAGTGTTAGAGAGGGTGTGGGATTAGAACAAAGCCAGTCTCCATGTGCTTCTCCCAGATTTTCCTATAAAGGATGATCATGACTTAGAAGCACCTGATGCCTTCAGTAAATGACTGCTTCATGAATTCCACCCAAATATTTTTGGTTTGCAGCTTCAGACTGGCACTTAGCAGCTGGAAAGGGGAGAGAGTCAAAGCAGTAGCTGGATAGGAAACTTTTGAGCCAAATTCAGGTGATACTGTGAGTGCCTTCCTGATTTCTTGCTATCCAGGTGGGATAGCCAGTCAATGTCATCAAGTACTCCAGGGGAAAAATTAGCTTCCTGACCACAGGTGATCACGAAATAGCACTTAGCACTACAGCACTTCTGCTAAGAGACTGCAGCCCTGGATTCTGCCCGGAGATCCATGTGAGTAATGAGTTTCCTAAACTCCAGCGTAGCTGCAGCTGGATATGATATTCTGCATATACATCACCTCCCGTCTGCTCTTCTCATGGTGTTTCTGTGAGAGACGGAGCGGCTGTTCTGGTGCACCCCAGAAGTGGCTACACGTTGGTAGCGGATGCAGCGATGACGGAGCTGCTCTGGACACAACGGGTCTGTTGGGAAAGAGCCGCTGCGGTAACAGTGAGGCGGGAGGGCTCGGCGCTGCCCTGCGCCGACGTGGCTGCCGGGGAGCATCTGCCTCCGTGGCGCTGTCGGGATTGAGGCCCTTGCGTGGCCGGGAGGCCGAAGGCTTCCAGCGCCGGGCTCTGCCTCGCGTGGCAGCGGGCGCAGCCGTGGGCTCCCCTCTCCGTGCAGGGACAGGCTGGGCTGCAGAGAGGAGGGGAGAACAGCAGCGTCTGATTAAAACTCAGCCCCCCTGGCTCTAGATCTGAGGAGACAGAGCCCGCCCTCCCCTCCCTTACAATAATTTTATTTTATTACAAAAAGAGCCCATATTAAAAAGGCTCATGATTATGTTTTCTGTTCACCAAGACTTTTCCTGTATTCGACCTTTGGATAACCTCCAAGGCTTGCAAACATTTGAAAGGAGTAAAGGAGCTCGTTTTATTGCAGGGCCTCAGCATACATTCTTTCCAGCCTATCTTTAACATCAGTTGACAAGAATTATATAATTGCAGTCTGTGATCCCTTTAAGGCTAAAACGTATTCGTTTTCCCTCAAAGAACACTTCAGGTTTCAGAGTTAAATGTATACATTTTTTTCCATCTGGGTTATTCTGTAAAAAAGCCGTTTTCTCTTAAACTGGCAAGTCTCATTCTATAAAGTTGTATGGATTTATTTTTTACTGCGGTTTTAAGCTCACATGTTAACAAGTAGAAGAAATAGCCTCCAAATCCCAACCTGTGTTTCCCGTTCCATTGGAAAATTAGTGGGTTACAGAGAACACGCAGGGGGAATTATAGTCCTTAGGTGGAATCAAATAAAATTTCAACATACTGATTTAATCAAATTAGTGTCTAATGCTAATTGATAGGCAGTTGTGAGATGGACAGGTAGCTGGATTGGATTTGATACTGCATTTCAGAGGCATGACGTAATATGCTGGGTCAGGAAGGAATTTCTGCTTTCCTATCAGAATGGCATCTGCCGCCATGGAGATCAGATATTTGGGTAAGAGTTGGGGAAGTATGCCAAAAAAGAGGTCTAAAGGTATTACCTGGAATTTAAAAAATGAATTAGCTGGAGCCACCGTGACTTTTTTTTTGCACATGTTCCCCACAGTTTACATTTTCTCTAGCATTTTTCTTCTGGAGAGCAGAGGGGCCCATACGCATGGGAGTAGCTCTGGAAGCTCTTCCCGACGGTTGTGTCTGTGTGTCTGGAGCAGCGGTGCTTGTTATCCGCGCTGCGGGGGAACGGAAGCGATGCCACAGCGGCACTCGGGTGCGCTGAGGAGACCTTCCAACTATTTATGCAGGATTGAATCTGGAAGTTTTAAGGCAATACCAAAAACCCACCCCTCTGAATACTTCTGAACAAGTAAAAGCAGAGGGAGCGGCGCTCTGGTCATGGGTATTCGCGTGCAGGAGGGGAAGTTTGTATGGTAGATCAGCTAATAGGAATGTTTTAGTAGGTGGGTGAAGCTGGAGACACGACTGGCCTCAACGGGCCAGCTATCTGCTCTGGCCCAGTGAAGGGGGCTGTGTGCGGTCAAATGTACGTTGAGCAGGATCAAAATCAAGAGTTTCGGTGCTCCTCAATCCCCAGGCCTCGTTTTTCTTACCCGTCAGAGACGGACAGTGGCAGCAAAGGTGTCTTACTTCATCACGTTCTAATATCTGAGCACTTTAGGAAGTACAAGCTTTTATTCCAAATAGTGTTTGCCAGTAAAAATGGTTCCCTTCTTCAAATATTTAGTTAATCTAACACTGATTGCCCCCATTCCCTAAGGGGAGGAGGGGGCAGGGGCAGCATTCCTGGTTTTATAGAGGGGCAGGTTTGAAAGGGCTGTAAATGTATGTCGTGGGGGTTGGTTCCAATACGCTATGAGAGAGGAGTTAGTAACAGAATCCTTTTAATGAACTACAAGCCCACAGTTTATAAACTTGGACGCAGATTATGGTCCTGCCTACTGTATAAAAATAACCACATTTGGATGTCTCGCTGTCCAAAGGATCTTATAACCTGTTAAGTTTTCCCTGCCTGTTTTTCTAACATAGACAGGACCGTAGTGTAATACTCTGTGTTGCACTGAAACGAAAATCTCAGGTCTGTTAAGCTGTTCCCTGCTTTGGTAGCCTCTCCGTATCAGGATTCACATTCTTGTTTCCGTTTCAAACAGCAGACTAGTTTACAAGGCAGGTTCCTCCTTGGAGATCACAAGAGGCTTTCTTTCCCCTTTCTTTTTCTGAGAGGAAGGATTAGGTCACCAGTAATACCGTTTGCTTTTTATTTTTTCTCCTTTGGCTAATCTGCTCTCCAAGATGTCCATGTTACAAGAGAAATAAAAGGCTTTAAGCGAGCGCAGGATTTTTTCCTTCACCTCAGCACTCCATCGGGGAAGGGCGATTTGCAGAAATCACCACATGGAAAAGCCTTAGAACAGAATTTGAGATGCTTATAAGACAAAGCAGGAAGATAGCAGAGTGCTCAGGTGCCATCTCCTTACCTCACAGGGTCGTATTCTGTCTGCTCTTAAGGAATTTGGTGGCTGGTGATTACAAATAATGTCTGCAGTATATCCGGGTGTACTGTGCTTGAAGGTACAGCTTTGTATAGATAGCTTATGTAGTCACTCAGCTGCAATCAGGAGGCTTATCGTTATTTGAAGACGTTTATTTTCTATTATCTTTGTGCAATTTACATGGCGCAAACATTAATGGTACCACAGCAATTTTTTTAAGATGTGCTCCTTGGCGCTGGCACCCTTCCCAGGAGTGGCATGCAGCACGCTGCGCGCCGCTTGGCTTCACTCGCGATGAGGATGCATTTTAATGCTGATGCTCATATGCAAAAGTTCTGGGACTCTCTGCGCGCAACGATTCTGGCACGCTGAGCGTGAGCAAATTATTGCTTTAGTGAAATCTGTATTATTCTTGTTTAAATAGTGACTGTTGGTGCCAGTTTGTGGTAAGGCATAAACACTTTGCAGCAATAAATAGGAATCTGCATTGAGGAGCCTGTACCGAGCATAGGTACAGCTTGTCCGTCCTGGTCACGTTACATTTGGCAAGCTATATTTAAAGGGCCAGGTCCTACCTGATCTCAATCAGCGCTGCTCTGTGCCAGTCCCCACCAACTAAAGCTTTGTCTCTCAGATGTTTTCAGCTATTTTTTTCAATCCTTTCTTTCAAAAGTGTTTTAAAAATACAATTAAGTGGACAGTAATACTCAGCAGTTATGTATAAAAAGCCTTTTATCAAAGGATATCAAAGCACTTTACAAAGCTGGGTAATTGTCACAGTGCCCTTTTTGCAGGTTGGGATGCTGGCATGCAGAGACAGTAAGTGGTTTATCTGAGTAACAGAGTCAGTAGCAGAGGTAGTAATTAAAACTCTGGTCTCATGACACCCAACTCTGTACTGTAACCACTAGACAAACTGCCTCCCGGAACTATATCTCATCTCTATCTCCCTACATATGCACAATAAAGCCTTTGTCGTATATGCTGTACACTTGCTATTGATAGTTGTATCAGCTGAAAGATAATGCTTGCTGTTCTAACTGCCTGCAAGTGTGCTCCATGCAACCTCAATTATCTAAACATAATGGGGGAGCAGTGGAGAATTTTGGATAATCGAGGTTTCAAGTAACTGGGAGAGTCTGCAGTGTAATTAACAGGCAGGGGGGGGGGCATAGCATGTTTTGGAGAGCAGGCACCTTTGGATAATTCATGTTGAGCTGTGCAGTCAGTAAATAACCAACCCGCTAAAGTTTGGGATATGTGTTTCTGTTTTTTCTTGGGAGTGGCGTATTTCTTCTCTGCTTTGTTTCAGAGAAAAAAATTGGACAAGTCCATTTCAACAATATTTCATGTTGCTGGTTTCTCTTTAAAATTGGGGCAGACCAATAGCAATATCTCGCTTACTGGAAAACCTCTTGCATACGTGGGCAGTTTAAAAATACAGCTCAGAGCATTACGCAGCCTGGACCGTGGCTGGGTGTAGGCTCTGTGGGTGGTTCCGAATGTCTACAGAGAAGTAGGGCCAGAGATCATCTGAAAAATAATTTCGCCTGTATATGCTGTAAACGCTAGGACTTGAAGTATGACCCAGCTGTTAATGGACTCCATACAGGAAACAAATGTACAGTTATTGGGGAGATGCATCAGTTTGGAAAGATAAAACACAATGCACAGGACCTGGGAACTGCTCACAGTCCTGTTTCTTTACACTGAATGCTGGCCCGTTTTGACTGAGATCTTTACTAGCATGACTTCAAATACATTTATTTCCCTATGCCATTTAGGCACTGCTCTACCTGATACGCGTACAAGCTGATCTGTTTGTAAAAGCAATGGAGTAAAAAGATGGGATAAAGTTTGCAAAGTACAGCACAAAGTTAGTGATTCTGTTCAGGGTGTCGCACAGGGTGCTCTGCCCGCTACTTGCTTTTTAAAATGAATGCTGTTTTCTGCCTTGCACTAGACACTAGGCTAGAGATTAAGAGCAGCCCTTGCTCTTGAAACTCTTACAAACCTCCAGAAGGATGCAGGTAAGTCCAAAGGACCTTCAGGAAGGGATTAACTTAGCTTGTTTTTATTAAATGTAGTGTTTGCAGTGAGGATGGCCGTTCAGCACCGACCGGCCTGGGAGTTCATCCCGGGGCATTAACTCGCTCTGAGCCCACGGCAGTTACACGGCCCCCATCAGAGCAATGTGCACGCATCCTGATTCGTACCAAAACCGTTGTTTGATTTATTTTTCTCGCTCTTACCTGAGACGCAGGATTCACTGACATCTGGGAGCCAATGTCTTACTGCTTTGTTCGTAAAGATCAGTTCAATACTTGTTGCTTTGGGCTGTAATATTTATTTTTCCCTGTAAGTTTACAGTGCCCAGTAGTTATGTTCTCATCAGCTACTTTAAATGTCTGAAAAATAAAAAATAAAAATTTCCTCGTGTGCTTACCTCAGTATGTAGGTATGTGCAGAGAGAATGTGCGTATTATCTTGAATGCAATCTGGATGTACACACATGTATACAATTCTTCCTCTATTTAGACTCCAATCTGTATATGTGCATTTATGAGGGCTTGACACCGCCTTCAGTGGAAATGGGACTGACCCCAACATTTATACATTATTAGCAGCAAAAACAGTTCACCCTTTAAAATGACTATATTTGGAAATCTGATTCCAAACTCACGCTGGTTTAAGTTAATTTTGTGGCGTTTCTCCAGATTTTCGTAAGCAGGGAAGTGCAGAGAGGATGAGGAAGATCCCCGGTCCCGGGTGGGCGCTGCGGGGACGGGCGAGCGCGCGGCTCGTACCCGCCCTGGGGGAAACTGCTGCGACGGCGCCGCTTCCATCGGGCAGTTTTGTGCTCCCATTTTGTGCCTTCCCTCCTGGGAACCCTTTTTTTTCCACTGTTTTGGTTGCAGCGAGTTCCCACTTTTTTATTTTTTCCCCTCCAGCTGCCCTTGGAGGCATCTTGTGCTGCCTCCTCTTTTCCTGGATGGCCTCGGTGGCTTCTTGGGATCACTGCGTGCCTATACAGGAGCGCGGCAAAGCGCAGCCGGCCCTCGAGCAGGCCACGTGTCGTTGAAGGGCTCGG
>VZSV01000119.1:2395144-2466499 GCA_013398735.1 Nothocercus julius
TTTATTTTTATTTTTTTAAAAAATCTTATTTTTTCCCCCTCTTCCCTCCACTTGGAAGCGGGTCCCGGGGCAGGAAAGGAAGGCGAGCAGGGGAAGCGGGGCGATGCCGCTGCTGCACCGAAAGCCCTTCGTGCGGGAGAAGCCCCCCGCGGACCTGCGGCCGGACGAGCGCGTCTTCTACTGCAGGGTCACCAACGAGATCTTCAGGGACTACGAGTAAGGGGCGGCGCGGGGCGCGACGCGGCCGCTTGGTCCCCAGCGAAGCAGCACGCGGGGAGGCTGCGTGTGTTTCTTCCTCCGAAAAACTGGCTGGAAGAAGCTCGGCTTAAAACTCGCTTTGGATGATGCAGCCAAAAGATTTCCAGGGCATTCCACATGGATTCTGTGACAGGCAAACCGCATACCCGTGTCTACAAATTTTTCCCACTGATGGGAAATATCTTCCTTTAAAAAATACTAATCCCTGCTTGTCATGCTCCGTCTGCCTTGTCCCAGCCATCTGGCCCTACCCTCCCACCCTTACTTTGGTAGCGTCCTCTCCTCAGATACCAGCGTACTTTTCTGGAGCCAAAGCAGCCTCCTGCTTGTGTAGACTGGGCCAGGCTCTCTGCTGCGGGAAAGCAGCGTAGCACTGTGTGTGTTGAATTGAGCTCTGCTGGCCATCCTGCTGATCCTGGGGTTTATTGCTGAGCAAAGACCCCAGAGTGAGCACCCAGCACAAGAGAGGGTCTGCTATATGCACCCGTAGGCTTAACTAGCATGTAGATTTTGTTCACTGCTGTTTCTTAAAACCTAAATTGCTAACAAACAGCAGAAAGCAGAAGGGAAGAAATGTTATGCTCATGTTATTTTCCTTGCTGTGTAGCACCAAAATGGGGTAAGGCACTTTAAAGGTAGTTGGCAGGAATTGGGGCATGAAATTGTGGCCCCTGTAAAGTCAGATGGATTTTTGGTGTTGATTTCAGTGAAGTCAAGAGTTTAATCTTCAAAAAGTTCTTGTGGGATCTGCTGGAGGAGGATTTGGCCTGGAGGAACCCTGAACAGGGGGGATGCCGAGGCCTAAACACTGCCGAGCTGATGGCACTGGGTGATCTCTGTTTAGTAAACGGATATCCCAATGGGCCTCTGATTCTTTAAGCTTGCTGGTTAAATACTTACTATTCATACTGTTGGAAATATCATTAAAAAAATACTACTGCAAGGATCTACATTTTCTGGATATTCCTACACATCTCTTTCTTCTAGGTTGGTTCTTGTCAATGAGTACGCACAGATTCCTATACAGAGGAGAGTGCTTTCCCCAGATATTTAGATTATGTCACAAGAAAAGGGTTATTTTCTTGCTATGGTCTTGTCCAAGTTTTCAAGCTCATGATCCAACACAATGGACAACACCATGAGTGTGGCTTGAAAACAAGGAGGTTTTTGAAAGGTTGTCTGAATTGTTGGAGGGTTTTTGTTTGTTTGCTTGTTTGTTTCCTGCTTTCCATATTTGAAACAATTAGGATACTTAAAAAATATGTTTTCAAGCTTTCTCTCCTGGCTGTGAAGGCCGGAGGTCACTTTTGCAGCTGAAGAGCTCAGAATATTCCTGCTGCGCACTTGAAGACACAAGTCTTAGATGCCTAAATGGTGAAACTTCTCTTCCTAATTTGTTTATACAGCTCCTGGAGAGAAAAGGACACCTCCAGGTAGAATCCGAACATCTTGCTGAGGACTCTGCGCTGATGAAGCTCTGGAAGGAGCAGTTAGAGACCAGCTTCCTAACGTGAGGCGCCCAGAGCACAGGTTGTGTGAGCGTCCCTCACCTCCGTTTTCATCTCATCACTTGCCTTAGAGCTAAAACTGAAGCAGTAGGAAGCCCCCTGTATATTAGAAGTTTCATGATAACGTGAGACCTGGCAACACTGCAGCCTTGTGCTCTCAAGATGGTCATTAAAACCTAGGTGTGAGGGTGCGGGCCTAGCAGAGCTGTTTCCTGGAACATGGGAAATATTGCAGCAAATGTTCTAGGACTGGAAATTTGATTTTTACATCAGCCCCTTTGGCTACATTCTTGTCTTTATCTGGTTCCCATGTGTGTTTGTGCCAATACATTTCACTGGCATTTACTGTTCATGCCAAGTAGATTTGACATGGGTGAGTATTCACTTCTTCTCCCAAAACAGAGAGTGAGTTTTTATTATCCACATGAGAAGCTACTTTGCGAGCTGTGGTGCCCCCAGTCATAAATAAGCAGTACAGCAGTAGCCATAGTAAGAGTGAGAATAGCAAATAGCTTTAAAGAAAGCTGAAGGAATCGCAATTTGCTCACAGATGCTGCATAGCCATAAAAGGTGGTGAGAACTGTTGGATCATTTTTTTTCTTCTAAGCTGTTTAATTGTTTTTTCCATGTCATGACCAAAATGAATATACCCTCTAGTTTTTGAGATTGCAGATCCATTACTGCAGGTTACTGCATTATGTACTCATATTGAGTGCTACAGACTGGACTAACTCTTGAAGTGGGATCCAGATAACTTTTTTTCCCAAAGACAGAGCAGCCCTGGAACACTAGGACACAATAAGAACATTGCCAAAAAGAGCAGCAAGGTGGAAGGGATTTTTTTATTTTTTTTTTGCAGAGCTGTTGTTTAAAGACTCTGGTGTTTTCCCCTTGCGTGTTTCCTTCAAGTTATTCTGTTGTGTCATCTTCTGCATGTGTTCTGTCTGTTTGCTGGAGCCCCATCTCATAGGCAGTGAGACCTATTGGATGGGATTGGGAGGAGGCCTAGTGGCTACATTTTACAATGCCCAAATCCCATCTTAGTGCTTTAACAAATATGTAATATTTCTGTCTACTCTTTTTCCCTTCTAGAATCGAGAGACCATCTCACAGCGTGCAGTGACCTGCCCTGGGAGTCCCTCCCTGACCTGTGGTTTCATGCTCTACGATCTCATGCAAGACAACCTCGTTTTGGGTTTTCCTTCCAGCCTTTCTCCCATAGAGTGTTTTGGAGTGGGTACGTTTCTGTGATGCAGACAGAGCCTGGGGAGCACTGCAGAGCATGTGCTGGAAGACATCCTGTGTAGAGACTGCTCCTGTGAGCAGCTCGCCTGCCCATTCGGGCGGTTTGTCATGTGTCGCATTTGCCTCTTAGACATAAATTGAAACTGGTCTTGAACAATTGTTTGCATTACTGTGCCTTTTTCCCCAGGCAAGCAGTGCAGGCACCATGGATCCTGTTGCACAGTGTGTCAACACTGGAATATGCTCCTGCCAGCATCCTAAGTTGCTCCTTATCCAGCCATGGCAGCACCCTCTGGAGATTCAGTCCTGGAATTCCAGTTCATTTTTTGGTGAATGGAGGAGATCATTACATACTCTCAGGTACAGCTGACATACTAAAGTGGGACATGTTTTGGAGCCTCTGTGCTCTGAGGACTCCCCTCGATTCTTTATGAATAATGCTTGCTTTTATAGAGTATCTTGCAGCAGGAGTGACACGTTAGCTCTCGCTGTGCTGTTCATGGGAAGCCACAGGCTGAGACTGTGGGATGCGCTGGGCTTTCTGTTGTGAGTTTGCTTAAGTGTGTGCTAAGATGGACCCTGGCAGAGACCAGTGATGTCTTCAGGACCAGGTTGCCCAGCCCAGCTCAGAGTGTGATATTTTTCATCCACATAGTGTGAGTCTTTCAAGAAAGAGGTGGTAGTCTAACTTGCTGAATGCCACAGGACATTTCAGCTCTTTAATCATGTGGATTTGTAGAGGTGATGTTCCCACAGGAAGAGTTGTGTGGGAGGTAAGGCTGCCAAGTGGAAAGGGCACTGGTAAACCTCTGTTCTGCCTCCACGGCTTCCACGTTTCTTTAGGAGAACTTGCCTTTTTGAACATGAGGGTTTGCAGTTAGTTACACAGCTAAGCTAATTTGGTTGAGAACCTTCCTTACACCATCTTACCCTTGTTGTATTGACTTTCTTGAATTAGTAAGGTACCTGCTTAGCATGGAGAGGGCGGAAGCTACGTTTTGATTACACTCAGAGTGTCTGCACAGGGCTTAGAACACATTTAACTGACTCAGTTCCCAAAGTATCTTTAAAGTAACCAGCACAACATTGTGTACGTGCTAACCTGGATTACAGTTTGAGATGTATGGCTTGGAAGAAACTGTGGTTGGGTTTAGTCTTCCGCGCGTGCAGTCGTATTCAAGCTTTTGTAAGTGCAGTCTTGATGTGCCATGGTGTGAGAGCAGCCCTCGTTCCTGGCTGAGCCACATGGAAGATGACACCAGTTCAATGCATGAGCTTCAATATAACTTTGTGTAAGAGCATCACTATGAATCAAACACCTTGTGTGAGTAGCAGGGATCCTGCGCAGAAAGGAGCAGACACAGCTTAAATAAGAGCACTTGGAGTTTGCAAGCAGGATTTATCCCATAGCAAATACCCCATCTCTATGGGCTTTCTCTTCCCAGCAGGGAGAGGGCAGCTGGGCATTCGCAGAGGAGGTTTAGGAGACTGGGAAGGACCTGGGTGAGGAATGTGGTGTTCAGTGCTCACACACTCCCATTGTACCAGGAGAATAAAGCAAGGAGAGAGCAGGGACGCGGGGCTGGGGCTCCGGGCAGCACCAGGCCAGGAGGGTCCTGGCGCAGCGGGAGCCCGGCCCCGTGAATAGCGAGACCGGAGCTCGGGGGCTGCCGGCCGCCGCGCGCTCGCGCAGTGCCCCTCACTTTGAAGCAGTGGTGCCGCGAGAGGGGTGCTTTCTGTGGTTCTTGTTTGCTGATGATCCCAAAATTAAGAAATGCAAATCTATTCAGGGGCTATTCCTTTTCCAAAGGCAACTTGCCTCAGTTGCTAATTCCCTGCATGGCTTCTATACAGACCCCTCACAAACACCTGCAGCTTTTTTTTTTCTCTCTCCCTTTTTCCTGGGAGGGGGTGGCATTGGGGAGTTTATTGAAAATCTTTGTTTTCTCTGGTGCAATGAAACTTGCTTTGCTCTTTTGCCTCCTTTTCTTTCTCCTTTCAACAGAATAAATACAGCTGATCCATCTCCAGCCCCTCTGCACGTGCCACAAGAATAAATCGTACGCCTCGCCCCCAGCCCCCTCCTTTAATTCTTCCCCCTGCTGCTGTGTTTGCTTATTCTCCCTGCAGCTGTAGAGCTGGTCGCAAGCGTGAGCTGACCTATTGCTGGTTTGTTTGGCATTGGCTCCACGGAGCCATCCCCCAGACTGCCTCTCTTTTACACCCCCCAAAAAAGACTTTGAAATCAACTGTTAGAGCCCTCACTCGGCTTCCCCCCCTCCTTATCACAGCACTTGCCTTTTGTTGCCAGTGCAAATACAAACACACACACAAACACGTGCAAGCGCTCAAAGCAAAGCGGAGGGGAACAGAGCCCCTGAAATATTGCACTGTCCAAAGTCCACGGGTTAAAACAAACATCAACACTGCGTCAAATAGTTTGCCTGTAAGAGTCTTTTGTTATGAAGATAAGCTTGTTATCTCTTTCATTCAGATTTTAATCTGACAGGTCATTTGCATACTGCCAGCCGACTTCAGGGTGTGCATTAGATCCACTTTGCATTTAAATCCTCTGTCACTCAGGAAAATAAAAAAGGGAGGGGAGGTGGCAGGGAGGCAGTAAAGAACCGCTTTCAGATCCTCCCAGTTATTACTATTAGTTTTTTGTTGATTGTTGATACAACTGATGACACAAAAGTTGTCCTGGCTCTTGAGCGTCTGCTCGTTTTCAGGGCAGTCTGGAGACGCCTGAGCAATGAGCTGCCTGTCCAGGGTCTTCCCAGAGAGCCACAGTGACTCCTGGGCCCCCTTTTCCTTCAAATCCCTCTTCAAACCCTACTCGTGCTGACTCTTGTCCCAAACTGAGTCTGTCCCAGGCTAAAACCTAGACGTGCTCAGTGCTTGCTCCTGCCCTTGTTCTAGTTAAGTTTGCTGTGAACTTGCATGAAATGGAACTGCCTAGTCCTGCAACAGAACCAAACCTTTGATATCAGTGGGAAGCAAGGAACAATATTCTGGCCTCAATGCAGCTAAAAAGTCATCTGTGTAGCAACTTCCCCATCAGCATGTCCTAGCCCTTAATTTCTGCCCTTGCCTGACGTGTCTGTGTGTCTGTTCTCTTCTCTCCCTGAAGCCTGATCGAGTACTCCGCACTCCTTGGGCTACGTCGGACGTGCTGGAGGGATCACAGGACAAGGCTGCTCCTGCAGGTAATGCGGATGTTTTGCATGACTGTGAAAGACACGAGTTGTGCGCTAAAAGTTACACGCGGTGCAAATGCAGATTGGTTGTGTTCCACTAAAGTTAGAAAGCATTAAGAACTGGTGCAAGCATTATCTAAATGAAATGAAACTGCTGCGTTTCTCAAGACCCTGCAGTTTTGCACCTGCCCTTTCTGACCCTTGCTGTATGGAAGGGAGAGGTAGCAGCATCTGGCTGGTAACAGCCTGGGACTGGTTGATGGCATCCGCTGGGGTCCCAGCTGCCTGCAGGGTGGTTGTGCTTCTGGAGAGAGTAAAATCAGGGATTTCAGTTTGTGGATTTACTGCCGTGTTTGGACATATTGCCCATGCTCACTTCTTCCTTCTGAGGCTGGTGTAAAGAGTGTCAACACTCTTCTGCTTCTTGGAGTGCAAGGATCTGCCCCCCAGCCCGCTGCTATTGGGCTGTCCCCCGCC
This sequence comes from Nothocercus julius, assembly GCA_013398735.1. Taxonomy (NCBI): domain Eukaryota; kingdom Metazoa; phylum Chordata; class Aves; order Tinamiformes; family Tinamidae; genus Nothocercus; species Nothocercus julius. Next base: position 2,401,833 of record VZSV01000119.1, read on the forward strand.
GTCGGCCGTGGGGCACTGGGACTTCCTTCTCCTGCCACAGCCTCCCTTGAGTAGCCGTATTTCCTGCACCTCCACGGAGGTGCTGGAACAATGAACCAGGGACAAGATTAAACCTGGTGCAATTCTTCTGTGCATGCAGGTGTAAAAACAGCTCCACCGAAGACCACAGGAATTACACTGGGGTAAATGAAAGGTGAAACTGTGAGTCTCCTTTATGAAATACAATGGAGAGCCCATGAGATAAGGCTGTAGTCCCCCTACAGAGAAAGGAATGGAGTCCCTGGGGACTGTTGTATCCCCAGACACGTAGCAGAGCTGCAGAGAGAATATTTCCTTCAGCCCCATTGGGGTTAAAGATCGGATCTGGTGCAATTAGTGTATCCAAAAGCAGGGCAGTGAATAGTTGCAGGGCATTTATTCAGCTCTAATGTGACAAGTTTAATTCTTCTGTTCAGAGCCAGTAATTTTCTTACATATATTAATTATTTGAAATAATTCTCTGAATAACATCTAGAAATAATTCAAGCAGTATATCTTGATAATGAACCCATTGCTACTGAATGTTTGAAATCTCAGCTGTGCTGGTGACTTTGGCTTGGGTGCATGTTCACACGGCATTGTTTCGTCTCTTAAATACTAGTACGTGACTTTCAGAACCAGATTCTCCTCTGAATCACTGTGTTTATGAGGTCTCTATTATTTGCCATTTCTGTAAATGTTCCTAACAGTAAATGCCTTTGTTAGAATATTATTGGTAAAGCAAACATAAAAAGCGTGTGAATAAGGACAGAACAAATTTGAACCATTTATTTGAATGGAGAGTTGGGAAAAAAAAGTTTCTGAAGTATGTACCCCCCCTCCTCCTAGTCTGAAATGAATCTGCTGGGAAGGGGAAGGGTCTCTTTCAAGCTGACATTGGATTCAGTCTTTTCCAATTCCTTGTGAGGATTACTTTGGGCCTTAAAAATTATTATTTTTTGCTTGCAATCCACAGTAGCAAATCTTAATAGGCAAAATCCCACGTAATGGCACCGTCCTGTGCGTGCGGCAGCGTTCCCAGCCTCACCACGACAGGCCGCTTTGACTCGGCGGCCCTTTCTGCGGGGCAGGAACGTCCCCGAGCGCAGCGTGTGGCACGGGCAGCGCCAGGCGTGGGCTCCTCCTCCCGCACTTGTCATCTTTGGGGACTGTTGGGAAGGGCTGATTGAGATGTCCAGTGCGTGCTGGGGTGCTGTGGCTCCTGCGAGTGAGCTGCACTTTCAGTTCTTTATAATCCAGCGGTGCTGCCAGTATTAGCGAAAGCACCAAATAACGCGGTGCAGAGCCGAGTCCAGCTCTGGTCGGCAGCAGCAGCAGCAGAATTTGGCGTTATGATGCTCTCTGTGAAGAGGAGCTGCAGTGAGGCAGCTGCCAGCCAGAAGCTGTAGGAGCTGGCCAGTTGCTGCAGGTATAACTGAGCTCCCCGAGCACGGCCGGCCCCAGCCAGCCAGGCCCACGAGCGCTCCAGGGTGTGGGGGCACTGCAGTTTTGGAGGGATTCCCTGTCCAAATTCTGGATCATTTGGCCAAGGATGAAGTAGAAGGGAAATGCAGAGATGCTTGTATGCAAATAGGGAAGATCTCATTTTGCAATCCAGTTTCTCGCTCATGCCCTAAGACTGACAACACTTAAGACCCCTGGACGAAGGGCAATGAATGCAAAATGAGAGCTATGCAAAATCCCTTGGTTCCAGGCCAGCTCTCTTGCTCTGCTCTGCTGTTCCTTGGCATCAGTCTTTCAGCCAAGTGAGCAAGTCAATGGCTAGCTTTATTGCCAAAAAATCTTCCTAGCTGTTTCCCATGCAGCTAATGAGAATTGTGAATGTGTGTGTTTTCCAGGTTTGTTTGCAACCTCTGCTGCTTCCTCTCTGTGCACAGCACCTAAGTGCCCTACGTCTAACCATGAGATCAGAGTGGTGTGCTCACTTGCATGCTTGTCCTCACATTGCCATTAAGAAACTGTGTTCCCTGTCAGAAGTAGGATGGCTGTAGCAAAGCAAAGAACCGGAGTCTCTCAAACACCTGCTCTGTCCTGTATTTCCATGTAATCGCCCTGGAGCATTAAAGGGGAAAAACAAACAAACAAACAAACAACAACAAAAAAACAGTTTAGAATGAGAAAAGCACAAAGCAGGTCTGTCTTTGCAAGGCTGATAGCACTCAGAGCTGAAGTTGCCCGTCCGTCCCCCTGCATCCTGCCCACGAAGCGGCACGCGTGGATGCTGCGGGGCCGGGCAATGCAGGGTTCCTTTGCTGGGCTCTCCCTCTGAGCTTTCCTGCAGCTCTGCAGTACTCTTCGCACTTCTGCTCCAGACTTGCAGCAATGGTGATGCTTTTCTAAACCCCAGAAAGCTTCCTCCCTGGGCTTGCAACAGGGTATCGATTCCGATTCTGAACCCTTCTATAGAAATATAGCAGTAACTTGATTTCCACCTTCCACTGTGCTTGAGGAGCAGAGCCTCTATTGATCAAAACCTACTGCCACAGCCCTGCCTGAGTTCTTCCTTGGGGAAGGTGTCACACACCATTTTAAAGCCAGTCCTGGGGGGTTCCCAGCTAGCCAGGCCTGGCCAGAGTCCAGCCAGTGTCCCCAGCCCCGGCTCTCCGGGACGCGTTTCTTGTCTGGCTCCATTTCTGGGATCCGAGATGAGAGCTGAGTAGCTTATGGGCATTGTTGCCTTGTCTGTCCTGATGGGCACTCTGCACTCTTTGGGGACCATGGGACAATTCAATAAAGGGATGCAGCGTCTGCATAGGAATTTTTGTTGCACAGACACACGCACTTCACCCGTAGACAATGCACGAGTGTCACAGAGCGAGCGAGGCAAAGCGGCCCTCTGAGCATTGCCCTTTTCTGCCGCGTGGCTCTGGACTCGCCTGAGTCTTTAAGGGAGTCCAGGTTCCTCTTGCCGAGTCCTCTGGCAATGAAAGGACTTCCTCTGCTCAGAGAACTCGTCCCTTTCAAAAGCAGCCTGACATCTTTCCTTTGTTCCTGGCTTTCCACTAGGATTTTCCATGATGCAATCCCGTATGGGGTTACTGGCAAAGAGCTGTTAAAAGTCAGTAGCTGTGCCTGGAGCAAGCCCATTGTTCTGCCAGCAGAGCCCTTCAATGCTGCTGACTCCTTGATGGCCTCCTCTCTGCTCCCCAGGCACCGCCTGCTTTCGGCTGCAAAAGGGAAGTTCTAATCCACACTGAGGGTTACAGTCATAAATGCTATTCACAGAACAAAGAGGAATTCATAATTAGACGCAGACACAGCCCCCAAACTGTCACACCTACCGGTAGCACCAGAGCCTGCCATGGTTGTGGACGGGGCTGTGACTCACCAAACTCACTCTTTTTTGTGGGCAGAAGCGGTGTTGCTGAGGAAGCGTGCAGGCTGCCGCTCCAACAGAGAAGGGTTGTTTTTGAGTGGAAAGTGAGAAGCTGTAGCTTTCATCCTTTTGGAGGAGCAATTTACAAGGAAAACAATGCAGGATTCTCTGGAATAAGGAGCATTAGCTGCATCATCTTTCAAAAATAATTTAATCAAGTGAATGTTGTCCAGGGATTAGCACCCTTGCAAGTGCTTGGGTTGCAGTGAGGGCATGTTTAGTGAGATATATTGATGTTGGAGATTGTTTCAAATGCATAGGTAACTGCTGATGTCTGAGCCACTCTCCAACTCACTAATGAGATAAGTCAAAGGCTCTTCAAGGTTTTCAGCAGCACAGCCATTAACCCTGACATTCCGATATCCTTTGTGTTTTTCCATCATATTCTGCCAAGTTTTGGCCTTAATCAGAGGAAGGATGAAAAATGTAGGGCTAGAGATTCTCTTATGGCTGAAAACCACTGTCTGGTGCGTTGTTCCCAGGGATGCAGAACAGTTCTTGTGTACTCAGCATTGAGCAGATACACAACTCTACCAGCCGGCACAGTAATTTTTGTCTTCAGTGTGGGACTAGCAGAAATAGGTGGAGGGGAGTCATGGAGAATGGTCTGATCTGGGGAGATCCAGTCTTACACCTCCCTCTCTCCTCTGCTTTTGATGCTTGGACATATAAGACTGCTAAAATTTGGAAGGACTTTGTAGGTAGTTACATTAGATACATGTATTTCATCCTGCTAGTATATGGGAATTGTTTTTTGTGGTAGTAACGAGGGTTTTTCATCTATGCTGTAAGCGTCTGATTGTAGGACAGAGAGTCTTCAGTCTTTGGTTTTGCCTTTGGTTTTATATGACAACAGTGGGATTGGGTAGTGATTTCAAGATTTGCTAAATGTCGTCGTGTGCTCTCCTTGTCTCTCAGTCTGCTGAGGAATGCGCACTGGGCAAAGACGGGCTGCAGGTGCAGCCCAGCAGTATCTCTCTGGGACTGGAGATGTTGAAAGCTCCTCCGCTAAACACTTCGAGCAAATAGGCAAATGCAGTTTTAGTGACATTGAAGTGTTTTGTGACATTATCTTAATATTGCATGGAAAGCACCTTGCCTTAGATTTCCAGTCCTTCTCCCACAAAACATGATTTTTTTTTTTCTAGATGTTTCCTTTAGTTTTATTTAAATCAGAAAAAAAGAAAGTACCAAGTACCTTCCCTCAAAATAGTTGTGAGTTAAACAAAACACTTTGTTCTGCCCCAAATTATTGAAAAATACTAACAACCTCAAAATGAAAACCAACATGTTTTGGACTTGTCTAAAGCAAAATTATATTCCTATTCAGAGTAGTTCCTGGATGAAAAATCACGTCCATTTGGGACTCTCAGACTGTAATTTGCAAATTAAAAAAGAAAAGGAAAAACTGAAAGCTATAGAGGCTACAGTGTTACAGCTAGGTGCAGTGGGACTACTCTCTAAATTTTATTTGGGAAGTCAAGAGAAGTAAGACATTGAATCAGTTATGAGCTAATGAATTACTTCCAACCTTCAAGGAACAAAACAAAATAACGGTGATAGCAAGATAACAGCCACCGTGCTATTGCTAGAAGCATGCTTCAGACTCATCTATATGCTGAATAAACAGCTTTGGCCTCTTTACAATGATACGAATATTTTTTTTGTCATCTGCTTTCCTAGGAAAAAGATTCCATGGACCATTATTAAGATTTTCGTGGGGAAATTACTGCAGTATGGAGCTCAGCACTGACTCAATGGTAAGTGATGCCTGGTTTTGCTGTGTGCAGTTGTTCTGCTTCCCTTTGCAGTGGTAGAGACAGGAGCAGCTACCCTGCCTTTCCAGAGCTCTGGAAGGAGGCAAAATGTGCAACAAGACCATGACCGTTACAGTGTTCCCAGTACTTTGCCCTTTGAGACCACAGCCAACTTTGTGCTCAGGACAAACTTCGGGTTTTCCAGGATCACTGATCTCAAAATACATGTGCGCTGGTGGCCCACAATGAATCGTGGGGATGCTCTTAGCAGGGGTGTGCTGGGTGGTACAAGTTAGTCCTTGTTTGTGGGAGTCCATGAGCAGTTAAACGAGGAAAATTGCAATTAATGCCAATCAGCATGAGTTCATGGAAAATAGAATGTGATGTCTCTGGTTTACTTGATAAAAGTGATAGTAGTGTAGAAGACTTCTTTAAGACATTTGACTTGGTGCCACATGACATTTTGATTAAGGATCCAGAGCAGTATAAAATCAAGAGGGTGTGCATTAAATGAATTAAAACCTGGCTCCCTGACAGGTCTCCAAATGTAACTGTAAATCATCCGCCAGCTGTGTTTGTAGCAAAGTCCCTCCAGTATTCTTGCATTTAATATCTTTATCAATGACATGGGAGAAAATGTAAAATCGCCACTGGTGTAGTCTGCTGATGGTGTAACGAGCCAGGAAGCGGTAAATAATGAAGAGGAGAGGTCATTGATAGAAAGGAATACAGATCGCTTGGGGTGGCAGCCTCGAGCAAACAACAAATATGGTGATGCAGTTGAATGCAAGGGGCAAAGAATTTAGGCCACATTTAGAGGAGAGGGGCTCTAAGAGCAGGACTCTTGAGAAGTTCTTGAGGTTGTGGGTGTAGGAATGGATGGTTCCTGCATTGTGTTATGGCTAAGGAGGATTTGGGGGGATAAAAAGGGCAGAAGAGGGGCTGCAATACATCCCAGCACTGCCACAGTGATTTGAAAACACTGATGCTTTGGAAGGTTCTGAAAAGAGCCAGGAAAGTTTTGTTAGGGTGACAAAGTTCCGAGTGACCCAGTGTATTAAGACATTGGAACAAAGTTGATGGTGTTGTTGGTCACAGTTTGCAAGCTTGTAGTGAACAGATGATAGGCCTTTTTGGCTAGCAGACTACAGTGCGCGCAGCATCTCAGTGGGATGAAAACAGCATCACTAAGTGGCACAGCTGCGTTGGAGACTGACGTGTACAAGTAAGTAAAAGCTGAAGTCTTGCCCACCTGAAGTCAGTATCAAAAATCCCAATAGTCTGAGGGACCTACAAGGGAGTCTGCAACTGACAAAATTTACACGTCAGAGTTAAAAGACAATGGACACATAGCCAAGAGGGACCTATTTTAACTTACATTTTCTTACAGGGTCCTTGGGGGCAATTTCTCACTTTAAGCCATCTAGCTGTGTATTGCATCCGAGAAGGACGGCATTGCCTTTCCCTCCCCGTCCTGTCTCTTGTGTTGGTTACAGTGGCCATAAAACCAGCTGGGAGCCGGATTAGCTTGGTGCCGGGACAGAGCCTGTTTGGGTGAGCTGCATTCTTCTTTGACCAGTGAAACAATATGACTTGCCAGGGGGCTGCCCAGTAACTACAGTCTAAGAGCGAGCAGGACTTCTGTGGCAGCCTTTGGATAAAACAGAGCCTTCCATGACAGTGGAGTCTCAGTTGCTTTTCTTGCCTGGTCTCTCTAAGGCCATTATCTTAAAGCCCTCTACACATCAGCAAAGCAGGTTAAACACGGTTGTTTATGATGTCCTAATGAGCCAAATTATGCAACAAAACCATGTGAGAGTGTAATAGCCAGGTTACACATGAGCAGAGATGGCAGGTTAAGCGAAGAAGGCAAGTCTAAGCTGAAATAACATCTTATAGTGTGGTGTAGGGTGGCAGGTGGCTGCGAGAGACACAGCTGCAGTTCACCTAGCAATGTGGCCCACAGTGACATTAGAAGAGCCATCATTTACCTCTTCAGTAACCTGTCACCCATCACTGCTGTCTGGAGCATGGGAAGTTTAATTTCCTGTGAATCATGTCATCATTTGCAGGGTTTAATCCTGCATCTTTCTGAGCCTCTGGTGACAAAATAGTTGAGCATAATTCAGTCACAGTATTTCTGCTTGCTTAGCCATTGTTGGAAGTTGTCCTCCAGCCTGCAGTGTCTCCGCTGGCTTCCAGGGTCACCTGCTGGCTGGCGCCTTCTGCGGCATCCCAGGTTGGTGGACTGAAGATGTTGCGAAAAGAATTGCTTGAGTTAAACACAAGCGCCTCATGTCAGGGAATTCCTGCCAGTCATTGTTCTGCTGCCTGTGTGGAAATAAGCTGAACTCTGCGGTTTTGCTATGTAACATTCTTATGTAGCCGGCCGAGTCGCCAACATGATAAATGCAATTATTTTTTCCAATTGTTATTTTTGCCCAAAGCATGCAATTGACACTAGGGTTTTTTGGGTGGAATGGGAATGTAGCGGCTGCTTACATCCCCTCTGCGGCATGATGATGTGAAGGCAGGAATTGCTAAGCTGGGAGGCAAGCGCTGCCCTGTAGCCTGCGCTGGGGCGAGCACCAGTCTTTGCTTCATGCCGTCCCAGCCCTGGGCACCAGGACTCTGCGGGGGGCATGTTTCTTATTTTTGTGGTGTCATTGAAGTGGGAAGAGGGGGGAGAATGGTGGTTTCTGGGGCAATTGCAGTCCTGATCTTGGCTGGCAGAACGGAGGGAGGTGGTGTTAGCCATGCCTCACGCCCCGGGAACCCGCGTTGCACCGCCTGGGAGGAGCGATGAAGAGCAAAATGAAGGGTCTTTTTACAGCCCCATCCTCTGACCGACTCCTGTAATGGGGGGGTCACACACAGCCTGTCCCTGCAAATCCAGAGACTCTTCAGGATCAGTGTTGGCATGGTTGGGAGCAGAGACCCCCAGCTTGTTGGCCTTCTCAAGCACAAGTTAATGTCTTCTGAACCAGTGACGGTGGCCTTTCAGCAGCCTGGTGCCATAGCAGAGTCAACAAACCTCTGCACATCCCTTCCCCACCCTTCCTCCCTCCTCCCCAGCCTCATGGGCTCCTGAGCAGGAGTGGCTCTGAAGGGAAAAGGGCTGGGGCTCTTCCCCAGGGAAAGCAAGTTTTAACCGGACTGTGAGCTTGGGACGAAGGCCTTATTGTCCCCTAAGGATGGGGCAGGATTGTTTTCGCCTTGGCCAAGGTGAGCCAGGGCAATTTGGGCCCTCTGGGGTCTGGGCCCAACAAGCCTGTGAGCACAGGGGACCAGCACAACAGTGGCAGTCCCTGGGGTGCAGGTTCCCTCGAATGCCACGGCTTATTTAACTGAGTAAAAGGACAGGCCAGCTGAGCTCCCACCATGGTGGTTAAAGTTTGTTTTAGCCGCCTTATCTAATCTCTGTCCTAACTTTTGCTGGGGGAAAGCGTTTATTGCTTATATCATGTTACTCCATGAGCACTTGTTGGCTGTGGCTGTTTGCGTGTGTATATGTAGATGTGAAGTCAGATAACTTCAGGCCTTGCATTTTTATGGATCAGTCAATCCAAACCGCTTCCACTGGCAGATGTGGTGATGTGCTGTGTTCGTTACCTGTGGGCCATGTGCTATCAGGGTGTAAATCAGCAAAACAGGACTCTGTTTATATACATAAATTGCCCTGATCTGACAGCTTAATACCCTTTTGACTTTTTACCCTCTGCAGGGGAGAGCCTGAAATGTCTTATGGTGCTAGTCACCCCAGCGATGACGGCAGTGCGGGGAAACCAGCCCTCCTATAAAAGGAGGGAGCATGCTTTCCTGCGGTGCTTCCAGGGAGATCTGCCTCCTCTTCAGGGTTGGCTGCCTAGCCCCTAGCACCCTGGAGGGGAAAGGCCCTTCAAATAGACCAGTCAAACAGGAAATTATCTGCTCTCCCTTTGCTAAATTACTACCTGGACAGCCAGTCACAGGGCACTGAAACCGAGAGCTCCATCTGTTCCCCTACGGACATGACTGCCAGGCACGCAAGACCCTGCCCCAGCAGCTTGGTCACCAGCAGGCCAAACCCACTGGCCCATTCCTTTCCTTCAGGCTTTTGCGCAATTCTCCATTTCATCTTTTTCATGGGGTGCGTCATCTTGCCTGGCTGAAGGTCAAACAGGTGAACTTTTCCTGAGCAGTCACAGGGTAAAACCTGACAGGCTGCTGTCAGCCCCAGCTGAGGTGTTTTGTTGCTCCAGGAGATGCTTTATTTTATATATTTTTTTTAAACAGATGAGAAGGTGTTTCCCAGGAGATAGCTGGGGGAGTTGACATGAAGGGAAAGGGAAGAGCCAGGACTTCTCAGCCACATGGATCCTTGTGATGTTTTGAGGGGCTCCATAAACTTAAGTGTCGTGGGGGTGGGTGCAATATTGCTGCGCCTGAGGACCTCTTTTGGAAATGTCCCAAGTGGTTTTTTCTTCCCTGTCCGTTTGTTTCACTGGCTCAGAAAACAGGAGCTCATTGTTGTATCCAAAACCTTTGGGTTTTTTGCTACACATAGTGCATCTGTATGGAGCTTCCCACTCTCCTCCACAGCTTGGAGAAAGAGACGTTCTCTTAACTGGCGACTGTCCATGTGCTTTGCAGAAAGTGGCCCTGGCAGTGCTGTTAGTTCTCCCGCTTGTGCCGTCCCAACCTTCCTTCCTGCTGGGCCACTGCGCCCGAGCTCAGCAGGAACACGGCAGCTCCCAAGCCACGGTCAGCTCTGAGCTTTCACCCCAGCTAGGAGCGTCTCTGCAAACTTCATGGAAGAGAACTGTCTGCGGCAGACTTTTTCCAATATGTTTTTAAAGTGCAAGTCTGGACTGAAAATTGATGCTGTAGGAGACTGACCTTGTGGGAGAGTTCTTCCCTCTGGCTGATCCCGGGTCAAACGCTCTCAGTTTACAATTGTGACTCCCACGGTAGCTGGGCTCTCTCTGCCTCCGGTTCTCCTCACCCAAGTGGCAATAAAGACTCCGCAGCTGGACCTGGAGCATTCTCTGCTAATGCACAAAGCAGAACGCAACCCAACCCATGCGCCTGGTCTTGCAGCCCTTTAGTGCTTCGAAGGGGTTGAGTACTAGCTTGGGTGGCAGGAGAGCAGCATTCTGGTGCCACCGCTGCTGCCCTGTGACAGCAGACAACTCATTCCACCTGTGTGGGACTAACTCCCTTCCTGACCCTACTCCGCATTGCATATTTATTGCCATTCTCAGAAACAGTCACTGTGCATGCGTTAAGCATCAGAGCACAGAGCAGCTTTGATACTGGTGTTTCTAAACTGTGCTTAGCTGGGTATTTCAGTGAGGTTTGGCTTCCTGCAGAGAACCATACGAGACAGCTGCAGCTTGGGTGCTCTGGTGTTCAGTATCCAGGGAGCGCCTCCTGCAGCCTTTTTCCCAGCGGGCGCTCGGCTTTCCCGTCTGCCCAGCGCCGGGCGGACCTGTGAGCCGATAGTTTCTTGGAGGACTCTGCCCTTCTGGCAAGCCTGGCTGAAATTGGCCAGCAAGTTCAGTTTTATTAGGGACAGAAAGACAGACACACCCACAGCATGATCACAAAAGATTTGTTTCTCTAGGAAAATGAGCTAAAAGATGGTTGTTTCACTAAGTAAATTCACTTCTTGAAGACACTAGAGGAGTGAAAGATGGTAGGGGAACTAGTTACTAGTATGTAGGTCTATTTCTCCAATGACCTCTTCAACATCGAAGTTTCTTGTTTTACATCTTTCTTTATCCTTATTTATATTTATGCCAATTTTAATCATTTTGGTTGTTAGTTCTAACGATGTGCTTTCCCCTGTGCTGCGGGTGCCCTCTCAGCAGCCTTCCATTTTGCTCCAGGGCACTTTCACAAGATCAATCCATCAGCCTAAGTTTACCTTTTTTATATATATAAAAAAAAATAACCTGGCTACAGAGAATGAGAGGAGTTGGGCCCACTGAAGGCAGGACAAAGAGCAAAATGAATTGGTGCCTGAAGTTTTCCCATAAAGCTCCCTTTTCAGGATTTGCGAACTGGCTTCTCATGCAGGATCCAAAGCATCAGAGCTGTTGCTAATCACGGGGCAGCCAAGGCCCTTTTGGGCTGAGCTGTGAGCCAAAAATTCGAGCGCTTGTGAGTTGTTCTAGTTTTCTGAAAATGGGTGCAGCAGTCAGGTGTTCCTTTGATGCTCTCCTGTTTATTTACAAAGAGCCTAAAAGGTCCCGTTCTCCCCGAACACGGCAGGAAACAGGCAGTGACAGAATTTGGTACCTTGTTCTTCCTGTTAGGGCTGGTTTCACATGTGAGTAAACAGTAGATGCGTGGTCAGCTGCAGCGAAGGCCTTTCCATCCGAACAGTCCCCATCCCTCCTGTTTTCCACCACTGGATGCCTGTGTGGCATGTGGGGCTCCATTTCACTTTCTTCCTGGCTGGCTCAGTGCAGGAAATCAGGCTGATTAAAAAACAAAAAAAAACCAAGAAAAAAAAAGAGATGAAAAATGTTTTTCTTTAAAAACAGAAAAAAAAATAAAGATCATTTTAATTAGGTTTGAAAAATCTGCAGCCCAGTTGACAGGCTGGTTGACAGGGCTCCCTTTCACTGGAACGCCCGGCTCAGGGCTTTTCATCTCGCGGGCAGAGTATTTTGACATTCGTGCTTTCTTGGCTCCGTTTTCAGAGCCCAGTGGAACCTGCAGCCTAATTAAATGTAACAATTCCTGAAAATGAGGGTTGTTATTTTTTTCCCAAGGATAATAATAGAGGTTTTATTTAAAAAGAGCTAATCTGTTGACTCTAGGCTGCCTGCTTCCTGACCTGGCCTCAGCACCTGAGGGGACAGGAACAGAACAAGTCGGGCCGGGGCTTGGTCGCTGGGCGGCCGAGGCTGTGCGTGCGCACACGCGCTGCCGCGTCCCTCGCGCTCGGCCTGAAGAGCCGGGAGGTGCAAGGTCAGCAGGCCGTGATTTCCCTGGGCACCTGACTTTTTTCTCTCTCGTTTTTGTGGTGCAACGCTGTTTTCTAGGGCAGTGGCAGATACCGGTGGCTTTAAAAGGAACTGCTCCAGGGTGGCATAGTCCCGTCCTTGGTTCTTCTGTTGCCCAGGCGGCTGGGGGACAGTGGGACAGTGGCCCTGGGGTGTGCAAGCTCATCAGCGGGTACGTTAAACAAGGAGGCAGAGCGTGGATTGTGGCTGTCGAAGACTGGACATGCCCAGCTGTCCGCCAGGAATCTGCAGCCCTGGGAGCCCAGAGCTCCTTCCCTTCCAGAGCTTTTCCTTGCAGTGTTTGAGCGGTCCTGGTGCTGCGGGCGTCGAGGAGCTGCTTGCTGTGTGCGAGGTGAGGCTCAGCCCGGCAGCCGGCGGGACGGCGCCTGCCCGTGCAGAGCTCGCGCCGCTCGCGCCGCTCCCGTCCCGCCGTTGGCGGCTGCGCCCGGGCTGCGCTGCCCAGGGCTCGGGGCTTCCCGAGGGCCGGCCCAGCACTGAGAGCAGAGATGAGCTCTGGGCCCCTCTCCCTGTGTCGATGATGGTCCACGATGCGGGCTGGAGCGTGGGCGATGGGCGAGAGGCTGAGGAATTCTCCGCACCTGCCCTGCAGTCCGTGGTCTCCTGCGCGGCGCAGTTTGGCACCGCTCACCCACGCTCCAAACTTCCAGTCAGCTCATGTGCCCGTTCGTCAGCTACAGACCACGTGGCAGGAAAGCTGCAGACTTTCCCTCTGCCCGTTTCCTCCTGCAGCTCCGGAGCCGTCTCTGGAGTCAGCGGGACGTCCCCTCCCGCTCGGCTTCCTCCCCAGTGCCCAGGGGCCTCCCGTGGCCGTCGACACGCGGGGGTACCTGGAGCCCCGGCCTGCCTTGCCCTCAGCTGGCCATGGCACAGCTGCCGGTGGTGCCGGGTGCCTTTTCCAGGCGGCAGCCTGATGGCAGCAATGAATCAGCAGCCGGTGGACTTGTCAAAGGCATTCCTTCACTTTAATCCTATTGACAGGGACTACTGCCTGGAACAGGAACTGCGGGGTGAGCCATGTCAACAGCAGATTCTTATTACAGATAATATTGATGGGGCCTTTACTTGAATAATGAAGGGAAGAGCCCTCTGCTTTGACGTTTGTCTCCAAAACCTAGAATTACTAAGAGTTTAACCATCGGAGGGGAGCTTAAGATAGTTGCATCTTAAAGGATCTGCTTGCTTGGTGCATTCACGACTGGGAGAAGGAGTTTAGCACATAGGCTGGGAGCTCCATGCTGACCTTTTCACTGCTCTTAATAAATGTTAAAGTTAAATAAAGTCAGATGGATTTTTCTATCTACTGTAGTGTGTTATCCACTTTCTGGAAAAAAAAAAAAGGCGGTAAAAAAACTCAAATTGCTGTTTAATATCACTGTTAATCATTATCTTTGCTAGCTGCAGGGTGAAAGGCAAGTAGGAAGGGCAGGGGCAGGACGATTCAGGCTGCATTATCAGGGTAATTCCTACCATCCCACATGATTATGTGTGTCTCTGTACATGGGTGAATCAGGGCTGCATAAATCGGTTGTGATCTTACGGCCAAAGCTCCAACCAGAATCAAAAGCTCTGGAAATGTTCAGGGAAACTTTTTTTTTTTCCCCCCTCCATTCTTTAAAAAAAAAAGAAAAAAAAAGTCTGCTGGGCCTATGTTGCTTGGTTCTCCACAGGAACAGAGATGCCAGATTCCAGGGGAGAGGCTGCTTGGGAAGTCAAAACAGGACAGAAGGGATCAGCCATTCCAGGAAAGAACCTGTCCTGGCAAATCCCTGGATGTCGTGATTACAAGTGCTGTGACAAAAGAGGGTAAGGAAGGTGGGACTAAAGAGTGAGTATCCCCGTTCTTAGATTCTAAACATAGCCAGGATTTTAAAGGTATCCTTCTGATGCTTTGGTCATTTCTAGAGACATCTCTTAAATTTGGGTTGGACCTTCCACTCATAATCGGCTCAGATGAGGAAGAGAACAGGCAAAACTGGCTTCCAGCCACATTTATACCTCCCAGATCCTAGGGCTGGCCAAGGACTGAACCAGCAGGTGGTTTAAGTTAGAGCAGCCACAGGGCTGCTCTAACTTAAGCCAGCTGGAATCTTTTCTGGGGCCAGTTCTACCAGCCAAGGTTTGCTGGATTACAGCAGGGCCCCTGAAAGGCCCCCAGCCCACCCCTGCATGGCCTACACAGGAGGACCAGGGAGCAGATGATACGAAAATGTTAGGGTGGTTTCCAGCTGGTGCTTTAGGACAGCTTTAATTCTTTGACGCTGCTGTAGGAAATTAGTATCTGGTCCAAGTGAGCCTGGTCTCATGGTATTTTTAGTCTGATTTTGAAGACCCTAGGAGTTTTGGATTGCCCTTAAGTTTCTGAATTTTGGGTTTTCTGACTTGAACTGTTAAATATTTTCCATACATAAACAGCAGCCACAAAATTTCAGGTTGGATGACTTGTGTTTTATATTAAAGGAAACGCCAAAACAAGACAGAAGTAAAGTCTACAACTGGTCAAAAGTTAATCTCCTCGTCTGAGTGCATCTCCTTCTGTAACAGGTTCCTGAGGCAGGGAACAAAACGCTCTTTCTCAGTGTGTTTCTTAATGGAGCAAAGGAGAGACCCAGCAGCGCGGAAGGGCCGTATCCGTGGGGTCAGCAGCCCATCTCCGCCACACGCCTCGGGTACGTAGGAAGGCAGCTGATGTTCTGCCCTCGGCGTGCGCCGTCTGCACCTCTGATGCTCTAGGGTTTGACTTGTGGTAAGTATTTACAGGCTGTGATTTAACCTCCCCGAATCTCCCTCTGTTTAACACAGCAAGCCACGTGGCTTGTGTGGGCACTTGTTTTCCTGTACGTGAGTACTGGGGCACTAGGAAAAACCCTTCAGGACTGTCTCTTGGAGCAGCTTGGAAAACCCACGGACTGCAAGCCGCCTTCCCCTCCAGCCAAGATTTATGCCCCCTCGCTTCCTGATGGCCGAGGTGTGGCGTATAAACTCAGCCCTGCTCATAATAACTGGGGACAATTGAACCGGCTGGCCTTGACGTCAGGCACTCCAGTTACACAAGGCGCCTTTCCCGGGAGGAATAGCTGGTGAGGGAATTCCTGAAAACACCCGGCTGCCCATGGCACCCCAGGCCAGGCAGGAAGCAAGCCAGACGGGAGCTTTGCTGCACAGTCCCTTCCGGGAGACAGGGAGCAAGGGGACCAGACAGGACAGCTTGGAGAGAGCACCTGGCAAAGGCCTGTGCCTGAAAAGGACTGTGAAGTGCCCGCAGGCGTGTGGCATGCTGCCAGCCAGCCCGAGGGCTCCCTGCCTCTGTGCGCTGTGTGCAAGCCATGGGTACAAGAGGTAGATGGAGTGTTTAGGGCAGCACGGTGCCCAATGGAAAGGTCCTTGTTGCACCGTGGTTTGTGCACCGTGTTGGTGCTCCCAGGAAGGCTCAGAATTCGGCTTCCTGGGCCTGGTCTTGCTCTGTTGGGCTTTAAAGACCGATAGAAGCTTGCAGCAAGGAGAGGACCTGCGTATTCCCTTGAGGCTCCCATTCAGCAAGCAGGTCTGTGGAGAGTCTCCTAGCTCTGATTTTAAGCTGTGCCTACAAAGAGCAGTGGTGAAATGAGGGTCTCTGAGAGTCTGAAGGCCTTCAACTGCTTATGTCTAGGCTGAGAATCCGAGAAAAGAAGAAAATAGAGGGAGAAAATAGAGAGCCACTGCGTTGGGTTCACTCTAATGCAGCCATAATGAGGGTGAAGCTCTGGAGACAGAAGGACCGAGCAGCTTTACGCTGTCCTTGAGCTTCTGGTGAGCTACTGGCCCCACCATTCATGGTCCTGCCTTGGGGTGCCTGAGCTAAGCCATATGTGGCATCGAGCTTCTCCTTGCCTGGAGAAAGGTCATCTTTCTCTAGTCCTACAATGTGCTGAGAACTGAAATCTGGTCAACAGCACAAAGGAGGCACCTATAGAATTAGCTGACCCTTCACTTAACCCACCCCAGGGCTCAAAAAATCAATTGGGTCCTTCAGGTCATGAGAATGGATTAAAACCATGAGAGATCTTTTAATCATCTCCTTAAAAAATGTTGTGATAAATATTTTTCCCCTGTGTTTGCTTTTTATGTTTGCAGGGAACTGTAGGGTGCCCTGGGTTTATGTTTCTCAGCTTTTCTGTAGAACCTGGAGGACTGTAAATTGGTTGTTCTTTTCTTCTTTAATTCTTAAAATGAAATCTGAGATTTTTGCATAATACATTGGAGCAAGAGCTGGGGGGGGAAGAAAAACATCAAGTGCTGTGGGACTAAAATTGCAAGAGTTGGCAACTCTGATTTTTTCATGTTTTTCTTTCCTTTTTCCAGAGAAAAAGAAAACACCCCCCATTTTGCTGAGCCCCAGCAGGGTGAACAGAGGGAAAAGGTGCTCCAGGGCAGGAAGAAATTGTGAAGAAATAGGTTTGCAAACGCCGTTTGTATTGGATTGTTTGAAAATTGTCCTGAGAGCTGCCGTCTGGAGACAGCTGTCCTGCTACGAAGGGCAGAGCGAGCAGAGAGGCGCCTGCGGGAGAAGCTGCGCGGGGGCTCTTCGGGCTCGGACGAGGACTCAGGTTGCAGTCGCCCTCGGTTGCGTTCAGGCCTAGCCAGCTGCCCCAGCAGCCTCTCTCGGGAGGGTGAAGAGGCTCCTGGGGAAGTAGGAGGAAGGCTCAACGAGGCCATTGCTCGCCATGGCAGCGACTTCCCCATGTGCAATGGGAGAGATGCTAGTTGGCCAGAATCAATCCTGGCAGGGCGAGAGGAGAAAAAGGCCTGGCGAGGCGCGCCGTTACCTCAGGGCCCCCTCCCTGCCGGCTGTCTGGAAGTTCTGGCAATGCTGCAATACCCTCTCGCTCGGCGAAAAAAACGCAGAGGGGCCTGAGCTGCCCTGGAGGAGGTTTGTGCGGGACAGCGGTGCCCAGCCCAGGCTCTGGTGCCCGCGAGGTTCCTGCGCTGCTGGCAGCCCTTGATAAAGGGAGCTTGGCAGGCGACGGCATTGCCCATGGTGTTGCTTGCTAAGGAATGTTGCCCCGGGGCGGAGGGTGCTGGGCAGGTCTTCGCTGCTGTGAGCGCCGCGAGCGTCTCGCCCAGGCTGCTTAACGGCAGCGCCGAACGTGTCTATCTTGCCTTGCTGCACGTGGCAGGCACAGGGGGACTGTTCCTTATTAGCTCGAGCAATCATTGGCAAGAGCTGCTGGAACGGAGGTTGAGCTCCAACTGCTGTTCCTGCCTGTCCTCCTTCGGTTGTGTTCATATCTTTCTCAGACTCATTCCTTTTTGGTTGAAATTTTCCATGCGCAGTCTTAGCCCCATGACACGTTTTTGCTGAAGGTGTGGAGCGCTGGTTGGAGTCGTCTTCGGGCTCATTGCTGATCTCTGCCCCATGGTGAATGTCCGTCTTTTGCTCTTGTCCAAGGAGATGTCAAGCTGTAGAAAAACTTTACAGGATGGGTTCTGATTTATTTACTTATTTATTTTGAAAAGCAACTTAAAAGTTTACATTGCAGTCAACTGGAACTTAAAAGGAAATCTTTTATTTAGATCTCCCCCAGTGGAAAACTGAACAGTTCTGGCAAAATTGAAGTTTTTCCATGGAACATTCTGATTTTGTGAAAACTGAACTTTCTATTGGGGGGGTGAAATTTGATCATTAATTTTTGACCTGCCCTGCTTTTAAGCATGATTCAAAAATACAAAGGCAAAAATCTCTATTTTCTCTGTGTAATATATCAGCATTTTTTTAGCATGACTTGAACACAGTTTTATTAGTGAAGAGGCTAGGAAAATTGTTCAACAGAAGGAAAAGCACTTTATCAGTCTTAAAACTGTTGAAATTTAAAATGGGTAAGTATTGGATTTGCAATCGTCTTTACTACTATTTAGGTTGAGGATGTTAGACTTAAAAACCTGGTGTTAACATAGTCAAGATTTATTTATTTATTTATTTATTTTAAACGGTTAAAATACAGAAAAATCTGTTAGGGCTGAAAGGGTTGAGAGACCTCCACTCACAATATCTTTTCTCTGGTGATTCCAGGGTAGAGGTTATCGTTTGCAGGAGTGTTGTGGTTTAATACACCTTTCCTTTTTTTTTTTTTTTTTTTTTTTTTCATTTTTAAACTTAAAGATTATTTCCTTTTAACAGCCTTCTTTTTCTTAGAAAGTTAGCATAATCAAATGCTAGGTTTAAGTAATTAAATCTTCAAAAAAATAAGAAGTTCCAATGTAAGATTTGTGGCATTATAAGGTTAATACAAGGTTATTGTAGAAATGTGGCATTTTCCCTGCTCCTGCCCTCCAGTGTGATCGGGCAGCTTCTCAGATGTTCACAGTGGTTTCAGAAAGCCCTGTCCCCACAAACGTGTGAATATAAATGCTAACTTGATACTTTCAGTCATGCACATACATGTACAAAATTGGTGTAGTCCATTGACTGAAGACATGTGAAAAATTCTCTTGAATGTACAATGCATACAAATTGCTGATTTGCAAAAATGCCCAGAATGTAGCATGGGTAGATGACTTGATTTGAAGCGTTCAAGCAGGTGGTAAGAAAGACATGATATTGAACCATTTATATTTATATTTCAACTATGAAGAGAGAAAGAGGAAAAAATAAAAAACTTCATAATTAACATGGCAGATAAGAGCAACTGTGACACTTCCCATAAATAAGATATATTTGATTTTGAAGTAGGATTTAAGATTCTGGGAATGCGTTTAAAAGAAGCAGTGTGTGCTCAGAGTTGAAAATGAAGAGATCATCTTTAGATAATTGTAAAAATCTAGCAACCCTACAGAAGTCCCCGACTCCTAACTGCCTTCAATGCACAGCGGCCTAGGGAGTGGGAACTGGGCTAATTGGAAGACTGCTGACGAACGGGAGGCCCTGCAAGGGAAGTCTGAGCTGGGGCTTCTTTTCCGTGCCAATAACTATGCAAGGAGAAGACATCCAAAGATGTAGCTGCTGTGGAAGTAATGCTGGATGCGTGCTACATGCCTGCAGATTTTCAAATAAAATGCAGGTCCAATGAAGGCGTCGGTGTTTGCGCTCATGGCGTTATGCCCGTCATGGGACAGAGACTGCGTAGCTGGTGAAGTGAGTAGTTTTGCTTGGTTTCAGAATGTGTAACCCAAGGTGCTGTGTTGGACCGAGTTCCTAAGGCTCTGCAGGTAGGAACTAGAAGTGGACGATGGGTATTTCCAGACAGCATTTCTATCTGCAGAACCCATCACTGGGACGAGTTAAAAAATACCCTGATTTCTGTGGCGCTCTTGTCACTTTGTAGCTGTTGCTTAGGCAAAGCTGTTATTAATTCAGGAGGAGTCTGCCCAAGCAAGAAGTCTTGAGAGTCCAAAATATTTTGCAGAGAGTAAATACAAGAATTATTCACCTACCACAGAACGGCATCAGCCTCTGGGTGGAATGTAGGAGCTGCTTAACAGTGTGCGGAAACATTTCCCCACAGGTTTGGACAGGAGTTGAAGAATATGCCCAATTGAAACTACAACTGAAAGCAGTCGGATAAGCCCCCTCCACTGCCTGGTGCAGGCGAGCACCACCTACCATCGTCCCACGCCGCTCGCTCTAGGACGCTGGGAGTTTTGCTGGAGTTCGCCCATCTGACCCAGTCCTCCGCATGAGATCTGGCAAGATAACCGCTCCAAGCGTCTGGGTAAGTACTGTAAAATGCTTCAAATAAATGAATAGAAATCATCTGCTTCATAAATGCCAAGGGCTTTCAACATGTCGTTTCTTGGTAAACAAAGAATTTCAGCACGACAATATCTTAGGATGTTATTGGCCATATTTGTTCCCTCGTGCATAATGCGAGCAGAGTTGCACGCCTATCCTGTGTGTCCCCCTTCACCGTGGAGGATTCCTGCCTGCTGTGGAGCAGGTGAGGGGGGCTGCTCTGGCTGCCCTGCACAGGTTGGTCTGCCCCCAGCCCAAAAACTCACGTTTCTGCGATGGCAAAGGGCAGGTGGAAGTTCTGCTCGTGCTTGGTTTTGCACAAAGTGCCATATACTATGATTAGAAAAAAAACAAAACACTTTTTTTTTTTTTTTTTTTTTTGCGGACATTAGAATGCAATAAAAAAATGCGTGTGCTTCCCCCCCAACTAAATTGATTGCATCTGGTGGCAAGAAAAGAAATAGTCAAAATGTCAGACTGAGTCACACAGCCCCCTTGGGTGGTTATATTTATTTCAGGGTTGGAGCACTCATCAAAACAATTTATCCTTGGCTCTCCCTCTCTGCCTTCCCATCTCCATGCTTGCAAACTCTTCTGTTCCCTAAACACTTGTATTTAGCCCCAAGCACCCCCCTTCCCCCATCCTTCTCTTCTCCCACCTTTGCCGTCAGGACCTCTCTGTCTTTTTTAGCTCTTTGTCCCCAGTCCTGTCCCCCTTCCCCCTCCTTCCTCTTTGCTAAATCAACCCCAGCAAACTGTGCAGCTGTAATTCTCCACTGGGGATAGCAGAGGAAGCTGGAGCATAGACAAAGCTTGATGTTTCTAACACTGTGTCACCTATTTAGTGTCTTGTTTCATGTCGCTTGGGGTTAAGTGACACGGTAAAAATTTGCAAGCCTGGTGCCTGCCATGGTTTCCCTCACTGCAGCCATCGGCAGGGCAGCCAGGGTCGGAGTTTGACTCCGGAGCGTGCTGGGATAACCATGGCTCTGTCTCCAGCCTTTCCTGCCTGGGAGCACTTGAGGCAGCACCCCGCTCTCCCTCGGGGACTTTGCTTTCATGGCTTGCTGCAGTGGCAGAGATGGCTCTGCCGGGTCTTGTTTGGTTGGATTATTTTGAGGAATCACCTCCCCTGCACCTCGTGTTTTCTCTCCTTCAGGAAGCAGTACAGGATGCACCTCCCTGGAGCTGTTAGATGGAGAGAAAGGCTGTGCTGCAACAGGCAGTGAGGACCTTATTTCCAGGAATGTGAAACTGCTTTTCATCTTTCTTGTCATGCTCTATCCTGCTGCTGAAATGGCAAGGGCAGTGACAGCCTCCTCTCTGTGTCCTTGGGGGCACCCTACACATCTTGGTCCATAAATGCTGTTACAATCTGCTGCCAAGCAAGACCTGCTCTCATACCTTTTACCAGACATGGTTGCAGAAGAGTGGATGCTCTGGGGTCCTCATGGATAGGAGTAGCTGCAGAAATGCATTTGTGGTTTTTTTTTTCAATCCGAAGTGATGCAAGATCCTGATCTGCAGGAGTGAGGACTGAGTCTCCTGGTTCGCTTGCACTGGAGGATTGCCCTGCATTCTGCTCCTCCTCCCACAGAAAGACCCCTTGCTTTCCCTGTTGCCCTGACAAGGCACATGGGATTACCTACCAGTGTCCTAGTTGTAGAGAAGGACCCGGGAATCTCTTGGCCCCAGCACCTCTGAGCTAACCCTCTCTGCCCCTATCTGTTCTGTGCTGGCTCTCGGGCCAGCTCGTCACTCCAGGCCTGGCCAGTGGGTGCCTGTTATACAGGACATGGCTTTTTTTTTCCCTGTGGTAAATCAGAGCCCCCTGGGATTTTTTATTGTGCTTTTTTTTTTTTTCTCCCCAGGTATTTTTGTCTGTGAACCACAGAAAACTGAATAGCAGGAAATGAAGTGCAGATTGAGAACATGGTTGAGTGCACTTGCTAAAATAAAACATTGGGGGGGAGGAATGGATTCTTTTATAAATAGAAAATGAAGTGTGTTTATTTTTTATTGATGAAGTATTTAATTGCCCTGAGGGTTTGAGGGATGTTGGTAGCAACATTTCAGAATGTGCATTCACTAGAAAGGCCCGTCAGTCTTTGGTACATATTCCTGACCAGGTCTAACTCACCTGTTTTGAGCCTGGGAAGGGCAAGGGAATGTCAGGACTTCTTGGTGCTCCAGCAGAGAACAACTGAACAACAGCTCTTTAAGTTGAGCTAGAATGTGCTGCGGGGAGTCCGCTTCTCACAGTCAAGGAAGAGGTGGATTAAATAAGGCCGGTGCTGTCTCTGCTGCCTCTGCCTGCCCAAGTGAGAGCTTGGTGCCAGGCTGACAGTCCCATGGACCCGAAGGCTTGTTGAGTGAATGCATTTGGCAGCATTTCAGCTTTGGCCAGGCGGTTTCAAAAACTGTTTTTGAAACCCAAGTCTTCTCAGCCTTTAACCTTAGTAGGGAATCTGCTGGCAGGGTGGGCCATGCCATGGGGCATCCGTGTGCAGAGATCCCTCACTTTGCGCTGGAGTAGCCCTAGCAGGGAAGGTGTGTTAGCTTGGATGCCGTCACCGTGCTGACATTGCTGTGCTGCTTCTGGTGTGCTTGCTAAAGCTAATTTGCTGAGCTCTGCATGACATTATGTTGTGTCATGGAGCCCTGCCACAGAGTCTGAGAGCCTGCTCTCAGTTATGCCTCTAACTCTTTTTAAGCCAGGCAAGTTACATGAGCAGGCTGAGGGTGTGGAGATATGGACATGACCTTTTAGAGTGTTCTGCTTGCTCTACTACAAATGCTGGATGGATTCAGCCAAGAAGTTGTTTTTTGTTTTGGTTTGGTTTTGTTTGTTTGTTTGTTTGTTTTGTGAGGTTGAATTAATCTCATTAATTTAGATGACTAAAAGTAGCAGCCTTTAGTCATCAGCGACTTGAACTGCTGGGGGTAAATCTCTATGGCCCATCTTCCATCTCTAGAGCCATCCTGCTCTCGCTGCTTCTCTGAATTACTGTCCAAAAGGTTCTGTTTTTATTCTGTTTTAATCAAGTGAAAATGGATGGAGCTTTAAGGATAGAGGAGACCAGAACACTTGGAATCTTCATGACATGTCTATGCATCATTGCAGGAAGCATAGGGTGTAACCAAGAGGTGTGCCAATAACAAATTAAATGGGACTTCTTTTGTTTGGGATTTGTTTGATCTGAGCTATGTAAAGTGTCCAGGGAAGCTTTTAAGCGCTGAAGCTGAAGTCGGTGAGAGTTAATGACCTTTTTCAATGCTGTCTTGAATCAAATCCTAAACGTACAGAAATCTGGCTCATTGTTTGTATAACAGAGGGACCAATTATTGACTGAACCACTGTCTGTGGAGCAAAACTGTAATGAAGGAACAGCAGGTGAGTGTCCCCATCTCAACAGGCTTTCACTGCTTTCCAGCTCAGCCTGTACAGGCCAACCCATTCTTCCCATGGCACGCTGCACTTCCAAGCCAGATGGGAGCCGTGGAGACTGTCAGGAAAGGTGCTCACACCAGACCTCTCTGCAAGGCTGGTAGCACAGGTGGTTGTGAGTTTGGCTCAAGCTCGTTCATCTGTTCCTGTGGTTGCAGGATAGAGCATGTTGAGTGGGTCCGACTGATTCTTGGCATGAGTAGGTAGGATAGATACGACAAAGTTGTTATTTCCAAAAGTCCTATCTCTGCCTCACCTGACTGAAGGGACCTTGTCTGCGAGCAGATTGAGAGTTATTTGCTGCCTTTGGGATAAAAACTGCTCAGCAGCTGGTTGTGAGCTCCCACAAGAAGAGCTGAATCCTGTTGGATGGGAAAGGGTAGTTCCTGTCCTGGCCAGTGTGCCAGCGGCCGGTGGGAAGAAGTGGAAGGAGGGGATTCAGACAGAGGAGAAATTCTAGAGGGGAGAAAAGATGCAAGAAATTCCTAGGAATGTTACAGAAATCAACATCCCCCCCTCTGCTCCTTCCAAACCAACCCACCTAAAAAATGCCGTTTTGTGGGCTATTTTGGAAAGGAGTCTATGCCTGGGGAATTTTTGGCTGATGCTTATGGCTTTTAGAAGTTTCTAGGAGATCAGACGAACAGAAACAGGAACCAGATGGGACTTCTAGCTGCTGGAAAGAAAGAAAGGAAAGAAGAAAGAAAGAAAGAAAATCCATCCCTTGTTTAAAATATGAAGGACACTTGTTCACTTTGGGGAAGTTTTCCCTTCACCCTATATTTTCAAGTGATTTACTCCACTTCCTTTATGTTCTCATAGGACATTTATCTATTCTGTTGTTATTCCTATAAATTCTTTCTATTTTGCTATAAAAAGCAGAGTTTATTCTTAGGAGAATTTTAAGCCTTTGCCATACTAGATAAAAAGAAAGTCAGCGGTTGGTTTTGTTCTTGCAACAGCCTCTATCTACATGCCCTGGCCATTCATTCCCTGCATTTATCTCTGTGGGGCTGCAAAGCAGGAATTAGCACAGTGGTAGAGGAGAGTAGAGCACAGCTGGAGGGGACACACACAGGTCTTGTTTTAGGTGAGTGACTATAAAAGGGAGAGTTAAACCCTTCTGGAGTGTAAGATGGAACAAGACATGGATCTCAGGTGCACGGTGCCTCTACTGACCCAACTCAGCAAGCAATGTTGTGTTTGTGGTAAATTAACTGTTGGATTTTGGGTGTGTTGATCCACAAAACAGTGCTGGTGCATCCTCAGGCCCCATTTAATAGATTGCTTGGCTCTGGAGCAGGTTTGTTTCTGGAAGACGCCCTGGAGACTGAGCAGGGGCCAAGGAGCGTTTTCTGATGGACTCCACATTGGGAGTTGCAGCCCAGCCATGATGGGACTGGGCTTGGATGTGCAGCATCCTCACAGCCTTTTCTTTCCAGGGAAATCAGGGGACCAGCGTGGAAAGGTGGGCAACGAGGTGCCCTTGCTCTGCTCGAGAGAGCCATGAAGTCTCACTCCCCACGTGCTAGGAAGGAAGCAAAGAAGGTGTCACCACACAGGTGAAGAGTATAACTAGGTGTTACTGTACTTCCAAACGCTGACGCTTCTATTTCTAAAGAAATCTTTGAAGAGCTAATGAGGGAGTTTTCCTCACAGATTTCCAGATAATTCCTCTTTTCTGGAAAAAAAAGAATCATTCTTCCCATGTTCCTCTCTTGTTTATAGTTCTCCTTTTCATTAATGTCATTTGATTTTATTTCTCACGCTTTCTAATCTGCTGCCATTTCCAAGGTAGTCTCATGAATACCAAGCACTGACCCTTCATAAACTTTTGCCCACAGCTTATGTGTCAATATGAGTGAAAATAAACCTATAATCTGTTTATCCAGTGAACTGGTTGGTAGCTTCAGAAGCAGTATAAGTGCTATGCTGTGTGCTGTGATACTTATTAGTGCTGATGCACAAAATCAAGTATAGACATTTTAAGACACAATAGTTGATCTTTTGTTTGCTTTTTCAAATGTGCGTGCGTTTGAACACATGGCTTTGGTTCCATGGTTCTTCACAGATGGACATAACTAAGCCAGCTCATAGAACCCTCTGTTATAGTGACTGATTGATTAGATTAATTTAAATGAGAGAGAAAAAAAAAAAAAAGTGAAAGAAAAAAAAAGAAAAAGCCTTAAAATGTAAGGTTTTAGGTTGAATGTCCAATTTGAGCTCTGACTTCTGTAGCTTTCTTTTTTTCCTTTGGCTCTGGCTGGTCCAGCAGGATGTCCCATATTAGACTGTTGCTCAGTTGTTGTTGTTCTTTGTGGTTCCAGTGAGTTGTGTTTTTAGAAATGTCTGGAAGGAAAGAGACATGGGGGACTTGGTTCACAGGCTTGCACAAAAGCCTTTATTTTCCCTTTCTTTATTTTCTTCTTTCTCCTTTCCATGGATGTGATGCACAAATGTCCTGAGGAGTGAATGCCGAGGTTTTAAAGCAAAGTGCTTATCCCGTGACACAGGTGACTGCTGTTGTGGTTGAATCAGTATCATCCTAGGAATTTTGTTTGAATTTAGCTTCCAGCTCAAACAAAAGTCATCTGAGTAGGCAAGCTTTTACTGGTTTCACTTTGGCTTCCCACGTCAGTTTAATTTGGCCCATGTTTGCTCAGAATGTCTCCAGCTGTCTAGAAACTTGTTCCTAGCTTGCTGGAACATTCAGAGCCCTTTTGGCCAGTCTGACCTTAGTTACAAAGGCTGGATGTTGTTTATTTCAGATCATTTTTACTAGCTCTACTTTATATAAAGCAGCTCACATAATTGAGAGGGACAAATGTGTTGTTTGCTGTCCTTGTGTTCACAGGTTACGAGTTATTGCTGTCCACAATGCTCAGGCAAGCGATCTGTCAGTGAACAACACTTCATTTTGTTCCATGGGAATTTTTGCTAATATTTTCTTAATATTATCATTCTTTTTGTTTCTCTGTTGGAAAGATTCCATGTGCTTCACATTGAGGACCAAAGTGTCAGAAGATTAAAGGACTGTTCTTTTGCTCAAGTAACATGAATTGGATGAACTGTGCACTACTCAGAACACGAAATGCCTTCTAAAGTAGTAAGTGGTTGGAAGTAGGCACTGAAAATCCATCAGATTTGCATGACTAATTAGCTTATCCACTGGTTATTATCCTTGTGTTTACTTGTAATGAGAATCTTCAAAGATTATTCTGTATTGGACACGTAGCTAATTTTCAGTTACGTAATTGTTTCCATACCCAGATATTACTGTGGTGGGTGCAGTACCTTGACATGCACAGTTCTCTCTTGGACCAGGCACGAGTGCATCCTCTTGAGGGAGATGATCTTGCACCCATCAGTAGGGAATGGATTGAGTGCCCACCTAGACTGGACCGTGCATGGAAACGTTTTTCTTCCCTCTGGAAGTGGTGCTGAATTTCACAGCTTCTTGGCAACCACAACCTGCCCTTGTTTTATGAGATGAAAGTAAAATTGCATGTCAAGTCCTAAATCTCAATAGAGTACCTTGAATTATCCAGCTCCTCAGTTCTTACACAGGTATTCCTTTTGTGGAATGCACTTCAGGGAGAAATTTTCTGTGTGTATCTTTTTAATAGTTTTCTCAGTGTCCTCTCTGATTTCATAAGATAAATATGACTTCTGTGTTTGTTATCTTTAGGTCTTCCTTACTCGTCACTGGTTGATAGGATATTTGTTGTCTTCTTTAAAAAAGAGAAAGGTCACCTTTAAACAGCTTCCAAAGTTTCTATAAATACTGCAACTATTTAAACTGTTCACTGTTTTGTGGGTAGGGGAATTAATGTTTGCATGCCTAAAGCAGGGCACGGAAACCATGTTGCTTGGGATTTTGAAGAAGTGTGGCTTAAATGTAAAATTTGGTGACTTTTTAAAGAATATCTCTTATGCCATTATTTTAGAAAAAGAGGATCTGTATAATAACACTGACTTCTTACAAGTCTTCCCAAACAGCTGAATTTGGTACCTTCTCTTCCTGTGTGGCAGAACCAAGCAGTTCAGTATCATTTCCTGTTTTCTGGCATTCTCAAACTTCCACAAGATACATAAAATTTTACATTTACCGCAAAAAAAAGTCACCAAATCCAAAAGATTTTTTAAGTTTGATACCGCCTCTATGGCTACAAGGAAACAAATTATACATTTATGGCCTAAATTGTCTGCTGCCTTCCAAGAACACTAATGCCTGAACCTCATGTCATTGTGGAAGGTGATTGGGTCAGGCTCAGTGACATTTGTCTTTTTGTACAAGTTGTCGAAGTTAGAGACAGAGCACTTGGATGTGCACTAGGGGATTTTGCCCAAAATTGAAGTTCCTAATGTGTTTGGGGGGGTTCGTCATTGTCTGTTTTTTCTTTAGACTGAACAAAAGGAGACAACTGCTGCTTTCTCCAAACATTTGTCCATCCTTTCCGTAGGTTTGTTATAGTGCTTATAGGGCTTTTATAAAATACTATATCCATATTTCATACATGTTAAGAACTTCTGTCTGCTTTTGCCTGGACAGTGAAATGAGTGACATTTTTCCTTTGAGCTGTGTCTAAATTTATGCAGTGCTCTCTGTGCTTCAGGTCTCAGCTGTTGCCCAAACCAGTGTTAAGCAGTGAAGAAGTTCACGGAGCGGCTCGGGGCAGACAGCAAGACCACCTCAACAGGGTGGAGAGAAGGGAAAACCAGGATGAGAAACGCTGAAGATCCAAACAGGCCCAGTTGCATCTCTGCTGTGGAAAAACTTAGTGGTCCCGATGGGGCAAAGCTGGTAAGCACGCTGTCACCTCTAAGCATGTGAATATCCCTGCTGACTTCGCTGGGACTAGACATGTCCCTGCAGCGTGTGCTTAAGTGCTTTGCTGAACAGGGGCCAAAGTCCAGCGCGGAGCCACCCCACTCGCGCCGGCTCCCTCTTTGGCGCCGCACCGTGGAGTTGGCCCTCCTCGAGCGCTGGAGGACGTTACGAAATCCTGGCCCTGACAGAGAGCAGATGCATTATTGGGAAGCCCTCGGGTCATGAGAGGGCTAATAGTCACATTCCTGGCTGGGATGGCGAAAGATTTACGCTGGGCGCTCACTCGCCTCGCCCTGCACCAGGCCGGCTCCCTGCTTCACCGGCCCCCTTGGCTTTAATTGTTGTGTTAATGGCCCTTTTATTTGAAGCAGATCCCCTGGCTTACAGAGGAGAATGTCATTATGTCGTATTTTAGATGTATTTACATTCTCCTTGCCACAGGGATAACATTCTAATTATTTTCTATAGCTGACAGCACCAGCGTCTCTGGTATTAGGGACCCCTTAGACCTGATTACATGGTCTGTTTTTCTTCAAATCACCCACAAATGACAGCGTGGAGCAGGTTTATTATCAATTGACGTACCTTCGCTTAACGCAACTTGCTCCCGAAACGAATGTCCTGAAAAGATAATACATGTCTGGAGCATGTGTCTTCACTTGCGTGAAGGCAGATGGGCTTAGGAGGTTAAGCCAAGGGTTGACCTCTCGCAGCCCATCAGCCTTCCCGCACACCCTGCCAGGGCTGCCCGGTGCCAGCGGCTCCCTGCTCCCCGTGCACACTGTGCCCAAAGGCCATCGAAAAGGATGGCTGCAAATTGCACAGCTACCGCGTCAAACGAGGAATAGCAAGAGCACCTAGAGGCAATGGAGGTGCACAGAGAAGGAGAAAAGGAGGGTTCTAGCTTAATTTTACTGTGCATTATGAAGAGGCACCGGAGTCTGGTTGAGGTGGTGGGAGTCACAACGGCAGAAGGGTCTTGCCTGTGTACGAAGCTGCCGACAGGGCAGAGAGGAGCTGGGGAGCTGAGCGGGTCATGGGTGCCCTGGGCACTGTGCGGCCAGCGGAGATGGTGCCGAGAGGAGACCTGGCTCTGGAGGTGGGGATGGCATAGAGGAAAGCCTTGCAAGGCAAGACCAGGTGGGACAGAAGTGACAACTTCACAGGAGGAGGTGGATGGGGGCTGCAGCAGCGCTAGAGCAGGGAGGGTGCCTGGGAGCAGCCGGGGCACCCAGGAATAGGGGCAGCAATTGAGATAAGGAGAGTGAGAGACACGGTTATTAGAACAGAATGGTTTGATTTATCCTGAGTCATTTATTCGCTAAATTTCCCCCCTGAGATCTTAAACAGACTGAAGTGGTTTCAAATGTTGTCATTATTCAGAACTATTCAACAAAATGTTTGTTGCTTTGAAAAAAAAGGGAGGGGTGAGGGATAGGGAAAGACAGAAAGAAAGGAAAAAAAAGAAGCCTGAATGGTCTGGTTTGCCACATTTGAATTTTATTGCAGAATTGGGATGGGTCAAGATCACTCTTTCTGTTCTCTGAGCGGGAGAGTTTCACTTACAAAGTCCCTTCTGATGTGAGTGCTTACCCAAGCTTAGATGCAGTCTCTATTAGTATTCAAACATGAAATGACAGGAAAAAAAAAAAAATGCAAGTATTCATGGTAGTAAAACCCTGTCGTGGAGTGGATATGTTTGTGTACCAGAACACCTGAAGACAGAGACAATTTCATTACAAAATTCAGGCGCGTCTTCATGGAGACTTTTCTCCTTGCAGCTCTACAGATTATTTTATGTTATGCTGCAGGGCATGCAAGGCCTTTTAAAAGCAAATAAAAAGGCAAAGACACAGTCCCAGGGGAGTTGCAATATAAGTCAGGCCAAAGCAGAATGAAAATGCTAGCTGGAATTAAAAACCAGAAGGTGGGCACTTTTATTTGGAAAGCAAAGACTTCCATTAAGTTGCTTAGTTATTAGTGTTCTTATGTACATGTATGATTTCTGTAGCCATTTTTAGCCTCAGACCTGAAAGAAGTGGGTCACACTCCTTTCCCCAATAACTCTTAAGCCCATTTGCCAGGAAAAAAAAAATGACAGGAGGGTGCATGTCTCAAAGGTATGGTGTTTTGTGGAGAAAGAATTAAAAAAGGGCTGTGGTAAGCAGTATTACTACGCTGAGAATGAGGGAAAGAAACAGGATGAATTACATTTTTACTACTGCTGTTTTTATGTTGGCCTAATAGAACTGGAGTATCTGCAATCCAGGCTTGCTTTGATCAATCTGTTGGGCTCAGCATGCTCAGAAGAATGACAGAGCTAGACTGGTCTTCTACCAATTTCCATTTGTAGAGTTTCACTCTTTTCCAGGATGTGTTTCCAATCCAGATTTGCTGTCATTTGATTTATAAGGGATGAATACTGGTGAAAAGCAAAGGTTCGTCTCTGATGTTTCAATACTTCCATAAGTGTACTTCAGATCATGCATTTATGATTAGTTATGAAGTCAGTTGTGATTGCCATATGTGATAGTTACAGAAGTTGTGTGGTTTTTCCTTATCTGTTGTTGGAAAAGCTCCTCATCAGTTGACTTAATTTTCATAATACGCCACAAGAGAATAAATTGCACGTTTTCACTGCAAGTGCTCCATGAATCTTAAATTGTTAAAGGAAAACATTTATGAATAACTCAGAAGGGGAAATGTGTGCTAGATGTCCTGTTGGCTAATTGTCTGATAACAGAATGAAGAAGAAAGGCCATATCCATTAGTTCAAATTATTTGCTAAAAATAGTTTGCTCATAACTTCTGGGTAGTTGTGCTTGGCAAGCTAAATGTTAGTGTGAAGAGCATCCCAAAGATGTGGGCTTTGATTCCTTTTATAAAATAAACAATGATTGGATTACAGCACTGACTTACAGAAAAAACAGTGTTATGTTCTTCTGTGGGGCTTTTCTCTGAAGAGGGATTCACAAACTATGCTCATAGTGCACTCTTCTGAAGCGGTCAATATATAACACAGCTGGAAGATAAGGAGGAGCCATAGTTTTTCCAGAAGCTCTGAAAGGCTCTGGACATGCAAGCAGGACCTGCTGGAGCCCAAGACAGCAAAACTCTAGAGAAGTGGACGTTCCCTAAACACAAGAGTGAAAGTACTGGTAAAAGGACGTGGCGTGGATGGACTCAGGCATTATACCTCCATCATCTAACCAATGTCTTTCTACACTGTAGGCTCCACCATCGTTATCTTACCTCCAGTGGGATGTTGCCGGTAGAGAATCACAAGTGACACTTCTGCATGGAGTTCACTTTATCTTCATCAGAAGGTTGAAGGGCTGAGTCAGTCCTGCCGGGATTTGAACCAGTGGTTCCAGGAAGTCTGGGTATTTCAAACCTAAGGCTTAGACCTCTAATCATCCCCTTATCTAAACTGCCTAACATCTGAGTCTGCAAAATTGGGTTGGAGATCTCACACAAACATGCTTTCCCCAGCGGCACTTCTGCGTTTATTTGCCGTTGGAGCCTGGGATTACAGAAGGACCCAGAAGATGCAGCTTTGAAACCAGAGGTTTAACGCAAGTATTGCACGAAGGCCCAGTCCCTGATTGCTGGCTTGCTTCCAACTTGCTGTCAACTGGTGAGGTCCCCTTTTGGGGTGCCAACCCCGAGTTAATGCTCAGAGCTGCAAGTGTGTGTCCTCTTCAGCCACAAGCTTGGAGGAACCCTCTTCTTTTAAGTTTATTTCTGTATCTGCCGGGCATAGGAAGGGGACGATGGCTTTCTTGTAAATGAACAGTCTCATCCCAAAAGCTCTGCTTCTCGGTACATGCCAAAATTGTTTAAATTTCCCAACTATTTTTTTCAATCCAGGAATCCAAAGACAAATCAGGCCAGTGTCTTTCTGAACCCTCCCCTGGTATCTTTATCATCTAATGCCCAGTTTCAACTTCACTTGACCACAAAGTCTATAGAGGTGGAAGATCTGAAATTGTTACAGGTTTCATGACAGAGGCTGGTTGAATGCAGATGACAGACTAAATTAGCGCTGCTGTGAGGAAAAGGTTGCAGTGTTAGTTCATTCCTTACTAAAAATCAGAGAAATCCTCCGAGGAGGCAGGGGAGAGGGATGCAAGGGGCTCCCTGATTTCCCCTAGCTGTAGAAAAGCTCCA
Source organism: Nothocercus julius (assembly GCA_013398735.1). Taxonomy (NCBI): domain Eukaryota; kingdom Metazoa; phylum Chordata; class Aves; order Tinamiformes; family Tinamidae; genus Nothocercus; species Nothocercus julius. Next base: position 2,434,175 of record VZSV01000119.1, read on the forward strand.
GTCAAAACTCCCACTTTATCAGCCATCTCGTTTTGCAGTGACACCTTAAAGAACAAAACAACTGGCTTTATTTGTCCCCATCAGAGCTGCTTGCTTATGTGACTTTTTTTATTGATATTGTCTATATGGAAGTTCTTCATCTCCACTGTAGTCCCGTCACTGGAAGAAAGGCGCATCCCATGGCTTAGTGCCATGTTGAACGGTGAGATACAACAGAAAAGAGACTTTCCGGTTCTGCGTCCTAGTCAAAAAAGGAACCTGGTATAAATAATTTCTTACAAATCGGTGGTTTGTTATATTTGGCTTCTTTTAGAATAACTGAGTAGATGCATGATAAGTTTCTCATTTTAACTGATACAGCACATCTCTGGAGAAGCAGACTGCTGTTTGCTGCACATCTGCAGTAGTTAAGCCAGATTCCTCTGTTCTGATTTCTCAGATAGAGTGATGATGTTGTTAAGTGTAAATTTTAAGTTTCCCCAACTTCTAGCGTGTTCAGCTCCGAACTAGACATTTTCTGTAAACATTATTGCTTGAAAATGTCCTGCCACTTCAATATCTGGTCAAGATGAATGTGCATTATATACAGAGTTGGCAAAGATGCACCCGTCTATAAGCATAGAGTTATTATTCATGGAAATTTCTTTTATCCTCTTTCCAGTTGTATGACCCCTTTTCACCTCCCTTTACTTCCCCCAGCAATATCGCATGGTAAATTACCCTCCTTTTAAAAAACCCTCTTCCCTTAGTGCTTTTGGTTCAGGAGATAGAGGGGAGCCCTGGGCTTGTTGTCTTCAGCTCAAGTACACAGTTAGAATCTGAGTTTTAATCACCTGGATTATAGGAACCCCGGTGCTAGAGCTATTTACTTGGTAATATATGTTTCCTTTTCTTGATTAACTAAGCTCTGAAGGATGGCACCCGCTTCGGTGTTCCGCTGTCAAGGCAGACCATCGCCCTGTGTTTGTGTTGCCTCTTCTCCCACCGTTTTCTCTCCTCACCCACTGTGTTCTGCAGCACTTTTTGCCTTATGTTCATGATCTATTTTAGATCCTAAGGTCCTAGCATAGGGGTCTTGTTGTCGTGGCTGCCTGTGAAAAGCCACCTATTGTGCAATGGTGACTAGAAATGTTGAGGGTGATGGAGGTCCTGCAGTCCAGTTCTGGAGCTGAAGCTCTCCAGAATCTTGCGAATGGGAGAAAGTTTGGCTCGTGGCTGTTTCTAATTACTCCGTACCTATCCATAACTGTCTGGAATGATTAGCTGCGCTGGAATTGAGCATCCTCAGTACCAGGCAGGTCTGGTCCCCAGTAACATGATGATCTCCAATCTCCCTGTAGCGTTTTCAGTATATGCACTGCACAATGCCTTCAACAGCGACTCAATAGGACCATTGCTTGCAGTTAAAAACCAATACAAAATAATTTATTAGACAATTAGACTATTGCAGTCACAGCCTCTACAGGCTATTTCTCTTCACTCTACTGTCCAAGTACTGGGGGAGTTTACTGCATGGTTTGCTAGGCATCCGAAAATGCTCTATAAATAGCTGTTGCTTAGCACCTAGGAGCTGTAAGAGGGAGAAAGGAGAGCGGGAGCTGCAGGCTGCTCCTTTGATCGGCTGGGCCCTTGGGAACAGCAGCGTTCCCCAGCACGCCGCCGTGGTGCCGTGTTGCAGATCCGCGCCGAGCGCTTGGAGCGGCCGAACCCGGCAGCCTCCCAGCAGCCTGGGCTCGGCCCGGCCGCGCTGGTGGCGTCTGTCGCTCTGTCCTGCTCTCAGGGCTCTCCTGTCCTTTGAAGATTCCCCATTGTTTGGGCTATTAACATACTTTCGGGATGGATGTTTATCTTTTTGGGAACTTTTATGGCAGGCGCATTGTTAACGAATGCCCCGAGAAGCTCTTTGCAAGAAAGCGCCTCCAGAGCCCTTTGGCGAGTGCCGTGGGCTCCGACGGTGCTTCCCTTTATTTGATCAGCTTCTAAAACCTAACAGTTCTCTAAGTAAACATTTATAGATCAAATCAAAAGCGTGCAAAAGGAAGCACTCTCGATAGATTAGAAGCTAAACTGATCTAAATTAGAAGAGATGCAGAGATAACCTTGCCTGGCTAAAAAGCATATACTATCGGTTGCATGCAGATAATTAAATGAATGAGCCCTTTTCTATTGAACAACTGATGTGCAATTGATAAACTTAATTAATAATTAACTTTTTAATTAAATATCAATTTAAAACAAGTGTGGTAATATGCCACTTGCATTTAATTTTGCTGCCTTTTCTTCGTTAAAGAATCGTCATTAGGGTTACAGGTATCTGTTTGAGATGCCTCTGTGCACTGCACGGGGAATAAATGTGTCCGCTGGGCACTTGCCAACAAAGAGATGGCGATAAACAAGAGCAACCGGAGGCAAAAGCTGGCGCGAATCGTCAGAGGCCCAGGAGAAATTGCAGATAAAGGGCACATCCCTGGCAGATCTCTTCCCTAACAGCAAAAGGCCTCTCGGGGTTTCTGCCCTTCTTCGCTATTCTGGAGAGGCTGCCAGGGGAGTAGAAGAGCTGGGCCCTGCACCAAGCGTTTGGGAAGAGAGCCCCTTCCCAGGCTTAGGAATGAAGAGACTGGATTAAGGCTAGATTGAACGTCCAGGCCCTGGCCTGTGTGAGGAGTAAAAGATCCATCAAATTTTGCCTCATTTCAGCAAAAGAATTCCAAATAAATGAGGGAAGGCTGCGATTTTTTTGCACGCATCTCCTCACATGATGCCTCAGTGTAATTCCTATTAGTGCTAATGGGGTAATTGGCTCCCCTCAATGTGAACTCCCTATAATGCATCCACGTAACTTGATTTGAGAGTGTAAATCCCATTAGGCTGAACGGCGATCTTCTCTGCCTCTAATTTACCCATTTGATCCTGCGAGCAGCAACAGCCCATCTCGTCTCCCTTTGAAAGCGATAAGAGCCGTCCGACTTCTGCTAAGGGGCCTTTGCAGTGGTGCTGCGCCGCGTCGCACCCGGCACCGCTGCCCCTCTGCGCGCGCGCGGCCGGGGAACGGCGCTCCCAAACAGTCCGGGCGCTCCTGGGGCGCGCGAGGCGCTTGGGGTGGCAGCTGATCCGTCGTCGCTGCCGGGTCCACGCGCTGCTGCTCCGGTTGAGCTGCTGGACATCTGGAGGTTACGAATGAACGCACCGCAGCAGCCAGGTTGAGAGGGAGTAATGAGGAAGGCAATGGCTTCTTTGCCACAGGCTTCCTCATCAAAACACAGGGGAATCTGGGCCCGTTCCAAAGTGTTCCTTTTTTTTTTTTTTGCCCTGTGTTTTATAGCTACCTGCAGGGCTCAGCTGTGTGATTTGTGTAACTAAATGCACCAAACTGGGCCCGAGGCTGGCAGCTCCAGCCCAGCCGCGGCATTTGGGAGCGCATTCCCCAACCCCGTGGGCACCTACAGGGAGAAAAGGGATATACAGAAAGCAGGAAACTGGGTGTGCAAACTGTGGAAAAAAAAGGTGAAAGGCTGCAAGAAATATTTCCGTCAACTCTGCACGTGCTAGCAACGAGGAGAAGAATTTGAGCACCTGGCTGAGGATGTAAGAATGTCTTTCTGCTGTGGTGGAGGATCTGGGTGGAGATTAATTGCACTTTTTTTTCTTCTCTTGAATGTCTTGATTTACTTCCAGCTGAAGTGAGTAGAGTAGAGCAAAAGCCATTGGGCTCCTCAGTGTCGTTCTGCAACGCGGCACTTCAAGCCAAGGTACCATCTTGGACCCGCACCAGACTCACCTATCCGGCTGGAATACGCTGCTAATGAAAGGATGATTTCTTTTCCTGCTCTGTCTCATACGAGTTTATTCTTGCTTCTCCACATGTGAAGGGAAGATGGGTCCCTCCCATGGGGAATGTTACTGCTGGCCACCACTTCCTTTCTGAAAGCCCCATTTGAAAAGGAGGAAATAGTTGGTGGAGGAAGTTCCTGAAAAGGAATCTTTCAAATCCTTATTTTCGTCAGGTTTTTTTTTTTCAGGGGACACCCAATACGATGGAAATAATTGGTGTGCCTGCCTCAAGTGATGGAAAAACTATAGAAAACAGCGAAGGGTGTGACAGCAAGAAAACTGACTTATTCTCCATTTATTGTACAATATTTATCATCAACTCATTTTGTATATTTTGCTTTCTTTTGTGTAATCTTATCATCACTGGGGTTGAAAACGATGTGATTTTTGCTCCTTTGAGTAGTTGCCAAAAAAGCACTTACGTCGGAGTATTAGTGTATCATTTGGCTAGCACATCACATAATGGTTTTTTTACAGCAAGTATTTAACCGTGTTTTCATCCTGTGGGAAAGAATGATGGGTCTGTTTTGTAAAAATAAGACCTTGTGGCAATGTGGACATGCAAGAGATAGAAACATAATGCAACAAATTAGTTTCAACACACAGAAATGAAGTAGTCCAGGCTCCATATACATTCGGCAGTGCTGGTTTCTCTCTCTCTCTCTTTTGTCTCTCATTTAGTCTCTTATTTTGAAATGAATTGTGGGATTTTATGGGAAAATTTTGCAAGCACTGTTAATTTCAAGCAGAAACTATTAGAATTCAACCAGCCACCTACTTGATTTGGACATGCAAGAAGATGTTTTATAGATACATACATAAATGTGTGTGCATGCATTTGTATGCATGCATATATGTGAAAGCAGTGTGTATTAGTGCACCTGTGAGGGAGAGGATAGTACAGATAACAGAAAGATATGAGCAAATTTATCCATTTTGTATGAGTGTTGTTCAGCACTATGAAAGTGCTACATGAAGGATTCTTTTACCTTTCTTATAGGCTGAAAAAATGCATTCGAAATTAGCAACAGAAACAGTATTGTGAAGCAGAAAAAAATGTAAAGACGTGGAAAAAAACTATTTTGTCCTTAGATACTTCAGAAATAATCAAATGGTTATCACTACAATTGAAGCGGTTCCATCAAATCTCTTCCCAATAGTGGCTAAATGAATCTCTATTATAATCTGAAACGCACTATGAGCTTGAAGGACATTTGTACTGTGTCCACATCTTTCCAATCTGTGTGTTTTATAATCTGCACAGAGTAATGGTCACACTCACCGCTGCCAGAAAAGAAGTTAGATTGCCTGAAGTTTTCCCATTTCTAAACTTTAGTCTGTTTTTATTAAAATGCCCCACAGTGTTGCGACTAAGATTTCTTTTTCTTTAGATGCAGAATTTCACTGTGATCTCTCTTAGCTTTTTCCCAGTGACTGTATAATCTTTTTGATGTCCACCTTCCTTCCACCAGCTGCTTAGCCCTTTGTGCAGTTACTGCACATTTGTATTTTGTCATGTCTGAATTCAGACCCAGAGTCTGGAAATGCCAAGTACGTGCCTAACTTTACTTACGTGAGAATGAGTGGAGTTGAGCATATGGGCTACATGGTTCTGTAAAACAACAAAAAAATGCAGTTCAGCAAATTTATTAGGGCATTTTAGTGAATTATCATCAGTAGTTGCACTAAAATACAACTTGAAAAAAAAGAATTCGTAGCGGTGAGTTTGTGCTGGAATATGCTTCTCATGTGTTTAGTATTGCTTGCTAATTTACAGCATTCCATCACTCTGGCTCTTCCGAGGACATCTACTAATTATTCTCCAAAAGACTTTCATCTGGAAAGGTGCTAGATAACCGCACCGTTCATCATTGTGATCGAGGGTGCTCAAAACCTGCTCTTTTGGACATCTAGATTATTCCTTTGAATCGATGGAGTTTTATCATAGCACCAGTGTGTTTGGGGAGGGGTTCTGCACCCTGCATTAACATTCTGAGCCAGGGACCATCCTGTCTTGAAAGACTGGGAAGCCCCTGTAGTCTAAGGGCACCACCATGAACAAGCAATAAGAGTAATGGGTTGGGAGAGGGGGATGAAGACAGGCCTAGCGCAGCCCCACGAAGGAGACTTCCCAGTCACTTTGCTTTCCTAAGCAATTTTTGGTCTAAGTGTGAATAGACCTTCACCTTTCCTGCATTTTAAGAAGAAACATTAAAAGCCAGCTAAGGAAGGTGAGTCAGCTAGTGACTAAAGTCAGCAGTGACTGACGACCATGAATAAATTCCTATGGCTAACAGGGAATAAATAGCTGAAACATGAAGTAACTTGATTTTGCTTTGGCGAACTCCTTATCTTCCTGGAGACATCACCACTGTTATGTCATTTCCTCTCCAGATCTGGCAATGGAAGAGCAAAACCTGCCTGTAATGGGACAACACAAAGAACCAAGGGTATTTTTTCATGGCTCTCTTGGTAGTACAATCAGCCGCAGCAGAGCAAAGACTCGGAGGGAGGAAGTGTCTCAAGGAGAAGGACTAATAAATGACCTTTGCAACAGTGTGATCAAGTCAAGCCCACCAAAACATGATAGGTGAGGTAAGAGTTTGTTTAGAAGCTGTGTCCTGCCCGCAGGGTATAACCAAGCGCTCGGGCAGATAGGAGCAAACTTGCAACACTGGATTTTTTTGGAGGGCTTGTGCTGTCCTCGATAAAAATCTCATTGGAATTTGGGGCAGAATGACGCTGTTGGACTCTCAGGCTGACTCTTCCATTTCTCTTCTGCCAAACTTCTGGGTATTTAGTTGCTCCAAATTAAATGCCATGGTCTGGATGCATCTCCCTGAACTTTTAAGGGTTTATCTGTGATAACTTTGCTGAAATGACTCTGTGGCCAGTGGGCTGAGCTCCCCTGTGGTCCCGGAGCCCGGCCAGCGCAGTCCGGGGCTAAAAGCCCCTTTTCCCCACCGAGCTCCTCCTGAGCAGCAGCGCAGGGCCCTGTGCAATCCCCAAATAGTGTGTGACCCGATCAAAACAGCAGTTACCACTCTGAGCCTGTGCACGTCTCTAACGTTCCTTGCAGAAGTCTCTTAAATAGACATTGTACAGAAAGAAATTCGTATTAAAATGCAGGCCTTTAGAAGAAGATCTATATGTTTGATTTTTTTTTTTTCCTGGAGAAACAAACTCCTCAGTGAATTCACACTGATTTTAAAGACGTGCATTCTTTTGCAGGGGCTTGTGAGATGGCAGGAGCCAAAGGAATATGCAGGGCCCTGTGCTGATGTCAGAGTTCAGAAAGGTGAGTTCCCATGAGAGCGAGAGCTTGGTTTTCCTGTATAACATAGCCTCTTGTTTTAACTTAAAGCTTCAAATGGCCCTTTTCTCATGCCTTTTTTTTTCCTAAGTGTATCTATTGCACCGTCTGATGCATTTTGTGAACTTTTTTTATTTCTATAAAGGGAAGCTTTGAGATAAGTTCTTGTTTCTTTTGTTTTCCATCTGTAGTTGCATAGATGTAAAACAAATAATGTCTATTCTAAGGAAAAAAAGAAAAAAAAAAAAAGGAATGTCTTTCAAAAATGGCTATTTAGCAAAGTAGTTCTCTGACGTGACAATTTGGGGATCTGCCTGTTCCCTCTTTGACTTTCCATGGCTCTCGGAGTATGTATGTGAGTGTGTCACACACATATGAATATGACTGGAATCTGGCAAAATAGGCTAATAAAAGAAAATGTTGAAGAAGTAGTGGTTGGTTTTAAACTCCTTTTAATGTATTTTTCTAAACTTTTTGACCATCAGGCAAGTAGAAATAAACAGTCATGTGACACACATTTTTGCGTAGAATCAGGTGAAGAATTTAAATTTCGGTTTTCAGACAAATGCTGCAATAAGTGATATAAGTCAAAGAGTTACTTCCAGAAAATTTTAAAAGAGATCCAAAATCTTTGCAGACTCCTGATTTGCCATTTGCACGGAGAAAGCAAAACTGATTCAAGAATTTCATGCAGAAGAGTTGTCTGGTTGTTTATGCAGCTAGCAGGGTGTCTGGGCTTGTGTAATAGTTTAGTTACATCTACAGCAACGAGGCATGCGCTGAAGAAAGGATCTCTTCTAGCAAGAAGTCTGCTCAGCTCAATTCTCTCTGCTCGGCTGAGAAGGAAGCACTAAGAATCTCCTCGGGTGCTGCTTTCTTTTCTCACAGTTTCTGAACGGCACTGCCGAGCATTGAGCCAATGCGCTGGCTGCAGAGTGACCGCGGCTGCAGGGTGCGGGTGGGACGTGGTGCAGAGCAGCAGGACCTTGGCTGCTTACCTGCACCCGAACCTCCAGGGAATGTCCTGGGGCCACCGGCCCGAATCCCGAGGCCTCTGGTGCTCTCTGCTCTCCAGACTCGCCACCTGTGCCAGCAAGAAAAGGCTTTTCTAGTCTAAAAATCAGCAGCTGGTGTCTGGAGTCTGCTTCTGGGAGGGTGCATCTGATATGTAATTCGAACTAGCTTTTGAGGGCCTTATAACCTCTTCTGTAGCCAGTGCAGCCTTCCTGGAGCCAGTTCTGTGTTTGCCCTTCCCCGCAGATGCCTGGATGGTTTGTTAAGTTAGGCACAAGCCCCGGCTCTGTTCAGGTACATTACAGCAGCCCATCCCACCCACGGGCAACCAGGCACAAGTGACTCAGGGCCCATTATCCTACTGGAACTGTTCTGCCCCACCCTGGTTTGTATCAAGCTCCTTAAACCCATTTGTCTGACAACAGCAGGAACTTGACACTGATCAGGATGAGCGAGGGGAGAAACCTGTAGTTTCCAGGGATGAATCTTAATTGCAGAAGGGGGATGTTTGCTGTAGACTCTTTCGGGAAATCGCTGCTGGTATCTTGGGATGTTACTGTTGCAAATGGGGCCAAGCTGGAAATTCCTTTCTGGCTCATATCTTCCTTGCTTAGAAATACTTGGATTTGGCATGCTCGACCTGACTTGAGGGAAAATTAGAAGGCCAACTTTTCCTTTGCCTATTGCTTATGTGTGCCAGATGAGATATTTCTGGTCCAGAGCTCTGATGCCGTTGCTGTGTTAGAGGAGAAGTGGCACTGGCAGGGAGAAGGGCCAATGTGTTTTGGTTTGATTTGAGCCCTAGTCTCTTTTCATCACCAAAACTCTGCTGCACAAGCCAGGCTGCAACCCGACTTGCAGGGTAGCTGAGGAGGGTTTCATGTTGTTTGGATAAAGTCCGTCCATCTTCCTCCCATGTTACCATGGAAATCAGTTTGGGATAGGTAATCAGAAAACCAGGTGCTGTGTAGGTCCAGTTTTCTTTTCTTCTTCTTTTTTTTTTTTTTTTTTTTGATCCAAGTCACCAAAGTGTAGAAAGATAGGGATGAGCAGAAATGGGTTTGGCAGGCAATGAGAGAAGTCCCAGTAAAATTTCTCTGGTACTAGCAAACTTCCCTGGCCTTACATATAGTTGAGAACCATCTCCCAAACTCAGGGACCCCCTTGGCTATGGGTTTTATGTGTCACAAAGGCTGGCTCTAACAAACATTTTTAGAATCACCATCTGTCAGCTTTTCCTTCAGGGATCCCCATTTACAATAGCTTGTATCCAGGCCATGTGCAAATCCCACTGGGCTGAAACTTGGCCCTGCGCTAGGTTGGCCTGGATGCAATTAACAAACACAAAATTTATTTAATTTAGTTTGGCCAAAAATATAAGATTCTTTTGTTTGCAGATGCTGAAGTTTAGATGCCTTTCCAAACTTATCAAGGACAAGGGAACCACTTTGGAGAAAATAACAGCCAACCCCAAAGTTATCCTGGAATTCAAATTGAGCTAGAAAACTAAGCACCAAATAGTTTGTGAAGCTCAGAAACAGGGTCCATTTTTTTCTTACTACTTTAATTTTTGTTGCTGTCTCTGAACTAGCATTCACAACATCTAAGAGCCTAGTGGAAAGTATCGGAAATCTCAGAGGACATTTTTACTTTCCAAGAGAGAAATGTCTGACACAGAGTTTGGAGGTTATGACTATTACAGGAGCACATCTAAATTGCTTGGGTCTGGAGATCTGGCTAGGAAGCTTGTAAGATCTGGATCTGTCTATCTTGATTGTCCATCCAGGCCGTCCACTTTTTTAGGTGTTATCTGCCAGCCTTGCACATGATAAACCTCATGGTGCCTGATTTATCTCTCTCAGAAGGATGAAGGGCTGAGTCAATCCTTCTGTGTTCACATCTTTGTTTCCCAATTCCCACAAAAGTGCCAGACCATTTAATTTATTTCCATCCCTGCATCATGTGTGCAGGTACTCTGTGGTTCTAAAACAGAATTCCTGTCTCGGACACATGCCTTCCTCGGGCACTTTTAACCCTTCACCACCTATCGCCGTTTATGCCAATAACCCCTGCCCTATGGAAGATGCAATGGAGATGCCAGGGGCGCTTCATTGGAGATGCCAGGGGCGCTTCATTGGAAATGCCAGGGGCACTTCATGGAGATGCCAGGGGCACTTCATGGAGATGCCAGGGGTGCTCCATGGAGATGCCAGGGGTGCTTCATGGAGATGCCAGGGGTGCTCCATGGAGATGCCAGGGGTGCTTCATGGAGATGCCAGGGGTGCTCCATGGAGATGCCAGGGGTGCTTCATGGAGATGCCAGGGGCACTTCAGGCTGCCTGCAGCGGAGTGGGCTGCACAGGCTCAGCTCAGAAGTTTGTGCATCACAGCACTGAATGCTGAAGCTGTTGGAAGCTTCACAGCAAGGGCCACCATAGCAAAGTGTTCTCTGTACCCTAAAACGCAGCCTCTCTGCCCAACCCAAAGGACGGAGTGAGAAACTTGGATGGACTTAGAAATTTGCGCATATATAGCATACAACCTCTGGTTTGCTCTCCTCTGGTAGCATTGAAGCTTTATTTATTTTTTAAAGATCATTTTTGTTAATGAGGGGTAAGCTTCATCCCTGATGAAGCAAGCACCCCAGGGGTCCTGCGAAGTTCAGGCCCCCCTGCTCCCGATTTCCCAAAGCTCCCTGCAGAGCAGAGCAGAGCGGGTGCCGTAAACCCGCCCGGCACCCTCGGCAGCAGCCGGCCCCGCTGTCGGATTAGTTAGTATGCTGAGTCTGTGCAGTTCCTCTGCCATCTTCATTCACCTTAGAAATGTGGAGTTTGAATGGTTTATCTCTATTAATCACCAGCTCAAAAAGCTTTGTGCACCAAGGGCCGCAGATAATTAACTTCACTATACTGCTTGTCTTATCAGTATCAACCTCTTGTCCTCCTGTGAAATAGTTAAAACCATCAGCCCCTTTTTACTTTTCCATTTAACTCTAATGCTTTAACACTGATGTTCTAAATGGCCCTGCGATTCATACTTATTAGACAAACCTTTCTTTCTGCATCTCTTATATTTTTTGATAATTGGCCATGTACGTTTCTAAGGGGCTCAACAGCTTTTCATGCCACTATACTAATAATTAAAGGTTTCTCGCAGCCTTTCAGATTTCTCTTTACCTTCCTTTCTTTGATAAGTATAATTTGCCATTTAATTTGGGGGGAGAAGAAAAAAGTAGTAGTAGTGAGAGGCTGACTGAATAGGAAAAGGTTTTGCTTGACAAAATTCTCTCATTTGATATAAATATTTGTTGCTCCCCTGATTTGTGCCTCCTCTTTCTTGATTTCCCCTCGTTCTGGCCCTGTAAAATGTTGTAAAAAAACAGTAAGAGAAAAGAAGACGCCGAGAAGGAGAGGTATGCCATGGGAGAGGGACATAGGGCAAGCTTTCTGGGCAGGTAGACAGGAGGTGGAGGATCCATCCTTCGCGGGGCGCTCCGTGCATCCCTTTGCTTTGCTTGTGTCTCGGTTCCTGCCGCGGTGGAAGGAGCTGGTGCCCATGGGTTGGGTTGGGGCAGAGAGCTGGGCATGGCAGCAGCTCGGGGTGCCAGCAAGTGCCATGCGAGCACAGATGAGGGGGCGAGAGCTAATGAACCTCCCAGAGTACCTGGCGGGGGGAACTGGGGCAGGTTTCCCTCGCTCGCGGCCGGTGTGTCCGGCTGGGCTGGCTGGGGGGACGCGGCCCCTTCGCCCGCCCTTCCTCCCCATAACGCTGCCCCCCTGCATGGCGATGGGCAGGGGGCTGAGGGGCCGTCATAGGAGGCAAGTAGAGGAGTAAAGCCAAGTCTTCAGTGTCCTGCTCCCAGGTTGAAACAGCGCACCCTTGACTAGAGTGAGTGCTGGCCAGCTGTAAGACTCGTTCCCTTGTTCCTCGGGGTAGGAAACGGCTGTTGGATCTTTCGTAAAAACTGTGCGGAAACATGTCTGGAAAATAAGAAGTAAAGGCCGGTGGACTGCTGGCAGCAAACCTCTATTCCCTGGAGTTCCTTAGAAACGTGTACAACTGGCATCCGTCATGATGCCAAGAGCAACAAGAAGAGCCGGCGCTGTCTGTGCTCACACCTAGCGCAGCTGCCGCCAGGGCCCTGCTCCAGGAACCGGCAGAAAAGGAGCCCTTGACTTGTGGCTTCGCAGCCTTGAGTTTTGTTCAACAGCGAGTGGGTTGTGTCAGTGGCCAGTGCTTGGGGCCCTGCAAACCAGGGCTCCGGGTGCACTCCAGGCATTGAATGGCTGCTGTTTCCAAGTGATCAAACTGGAAACTTGAATCAGAAAGAAATTCTGGGTGTGGGCCAGTGGCTTCCATGGGAACGTAACAAAACTACGCGCAGCTTTGTTCAGGTTGGACCGGAGGCAGCCAAATGTGGTGGCGAGATGTCAGCCTGCCCTGCCTTTGGACACGGGGTGGCTGATGTCCCCTTCCTGTTATTGTTGCCGGGCCGTGGACGCAGAGCGACGCGCTCTCCTGGTGTGAGGGAAGGCGAGCGGGAGCAGAGACAAGCGAGATGTGTGCCCGGGGGCACGGGGGCACCGCAGCTCCTCAGCACCCAAGCCAGGGACTACAGGCAGCCCAAGGAAAGTCCTGTGAGCTCCAGCCCTTGATGGGTTCTCGCTGTGCAAGCTAGAAAGCCCTTCTAGCGCAGCCCTTGGAGACCATCTCCGTTGGAACTCCGGACAGCAGAAGTCAGAGCTGTTGCCCGTCCTCCCTTTGGGCCCCTCTGCTCTCCCAGGGGTGACTTGGCATTTGCCTCACATGTGCTGCCCACAGGGCATCCTTCTCATGTGCTGGTGGGGCTTCAGCTTTTCGAGTAGTTTTGCCAGTCTCTTTTTGAGAGTCTGTATCTTCATCTCATGGCTTTAGCTTGTGGCTCCCTTGGCTCCTCCTGTCTGCTCTCTAGTGCCTATGTCCTACCTCTCTGTGCTGTAATCCACAAGCATTGCCCCATTTTGTGTGGTTTTATCCTCTGCCCATCTCTCCCCCAAATCTTCCCTGTGCCCATTTTCTGATCAGCTTTCCCTCCCTCTTTGCTTGGCCCTCATGAGTTTTTCCCATTCTTCTATTTTTTTCTGCTTCTTCCAGGTTCTCCAGTTCCCACACCCATGTCTTCTCTCCCGCAGTTTTGGGTCCTTTCATTCCTGGCTGATTTCTTCCATCCTCCTTGTGTGTTGACGCAGAGACCTTGCCTAGTGACAATGTAGGTGGGGAAGAGCTGAGGACCATCTTTGGGCTGAGCACTAGAGCCATCCTCTAATAATCGCAAAGAGCTCCCTTAGGGCACGGTCCTGCATCCTGCATCCATGGAAAATATGAGGGCAAAAAGGCCTTTTGCCAACCTGATGAACTCATGTGCTACCACCATCCCAGGGAGAGTATGTCCACAAGAGTCCGTGCATACAGGGCCAAAGCTGAACCGGAGATCAGCGAGAGACACAGAGATGTCCCCGCACTTCCGTGGCTCTCTCTGCTTTCTTAGCTCTTGCCTAGGACAGGACAGGTGTTTTATAGGGCTCTTTATGTGGACGAGTTGGGAGATTCTGGGGTACAAAAGCTCTTTGCTGCTCTAGCAGCCTATGCTTGATTCATACAGAGTAGGTCATTTGAGCTTAGAGGACCCAATGCTTTTGGCATTCACTAAATCTACTCTGGAAAAAAAAAGTCCTCAGTATCTTCCATTCTGTTTTTTTTTTAAACTAATTGACTCCAACTACCCAGCTCTCTCCACGAACACAGGTTAAGTAAGCAATATTGCTACTGTGGGACACATGCTAGTTAGTACTTCTGAACCCCAACTCGTGGAGTTTTGCGGAGGGAGACTCTTCAGCTTTCCTTTGGAAACAAACCCTTTACACAGTCGGGAAGAGCAGGTTGGAAGTACAATGCCAGTGCTCCGAAGTGATTACAGGGAAGAATAAGCCAGTGGTGTGTTTTAAGACTTGTGATTTTTAGAATATGTCCTCATGTGGGAAGGAGGAAGTAGGAATAAAGGAAAAAGAGAAGGGCTGATTATAAATTTTTGACTGTTGGGGATGGGCAACACAGTGTTACGTTCATACAGTCAACACACAGCAACTATTTCTTATCAGACCTGGAGTTCTGAATTGCAAAACAAGTTCAAGGAAAAGTCATTCAGTCATTTTTTTGAGAAAAATATTCTCGCAATGTGCGAACTGTTCCTGAATAATTCTCAAACAGGGGAGGAGAAAAAAAAAAAAAAAAAAAAAAGTCCGGTGGTGCTTCTATTGTGAATAATTAATCCCATCCTATTAGCATGGGTGCTAACTGACCATCTTCACGTAGCTCCCACCCAGGTGGGCAGCAGTGCGGGATGCCTCCCCTATCTCCATTAGCTGTTGGGGTTAATAGGAGCACTCAACACGCACATGCACAGTCTCAGCAGGGTCAGAGGGCAGGCAGCACATTGTGACCTAAAATCTTATGGCTTTTATTCCCTTCCGCTTAGGTGACCCTCTCCCCAGTTGGGCGTCTGACTTGCCTGGTACGCACGCCTGGGATGCAGCGTGCTGGAAGGGTCCCGACGTTCCTGGAAGCGAGACTTGGGAATTGCTGCCCTCTAGGTATAGTGACTACCTATGTGCATGCACTGTTTGTCTTTACATTCTGTATATGACAATGGGAAATGAAAAGCGACAGCAGTTGCTGGATGACTGGTGTCTGTCCCTATGCCATCTTGAGCAGGACAGCTTGAAAATGCTCATTTTCAGGTAAGTCCTGTTTTAACCCACCAGGTCAGGTGCTGTGTTGCAGTGTGACAAACTGTCCCAGCTCACCGCGGGGCCAAAGGCACATGCGGTCTGCCAGAGCAGCAGGGCTCAGCATCCTCAGCATCCCTGTGTGCTGCTGTTCATCCCATCCGGGGTTTTATTTCCAGTAACTTTATGGTGTAAATAGCATTAAGATCTCTTCCTGAACTCTGACCAGCACCTTTAGGGGTTCTCATTGATGCTTCAGCTTTCTCCCCTTCCCCAGAGAGCTGTCTTTGAGGGGCTTGTTTCGGTTTTTGCATCTTATGCAGCAGAGCATCTAAAGGTCTTTCCTCCTTCCTCCAATTCAGTTGTCTGTCTCCCTCCTTCACTTTGTCACCCTTTGCTGCATGTTAGTCTCTGATTCCCTCCTCCTTCTCCCAGGTTGGTCCATGTGTCATTTTTGCTCAGTAGTCCATGTTCTTTCTCTCCTACTTGTCTGTCTCTTGTTTCTCCCTCCTTTTTCTCTCTTTCGTTTTTCCCCCCTAGTGTTGGAACTTCTTTCTTTGATTCCCCCCCTCCACCTCCCACCCTTTATAGTGCTGTTATCTGTGATTTTGGCAAAGAGCACATTTATTGGGGAGGAATATCCCCATGGCAACGCAGCAGATGGTGACTTTTGATTAGCTTGGCTTTTTTTTTTTTTCCCCCGACTGCCAAATCACAATCCGTCTTTGAAATTAAATCAGGCTGTGATAGCATCAGTTGTTCTGGAGAGGGGACGAGAGAGAAACAAGACTGAAGTATTACAGCGGGAGCCAGGATGTAATGCAAATTCGTGTTTTTTAACCCCAGCAATAAAACCCCCTGTTCGTTCTGGGAGCAGGAGGAACCACAAGAGAGAGAATAATAAAATAAAAAAATAAGATTAAAAGAATGTTATCAGTGCACACGGGCTCCTCACTCCAACCATGTTGGTGTGTTTGTCTCTTAACACTGATGTCATCCATTGCCAAGTCACCTGGTGCTGCTGGGCCTAATTTTGCTCCTGTTCAAACACTGTTGAGGGTTTTCCTTGTGTGTCTCAAAACATGGGCCAGGAAAAACTCGCTGACTGGGTGAATGGTTGGAGAGGCGGCCTGCAGCCCTCAGATCTGTTGGTGGGCTCCAGTTTGGCCAGAGAGCAGACAGAGTGGGTCGAGATGGCATCTCTTAAATGATCAAAGCATTGCAGGAGTTGAACCAGCACATGCCACACAAGCAAGAGAAGTGAGCTAGGGAAATACCCTGCTCTGCTGCCCCACTGGGCAGCAGCCAGTTTCTTAGGTGCAATTGAAGCAATTATTTGGTTATGAGAGTGAAGCATCCAAAGTAGGAAGGAAAATACTAGCAAGCGGCAGGAGGAAGGAAAGTAGCTCCTGGAAGGCAGTGGAGGGAGGAGAGAGGGAATTCAGGGTAAAGAGAGGAAACAGGAATGGAGAGGGTGGATGGCATGGCTGAGCCAAGGCGCTGAGTGATTGAGGGCATGGGAAAGTGAGGAGCCGTCTGTAGTGGCACCAGGGAGGTCTGAGCCTGGGGAAGGAAGGGCACAATTTTGCTGCCAACCATAGAGAGAGTTACAGGGCATAGCCCCATGGAAGATGGGAAAGCAGATACAGAAGTAAAACACTGAAGAACTTTCTTGAAAGCTTCAGAAGTGGGTGGTATTCAAGTCCCATGAGCTCTTTTTCCTGGTGCTTTTTGGAGGGTGACCAAAGGTGAATGCAATTGAGCACTAATCATAGCCAAAGATAAAGGAGGGTTTGAAAATGAAAGCTGCAGAGAGGAGATGACTAATGACCCAGAGATTTCGTGGGAACTGACGTGTTGTCTCAGGCTGCAAGTCTGCTGGGCTGCTATCTCCAATTACTAATGTTCCCCATGCAGGAGCTTAGAAAGCAGTTGTCTGGTCTCAGAGCTGGCTACTTGGAGAGCGAGTTTAAGGTGTGAGTAAGTTAAGGAGGGATGGCTAAGACAAGTAAAGGGTCATATTCAGTCTTGAGGCTCAGCTGAAGGCAGTAGAGTTCCATCAGTAATAAAATGCCCCAAGGGTTAATGCCCTTTCCTGTTTGGTGTTAGGCATGTTTTGAGTTGCAGTGGGGAGCAAACAGGCACATGAGGGCTTGGTGTGCTTCCTGAGATACTCAACTCTGTCTTTAGATTTTTCTCTGCCTTTGCAAAGAGGCTCTTTAGCTTTCCCAAGACTGTCTGCGTGCACAGGATCGTAACACAGCGTGCGAAAGATGGTTCTCTTGAAGAAGCTCTGATCTTAATGTAGGATTTGTATCTGCATCATTTTGACTCTCCTGTCTCATATGTTAGAGGAAGTGTTTGAAAAGCTCCCATGACCCTTTCTGATAATTGGCACATGCTCTCTTTCTCGCTGGGGGTACGAGCCACCACCACATCTCTCCTGCTGCTTTTTCAGTCGAACCAATGCTGTTTCCTGCTCGGCTCCTGCTGATTCTGCAGCTGTCTCTAGTTCTTCCAGTGAAGGATAAGCTCTCTGGCCCGCAGGTAAGCTTTTCTTGTTTTTTCTTTTGGAGAGTTCTCACTCTTTAGGAGTGTCCTGTGTACGTCTTGTGTCAGATCTGATGTTAAGGAGATGTTAAGATTTGAGTGCAGGACAAAAATGAGGTATGGACCTTACTACAACTTAGGTGCAAAGGGTGACTTCAGGGGCATGGTTCACATGCTGATGGACAACATCAAGAAGTGTGTAAGGAGCACAGTGCAATGTGAACTCCTGTTTCAATCTCAAATGACTGGTCAGGGAGGCTTTAACCCGTGGTTCATTCTCTTTAGCCACTCGTCCTAGTTTAGGCTAGAGTTAGGCATGGATTTGTACCCACTGCACACACTTCCTCTCCTGTTTCCATTAGATTGTCACCACTTGCTTTCCTACCCTTGGCACCTTGCTAGTGTCTGCCTGCCTGCAGGTCTCTTTCTCCGTTGCTTGCATCTACCCCTGCCTTGCCCAGGCCCCTTCTGATCACTCTCTGCTCATGCATGGAGCTGCCTGGGGTTGGTTGGCATCTAACGTGCCTTTCCTTCCCGCGTTTGTGTGCCTCTGCTCGCAGCACGGACACGCTGTAGAGACAGCACACCACGTGCCTGCGTGTTTGTTGTGCCCTCTGGTACTCTTATACCCTAACTAGCAAGCTCCGATAGCTTGTAGGAGCTGCCAGCGGATGGCAGCCAGTCCTGGCCCATGCCATGCCCCTTCAGTTCCTCCTGTTAGCACCACATACATGTTCTGGGTGCTCCCAGCACGACAAGCGTGGCATCCGCAGCGCTGCAATCCGGTCCGTGGAGCCGCACAAAGCAAACAGGCTGTGACACCGCGGCACAGCGCTCCAGTCTCGCTGGGTTGACACCACATCATTATATATTGATGCCATGACACCAGCACTCAAAATAGAATCGGGACAATTTGATTTCCTGCAGATCTCAGGATGGGGTCATAAAAACGGAGACTGTGCTGGAGAAATGGGATAGGGTGGAAATGTTTGGTGTGACATCACAGCCGCTTCCATGCCAATGGACTCCTACGGCTGCAAACATGTGATTGTGATTTTGCTGCACGCTCCATCAGAAAAGAGCCAGGCTGGCTGAGGAGGGAGGGAGGAGAAGGGACGGAAATATTCAGTTCTTGTATCTTGATTCAAATATCTGACAATAGCCTCGCAGCCCAGGGGTGCTGAGTGATGGGGTAGGGACTGGGGAGCCGAGTGTGTTGCCAGTGCTGCTTAGATCAGTGGAGCTCAGGGGTCTGCAGCAACACAAACAGGGACAGAGTAAGAATCCAGAACCCATGATTTTCTGCTTGTCTGCAGTAAGCCTGGCATAGAGGATGCTGGTCTGCATTGGGTGTCTGTATTGGGGAGTTGGGTGGTCTTGTTGTGCTCACTCTTCCCCACTGATCCCAGTTTCTTTTAATGTCACTTTTCTTGGCAAGAAAAGCCTACAGGCCTGAAACATGTCTGCAAAAGACATTGTATAGCTGTTGTCTTTTAGGGATTCCTGTTAGAAAGGAACAGGCTGGGATATTGGCAACCCACCCGCAAAGCTGGGAGCAGAGGGAAGGCATTAATGTGTCTGTTGGGGAAAAGGAAGGAAGGAAAGAGACAGGGAGAGGAAAAAAACAGAGGTCAACCCAGAAAACACAACCATTTACCATACTAAGATTGTTCCCTGCGCCTGGAGTTGCCCTCCTGTGCAAATAGCTGTTGTGGCTGGAGGGTGGCGAAGAGGAGCGCAGTGGGGAGCTTGGCCAGCCCAGGCCGTGGTGGCGCAGAGGGGAGGGCCAGGAGAAGGCAGGACGGGAGGTGAGCACAGGTGGCAGCGGGTGGAGGATCCCTGCCTTGGTTGGCGTGGCCCGGGCGGCAGCCCTGGGGATGAGCCCTGCGTGGGAATCACCTATGGGCATTGCGGTAGGACATCTCGCTTTGGATGCCCGGCGCAGGACACGGTCAGCTGCCAAGCCCTGCTTGGTACCAAGATCCGTCTGTGGAGACGAGCCTGGCTGGCCTGCTTGTGTTCAGTGCTCTCAGTGCTGGGGGCCGGGGAGCAGAATGTGCAGGGGACATGAGAGAGTGAAGGGATCCAGCTAATGCCCCCATCTATCAGACTAGGCTGTCAAAAAATCAAACCGCTTCCATCACTGTCCAAGGAGGGACTCTTGCTTCCTGCTTAATGTGGTTGCCGTCCTGTTGTTGCCACTCCAGGGAGAGGGGGCCACTGCCACCACAGTGTGCAGCAGGCTGTGAGTTTAAAATCCTATTAGGCAGAGACTAACGGTTGCAAAAAGAAAGCAGGTATCCCCTAGTGGGGATTTAAAGATGTTTAGACATAATTGGATTTTCCAAGCAGATGTCATTATTGTTAAACAGTTGCCCACTTGATATGTTCAAGTTGTTGGCTGTAATTGCTAAAATTAGCAGGTCTGCATAGAGCAAAGGTCAGTCGGTTAATATTGTGATTTAGTATTTTATGAAGTAATTCCAAATGCTTTTATGTATGTTTTTGTTTTTGCAGCCTAAGCCCACATTAAAGTAGTTGTGGGCCCGCTAATAAAATACTGAGTCAGGCTCCCCACGCGGGCTGCGGGGCGGCCCCGCGCGCGCTGGCTCTGTGCTCCTCGCGCTGCCACCAGCCACGGCCTCGTGCTCGGCGCTGGGGCCAGGTGCCACCTGAGGCCGGAGGTGCCACGCTGTGCCCTGGCCTCGGGCATTCAGGGAGAAGCACGTCACATCCATGCGGGGCTGGAAGGGCGAGGAGCTGGTTTCCTTTGGCGTCTGAACAAAGAGCTCTGCCTCTGGAGCCTCTGTTCCTTGGGGATGGCCAGAAATGTGTGGGGAGGCACCAGCAGGCTTGAAGACACACTACTGCCTAGGAAATATCCTAAAATAGAGGAAATGTCCTAATATAGGAAATATAGGAAGTGTCCTAAAATATAGTTTCGAAGGGGGAAATGACATTTTTGTAAGAGGAACAGAGAGCTAGAAAGATGGAATTGCTGACCCAAGGCAGGCCAGGTCTGAGCTGTGTGTAGATCTCTGTGTCTTCATCACAGATCAAGAAATCTTGAGGGACATGATTAAAAATATTGCATTAAAGATGAGTCTGAAGCGAAATTTTGCCGCTAGCAAGCTGAAGAGGTTGAGGAGCTGGGAATACAACTGCCATTCAGATTTCAGCACATAGTCTTAAAGCAAAGACATTTCAGTCTCCAGTGCAAAAGGAGCCTCCCGAGCACACATCTCTGCTGGCTGTGGAGGCTGGCGCAGAGCCTGCAGAACCGGGGGTGGGTTTCTGTCGCCTCGGAGTTTGGACAGGCTGGTGTGTGTCAGCTGCAGACTCCTCTCTGCCAGGTTCTGCTCCCTACCCCGTTTCCCTTTGGAAGACGCATTTGGAGAGTCAAGTAGAAGGAAAGCTCTGGGCAGAGTCTGCAGCTGTTGCAGGTGTATTTTGCATGGGTCAAAGGTGGAAGTGAAGGGGGGATGCACCTTCACGGCGTGCTGTGCAGGGGGATGCGTGGAGTGTTTGGAGAGCGTCGGAGTGATCTCAAGGAAGGAGTGGGTTACAGCTTCAGGAGATGCTGACACGTGCTTTTGTCACCCCTTTTAGATTTCCTTGGTCATCTTCATGAAACCAAACAATTCACTTGACCGAAATCAAAATGAAGTGAAAATAGATATTCCTTGAACAACAGCCTATTTCAGCCTTCACTGCTCCTGGCATTAAATCCTACTGGTTCCTAGGCCCGTTGGTGTGCACTCAGACCTTGTTTCTGATCTAGTTTGAAAAGGAAGGCTTTGCCATTCGCACTGCACAGTCAAGTAGGCATTTGCATAGAAACGCTGGTGACACAAGTGTCTCTTTTTACCCCGAACTTCCTTCCAAGTAACTTAAGGTAAATTCAGAAAGATGTCTTGCATGAATATGGTGTCTGCACAGACAATATCAATGCAGATCCTTATTTTCCTTTGTTCTGATGCAAATGATCATCTTTCTGCAACAACCCTCATTGTCAGGGTCCTAATGCCTGCAGGACTATTTATAGCTCCCAAATCATGGAGAAGCAGCAGACATGGATCCTGAGTGTTGGTCTGGGCTCTGCATAGAGGTGTCAAGGTTGTCCCTGCTCCCGTCACTGCTGGCTTCCCTCTATGAACCGTGAACCCAGGATGCACCAAGACTTTTGCTCGCTTTCCTGTGGGGTGCCTCAGTAGCCCTTAACATGGAAAATACACTTTTCATCTGTTTTTTACCAAGCTCAGCGTGGCATCAATTGCTAAAGAAGGTGATTTAAGCTACATTTTTCTTTACAAACATAAAAGGTTTTGATTGGGAGGTGACAGTATTCTGATTAATCTAGCTCAGAGTTTGATGTTCAGAGTCCTTTATGAGTATCCCTACCTTTCAGGCTTCTTCAAATCATGGGAGTCTGTTGTTCCCATTTCTACAGAAGAGGAAGCAGATGCAAAGACCTGCCCAAACACAGGCAGTAATAGCAATCTGGATTAGGGTGAAAATGTCCCTGAATGCTAAGCCAGTCTCCAGGGAGAAATCAGTTGGCAGGACAAGCTGGGAAACTCTTGGGAATGTAATGTGGGACTGAAAATAAGAGGCGTGTAAGATTTTAAATGCCTACGGTGATCTGGCCAGGCAAGAAACGAGGCTCGGCTGTTCGTGTGAGCGTGGCGGGAGGGCAGAAATACGGGAAGCCTGTTCCTTAACCCAGCGGAGGAAGGAAGCAGTGTGCTGCCAGGCTCCGCAAGAAGTGAGTTGCGGGCTGCTGCTTGCAGCCGGGAGCTAGACAGTAAGAATGGTAAAGCACCATCTAGCTCCTCGCAGCCAGCCTTGCACCAACAGGGAGCTAAATTCAGCCCCCTGTAATCTGTTTGCTTTTGGTCTGAATTTGGCCCTTTTTGTCTGAGTGACTCCAAACAGAAAGGGACCATGGCTTGTCCTAGTCCAGCAGCCAAATGTCCCTTCTACTTGCTCACTTCCAACCCCTGAGTGACACAGTGCTTTCCTCTGGGTCTCCTGTCAAATTTTCAGGACATTCTCAAGAAATCTCCCGTGGTCTTTTGCAGCCTGTGAGGAACAACTTGCTCTTCCTCCTGTTCTTCGCTGAAGTCTGCCTTTGGTTATTCCCATGGCAGCCCCCCTCCACTGCCTGCTACGTGACCCACTGAACCTCCCCTCACCTTCTTGCCTGTGTGCAAAAGCTGTTTTCAATGAATATTTTTCTTATCATATATCTTTGCCATGCTAGCGTTAAAGCCCAAAGGCAGGATGTTCTTCCCTCAGCCTCAGGGTTGTGAATGAGGGTCACACGAGTGTCTTTATTCTTGCAGCCAGCAGACCTAAACATTGGCAAAAGGGTCTATTTGAAGAGGTGGGAAGCCTGTCATAAAGTTCTTCTACCTGGGGCCTATCCATCAACTAAACTGTCTCCTCATCCCCTATTAATTGATTTGGTCTCTTTAGCACACCAGCAAGGCTGGTATATCCACTGCATCTACTTACTGAGCAAGCACTAAGTCTCACTTTACCTAGAATTAGTACAGTCCCACTCTTTAGTTTAGCATAACGCAATATCTTCCCCTGGCAAGTACTTCTTGCAAGCCATTGAGAAGTCTGCATCGGTTGTGTCGTGAACTCAACGCAGACGTTTATTAGTACTGCTCATAGTAGATCCCATCTGTTGAGCAATGAGAGTGTTTCCCAACAGCTTGCAGTTAATGCTGGTGCTGGGCGACGTCGTCATTTCAGCTGTTCTCTCCCATTTACTTTTACAGACTTCAGCTGGCCGTCTTCTTCCACTTCTGTTCTCTCCTGCCCATTCTCAATGATTTTCCGGGTTGTGATCCTCCTGCCGTTGATCACTTCACTAGTGGTAGAGACTGACCTGAAACTGTGTGACCCAGCTGTGTCCCCACCAAAGGAGAAGGTGGTCTGCTCGCTGGGGCCAAATGAATTGAACGATATAAATGACCGCATAAAGTCAGGAAACAGGCTGAGACCGTTTCCTCTTCCACTTGTTCTGTGCCTGTTTTCACCTTGGCTGTCAAATGAGTTGTCCCAAAAATCATGTGAAAAGGGATCCAACCCTCCGAAGAATTCTCTGAAGATCTCCTCGGGGCTGCGGAATATGTAACTGGAATCGAAAGGGTTGCGTCCCCCTGCGGCACCTCTTCCTCCTTGGGACCTGATATCCTTAACGGGTCTGTCGTAGAGAGACCGTTTCTGAGGGTCTGACAGGACCTCGTATGCCTCGGCAACTGCTTTGAATTTCTTCTCAGCCTCCTCCTTGTTGTTGGGGTTCTTATCAGGATGCCATTTTAGTGCCAGTTTGCGGTAGGATTTCTTGATGTCATCCTGAGAGGCGCTTTTCTGCAGTCCGAGGACTTTGTAATAATCCACCATCTCAGAGGAAAGGCAGAGCAGTCAGGAAGTGGCCCGGTGCCTCTCCCGTCGAGGCCACGAAACGCGAAGCTGTCCAGCATGCAGGGGCTCCCGGTGCCCGCTAGGCGCCCGCTGCGCTCCCCGGGGCCAGCCGGGTGCTCAGTTCATCTCCCCATGCGCTCGGTCTCCAGCGCGAGGAGGCCGGGCGGGGAGGAACGGGCGCTTTGACCGTATTCCTTCTTTTTAAGCCCATTGTTCTCCAGTCACGGGACTGTGACGTCAGAGGTGGCGCAGCCAATCGCTGCCCGCTTGGTCCGACCTCGTGCCGACGTGGAGTTCCCGGGCACCGGCCGCAGGTTTTTCGACTCAAATCGCACAGATGTTGTAGTTGCCTGAGGTAGCTGTGACGTCACCGCTGTGACGTCAGACTTTGTGGGATTGTTCTTTTTCTCGTCTGTCCCTTTCCTAAGGTGCGACTCTGTCACCGTGGGGTTGGGCGCAGCCCAGGGGAGTCCAGCGCAGTCAGGCCGTGTTAGCCCTGCTGAGCCTGGACGGGCGGGTGTAGGAACGCTGTACCCAGCGTGGCTCCTCGCAGTTTGGGAGGACTGTCGATGAGCTGCAGAACGTTCAAAGAGCCATAAGTGTGATTAAGGGCTTGGAAAGCATCATGTACATCGAGAGACTCAGGGAAACCTTCTTAGTATTACGGGAGTGTTAAAATGAGAGCTTGATCGTAGCTTACACAAACCTGTAGGAGAACAGAAATGCGATAGCAGAGGGATCTTCACGCTCGCTGGCAGAGCAGTTGGAAGTTGGCACCACTCACGTTTTGAACTGGATTTTGAACATCTTTCATAATGAAGATAATGAACCGTTGGCCATTTTTAACCCCAGACTGTGGGTCTTATTCCTAAAATCGTGTTTAGATGACCATCGTGATCTTTTAATTTCTAACCAAACTTCAAGAAGAGCTTATCTCCCTTGCGGGTACCAAAATAAATGCCTTGACTGAAGCTCATTGGCAGCTTTAACAACTTCATTTCTGCGTGTTCTTTTGGGCATCTGGCCCCAGGTGTACGCGTGTACCACAGGGGTGCTGTGCAAACTCAGTGCACACAAGTTCAGCCTGAGGAGCTGAACTTTGCTGATGCAGTCGGAGGTTATCCTGCATCTGTTTCTATTCCCTGGATTTGTCATTCCTGTGGGAAATGCAATGTCTTCATAGGGAATCATTGCATGGAGGAGGTCTCCAAGGAAGTGCCAGTAATGAGACTTCAGCTGTCTGCAAAATAGTGTCATAAACACCTACTAATGACAGCATGTGTTGCAGATCACTGCCCTCTTTTCCATTATCCCACATTTTGGGAAGGAATCAAGAATCGTCCATGCTAAAGAGCATATGCACAGCGTATGAGCTGGCTGCTCTCCTAACACGTACTGTACGTGTGAGGCCATGAATCCTAGGGGCAACCATGTCAGCCTGTACAAAGCAATTCTACAGGGGAAGGGAGAGGTGTTTGAGTTGATGGTCACTGGTGAAGGGCTTTCTTTTGCTGGTTTTCGTGTTGGTCAGTGATAGGTCAGTGTTAGGGGGTTACTTGTCATATCCCAGCACGATGTACTTGTTATATTCTGGCGCAGCATTAGAAGTCACCATGAGCCAGCTTACTGCCCACCTGGAGGCAGGAGCTGAAGGAAGTGCAAGGCAACAAATTGAGGAGTTCATGGCCATGTGGAGTCACCTCACTGGGAAACTCTTGGGTTCTGCCTTCACCCACATGGAGGAGGTCTTGTTAACCAGAAGGGGGATGTGACTTGTGAGTTACAGTTCTGCAGGGTGGAACTGGTTCCATAGCAAGGGGAAAAGTTAATCTGGGCACAGCAGCAAGCTGCATCCCAACATATCCCAGTGTGGGGGGACAGGTAAGTCTTCTTGGCTCACTCAGACCTTGCCCTGGTGGAAATCTTCACCAAGGGGACTCTATTAAACTGTTGCGGTGTTTTCTAAGGTTGCCTGTTGGGAGAACCAAGCTTATCGCACCTGAGCCACCAAAACGCGCCAATGGCTCCTCCGCACTACCAGTGTGGGCCTTCCGCAATTTCGCAGTAGAAATGTGAGGATCAGTTCTATGGATGTTCCTGCTCTCTTACCCAGCAGGGAAAGTGCAAAGCCAGAGACAGGTCTGAGCAGCCTCTTGGAGGGTCCGGGGGAGTTCTTAGCACGGTTGATGAGCTATTGCAGAGGGAACAGGGCAGTGCAAGGAAGGAAGAGGGTGAATTCTGCCTTGTGCTTTTCTCTCTGAGAAACATCTCCTCCCTTATGCATCACTTTTGATGGCGAATGCCCATCTCAGACTGGCTGGCGCACTGGATTATCTCGCTTGGATTTAGTGCATCCTAGCCATCTGAAAAGTAGGGAGTGTTTTTCTCCTGTCGTCCTGGAATGGGGGATGCTCAGTGCCTGTCTGTCTGCTGCCTGCAGCAGGCGTCAGAGATTAGCAGCCATTCAACAGAGGCCACTGCTGTGAGCCAAAAGGGTTTGTGACAAAAAAAGAAAGGGTCGAAGAAAGAAAGAGAGAAAGGGAAATGAGAGAGACATGCACACATCAAGTAACTAGACCCAAACTAGCCTGGCAGTCCCATCCCTAGAAACCAAGGCTTTGAAATGAGAAATGTTTTTCGTATCTTAAATCTCAAGTACAAACAATAAAAACCAGCCCAGACTGTGTTCTTTGAAGAGAAAGTACGAGTGACCTGAACAGTGGTTATCAGCAGCGTCATTAAGATAAACCCTTAACATGATTTAAAGCATCCGAAACTGAAGGCAGCACTTTCAGATACTAACAAAATGGTCTGACATTGGGGATGAAAATCAATAGTAATCTGATGTCACTAAAAATACTCAAAAGTGTCCCATGGCTGATGGAGGTGAGATTAGTGTAAATATTTGTATTCTAATCAGTGGCACGCGAGGGCTGGAGGCGGCCTTTCTGTCTATTTAATTAATGGAGTGGCTTTTTAAAAGGATCCTAATCATATGTGATTGTATCTGCTTATCAACATTTTTGCTAATTAGATGATATGGAGGCAGTCACTCTGCTAATTCCCTCATCCAAACAGCATATCCTGCACAGATAAAGTACAGTCTCTTTTTAATAAGAAACAATCATGAGGCAGACTAACCTTAATGGTGCTTATTATCCTAGGATCTTTGGGATTTTCTCCGCTGCCCACCCCCTCCTTCGCTCTCCTTGGCCCGCTGTCGCCGAGTGCCGGATGGGAGCGGGCGCTGCGCTGCTCCGGGCCCCGCGCGAGGCACCGCCACCGCTGCAAGGCCAGCCCTTGTCGACCGGCTGCCATCTGAAACAAAACGCAGGGCACCAAGAGGCAAAATCTCCCAAGCCTGTGGTCACCTGGTGACCTCACGCTTGCAGTCATCATCCCTGTCCTTGCTCCTGCCACCTTGGCCAGCCCTGGTCCAAGGGAGTGAGTGTCTTTGGGCCGTGAAAACTTCCTTTCTCTCTTGTCTTCTGTGTTTTTTTCTTTTTTTTGTTTTCATTTTAAAAGGGTGTGGGGGAGAAAGGGGTCCTTGCAAGCCGTTTCTTGGCAGCGCCGTTGATCCTGTGACAAGGCTGGGATCCTTTTATCTAAAACAACATGAGCCCGAGACATTTGTTCTAAGTCCTTTGACTATGCAAACAAACAAGAGTCACACTTCGCTCCGCCAGTCAAGCTGTCATCAGATGCCTCAGCCCACGATGGCCCCGTCGGAGGGCAGGTTGCGCCCGCCGCCTTCCTGCCTCTCCGGAGGGGACCTCGCCGCGCGGCCGTGCTGGGAGCAGGGCTGGAGGCGGCTGCGGCCCCGGCGCTGCGCGGGTGGCTCCTGAGCCGCGCGGCTCGCGGCGAGCGCCTTACGCTGCCTGGCCTCCTGCGGGGGAACAAAGTGATCTGCTGCCCTTGGGGCAGAAGATGTAAAAACAAATGGAAAGTTGGTCCCAAAGAGCCTTTCTCCTCAAAAGGCAAGGGCAGTCTCTCCGTAGAGGGAACTTGTCCTAGATGGATGTAGTTGCCGCACCAAGAGCATCTGAATGGACCAGAGTAGAGGGGGAAGGTGCCTGGTGTTTAGTTTTAGGAGGTCAGGAGTTTGACTGCTGTTTTTGCAGCTGTGAATGTTGAGCAGAAAAAGCTTAAATGACATGGAGTGCAGCCTCCCACTCCTGCGGCTGGCGAGAGGGAGGTTTTGTGTGCCCTGTGTGGTGATCGTGTGCGTCAGGCTCAGCACACTGAAGGGCTCTGGGCTGGAGCTGGAATGGGGCTGGGAAGGCGCCCCCAGGACGCTGAAACACCGGCCTGAGGAGCAATACAGAGAGGGGCCTGCAAGCGGCTCCTGAAGCGAGGCTGGGGCTGAGGCTAAAGCAAGCTTCAAGCTGGAGGACACCCAGGCTCTTGGTGTTGGCAAGAGGCAGGTACCTCACAAAACCACACCTTTTTTGAGGTATGAAGCCAAGCAGAGGGCCTGCTCCTGCTTAGGGGAATCAATGGTACTGACAGCTGGCGTTTTTTTGTGTTAGATCATGCCCAACATCCAAGGCAAAGCTGTGTTCCCGTCTTGGAAAACCCAAACTGTGCCTTCAACTTGTCCATTGACTCTGATCTAGGCGCTCCTCCCAGACTCCAGAGCTCTTAAGCTTCGCTGCCTGAGTCATCTCTGTGTGTTATCTTCAATATCCTCATCCGGGCAGGGCTACTCTGAGGTTGTTCTCAGAAATACGGTTGACCAGTACTTCTACTATTTCTCCTCCTTGGCATGGCCCGTGTCTCTCCTTTCTCTATGTTCTACACGCAGGAGTTCGTGTAATATTGACCGCTTTCCCGCAGCGATTTCCTGTTGCCAGGTCCATGACTAAAGGCTACAACTTGAAAAGAGGAGGGACTTCTGGGCCAAAGATTGCATTGCAAGCCGTTGAGTCCTGGGGCTTAATGAGGTACTGCTTATCAGCAGAGCGTGCTTATCTGGAGCGCGCTGATGGAGTACCTGCTGCAGCCCCTTCGTGAGCGAACATGTTTTACCACCCAGTTGCAAGGCGCGGGGCGCGCGCGCGGTCAGGCAGCACGGCTCAGCCGGTGCGTGGTAACTCGCGAAGCCGCAGCAACTTTATCACTTCACAACATCCATACATAGCCACAGCCTTGAATCTTCTCAGGGGAAGAAATGATGATGAGTTACTGTCCTGGGATTTTCTCTCTGTCTCCAGTCAGTGGGAAGTGGTATGTGGAGCATTCATTTAATAAACCAGAGGGGAAAAGCTGTAGATCAGCTTCTCATTATTTCGGTGCTGGCTCACGCCATCGCTTGGGTTTGTGCCCGACAGTTCAATGTGTTATTTGAGGCCACTTAAGCATTCTGCAGAAATGATGCCACCCTCTTTTGAAAACATGGGGTTCTTCCAAGCCAGGAGAGCCTGCCTCCATTAGTAGTTTCATCAGTGCCAATTCCTTCTCAATTTTAGGTGTCAGATGGCAAAAGAGTGCCCACTTTGGAGACCTGTTTCTATTGAGAGCCATCTCACCAGCAGGAAACCTTCTGGAGATGATCCTTCTTCTCTGGACCTATGTGATAAA
This sequence comes from Nothocercus julius, assembly GCA_013398735.1. Taxonomy (NCBI): domain Eukaryota; kingdom Metazoa; phylum Chordata; class Aves; order Tinamiformes; family Tinamidae; genus Nothocercus; species Nothocercus julius. Next base: position 2,463,665 of record VZSV01000119.1, read on the forward strand.
GCAGCTCTGTGAGTAAAAATGCACAATGGGGCTGTTTTTCAGGGGACAGCAGGATCCAAGTAGAGCAAAACTGTCTTGAGGATCCTGGTGATGTGCACATAGACCTGCAGCCCCTGATTAAGGGAAGCAGCCCTCTTCTCCAAAGGACAGGAGGGACTGTAGGGGACTGCTGCAAGTGGTTGCCTCCCAATAATTGCCAGTGTGTTTTGCCTCCCTCCAACAAGGAGGACTGGGTGGTCAAGGTAGCAGGTGGAAGATTGATCTGTTACTGATGTCTTCACTGGGAGTGAAAAACTGGAGAAGACACCCCACATTGTAGCCATCAGAGCGCACGTTCTAGTCCTGTCTAAGGACTGTGTGTACATGGGGCTGCTGGGGAGGCTGGGAACAGTGAAATTTCCACACGGCCTCAGTGAAGGTTTAGTCCAAGTTTATTGCTGAGATTAAAAGACTGGGGAATATAAATTGTAAATGTGATGACTTAAGAGCTCATAAATTCAGCATACAGCTCTGTTTCGGAGAGAGCTCGTGTGCAGCGCAGCCTCGCTGCCTTGAGCTCACGCGTCTGTTCTTGCTCCCACTGCTCAAACCCACACTTGCCGAAGGGTCCTTCCGCCCTGCTCTGCCTCCTGAGCTGGTGCTTATGCCTGTGTGCCCAGGGAAGCTTGTGAACACGTACACACGCGCTGAGGAGGGGCACCAGCCCTCTGTGCCCCTGTGGCTGCGTGCGTGTTGGTTGCCTGTGCGCAGGCACACGCACTCCCTGCTGCTGGCTCAGGCCAGAAACCAGTGTCATGCTGGAGCAGCGTTTGCCCCATCTGACCGTGGCAGATGACAGAGCGTCACCAGGGAGGAGGGGCAGTCCCTCCTGTCTGGAGCCCCGTTTGCATTTACCTAGGGCCCAAGTGCTCTTGCTTGGTGCTTGCAAAAGAGACCTATGGTCTTATCCATATTTTTCTGCATGAGCAATGTGAACTGGCTGGATTAATTGCTCACAGTCGTGGGGAGAGCTAGCAGAAGCAGCATTGTCCCTTCTGGCAGAGCTGGAAAGATGAAGCTCTCTACCCATGCACAAGCCTTGCCCACCACAGGTCTCTCCTTACCCCAGGGTGTTCCCTGCCCCAGCGCTGGCCGCCCTCCTGCCGCTGGTGCAGGGCAGACAGCTTTCCAGAGGGGGTGTTTTGTGCCAGGCTGTTGCTCGGGTGAGCTGCAAGGGGGGTTTCTGCAGGTGGGTCATAGTGCTCACTGAGTGCGCTGGTGCGAAGCTCCAGGATAAAGTCCCTCAAATAAATTGCCCAGGGGTAAACACCATTGGGATGATGTGCTTTTCCTCTTTTCCACTAAAGATGGAGAGCTGGAAACCAGTCTGCTTCCAGGGTCAGTGCAGCCGGCACCAAGGATGTGGACTTCGTCTGACAGCTCTAACTGAAGCCAAAATGGGGATGGAGCATCCAGTGCAAACCCGCTGCTGTGTGGGGAGTAGAGCTTATGGCCACTGTCTGAGCAAGAAAAGCTGGTGGCAAATCCTGGGGAGAAGCTAGAAGACTCTTCAGGGCACCTTTTTCCTCTCCCTCGTCTTGGGCAGTGCAGGGTCTGCAGCACCTCCACGGATCGAGTACCAGCACGCAGTAAGTGGGGTGGGGTGGGCTCAGCCTCTGCTTGCTGCAGCCTTCTTGTCTCCCCATCCTCTCGTTAAACCGCAGCCCGCGTCTCCGAAAGCAGAGGCCTGCGGTGCCCACGGCCCGGCTGCCGTGCGCAGGCCCTGGCGGCAGCGGCCCGCGCGAGTCGGCGCCGACGGCTCCTTTGGGCACCCGTGCCCGGCGCGCGCCGCGGGGCCTGGCAGCCGTGCGGGCAGGAACGCGTGTGCAGCCCTCTCAGCAACGCCAGGCTCTTGAGCCCCGGCTGCATTTTAAGGCAGCGGGCGCGGCGTCCCGCGCGGCGCTGCTCGGGATGCCCCTCTCGGCCGTGGGAGCGTGGGTTCGGCAGCCTCCGGGCCTCCTGGCAGCGGTTCTTCGGGTCCGTGGAGGCTCTGAGGAGGAGCGGTTTGTGTTGGACGGAGCTGGGTTTTGTTCATGTGGAGACTTGCTTTTATCTAACGACCAGAGGGGAAGGAGACTATATTCTTAAAATCATTTTTAGTCTCTGTAAGACACACTCTCCTGCTACACTGCTTTTGAGCGTAACCAGGAGAGTGTATGTACATGCATACATACAGCCATGTATGTGGGGGCGTTATAGTAGTCTACCTGGTTGCACAGCGGGGTGGACCAGCCTGAGGGGCACAGCAGGAGCGGGCGGTTCTGCGGGAGCAGAATCAGGAACAGGCTGCATGTATTGGCCAGTACATTTTACTGCCCCAGCTTTACGTCTGCTTGGCGGGATTTTGATCTGAAAAGACCCTCTCCTCTTGCTTCCCTGCACACAGACCCTTGAAATCTTTGCAAATTTACCCCAAACGTTTGTCATGGGCCAGCACCACGTTGCTGCTTTGAGCGACCCATGATAACTGCCCTTTCCTAGGAGCTGGTTCTGAGCGCGGAGCAGAGATAACACTTAGCAGGCGAGGGCAGATGGGAAGGCGATAACGGAGCCAGGGCGGGGAAGGCGCGTGCGGAGGTATGCGGGTTTCTGCACGGGCACGCCTGCTTATCGATACCGCTGGGAGCGGGTGCGTGCGCCCCGCGCGCGCGTTAGTATCTCGCGAAACAAAAGGCGCTGCTCGGCTCGGGGAGCTGCCGGAGCCTCCCCTTCAGATACGGCTTCCTTATCGCCTTGCAGCAGGCATTCCCATCTAATCGGGGATCTGAAGCGCCGGGAGCCGCCACATGGGGCTTT
>VZSV01000119.1:2477660-2501318 GCA_013398735.1 Nothocercus julius
GCGCCGGGGGCTGCGCCGCGGCGGCCCCGAGCCGAGCGGGCCCCGCGCGGCCTCCCAGGCGGGGTAATGAGCAGAGCCCCAGCAGCGATTCGGGAGGCTCTGACCCCGGCCAGGTAACTACATAATGAGCCTGTTTGAATTGCTCCCGTCCCTGCCAAAGGGGTGGGATCGGGGGATGCTTTTGTTTGCCGTAATGAACCTGTAATTATGCTGCATTTCTTGGTTTTAGCCGCATTTTTGGTGTGTGTGTTGTTCTCGTTGTATTGACAGATTTATGGCTGGGATACCCTGCTGCAGCCGAACGGCCCCGCGCGGAGACGCTCTGCCCGCCGCCGGCCCGGGAGCTGCGGGGCAGGGGGAGGACGGGGCTCTGCGCTCCCCCGGCCCCTGAAGGGTTAAATAAATACATTAAAATTAATACAAACAGCCCAGGCGCCGCCTTTCCGAAAGTCAAGACTTCAGCAAAGAGGGTGGGGGGGGAGAAAAAATAAGGGAGGGAGAAAAATGTTCTTTTGAGCTCCAGGTGAATTAAAAAAAAAAAAAAAAAAAGTAGAGCGCGATTAAACTAAATAAATAAATAACACACACCAGATTTGAGCTCCGAGGCGCTCAATAAAATTGCGCTTTGAAATGCAAGGATTAAGCAGGGTAGGTGACAAGGTAACTTTGTTAACAGGCTAATCTCTTGCCTTAACAGAGACAGGGGACTTACATGTGACGGCACAAAACTGCTTTGTGGTCTCCTTTTCAAGCTGGACATGGTAGAAAAGGGGCAGGATGCGATGGGACAGGGTTGACTGCTTAACAGCCATTTGTAAGATGGGCTTAAACTGGGGGGTTCTTGTGTGTGTGTTTTAAAGCAAGTTTGCACAGAAGTTTGTGACCAGGACTCATCTATTTCCAAACAGTTCAGCTGGGGATGCTGAAGATGTCGTGTGATGCTGAGTAATTGGGTAAAAGCACTAGTGGTGCCTTCTCTCCTGGGATGGCTTTATCTGCCGTCTTGTGAAAAGCCAACCAGCTGCATGGCTTATTTGAAATGTCACTTCAGGACTTCCTTTGCCCTGTGCTTTTCTCCTGACTTCCTACACTTTTCCACCTGGGGACGTTTGAAATCTAAATCCAAGTTATTTTCTCAAAGGGCTCCTCTGCTCTCTGTGAACCAAACCCCAGAAAGCTTCTTGTTGTTAAATTCCTGTCCATTGCAAAAACGTGACAGCGAAGGGAGGATGAATCTGAAATGAGACCCAGATCCACCCACGTGGGTTTGTTCATGCAGACTGTGCAGTGCCCACTTAAATGTGCTGTACAGAGCAGGCACTGCTGCCATTGCGCAGGGCAGGCTCCTCCTTGCTTGCATGTAACTCTCCAGTTAGTTATCATGGATCTTCAGGGTTTGCTGTTAAACCACCCCTGGTGAACCAGAGGGAGACATGGGGGAGTAATATGAAGTTCAGTCCTTCTGCAGACTTTGTTTCTAGATGAAAAAGCAATGAAAAATCCATCTCCTCCATAGCGTTCATCTGAAATCCAAAGAGAAACAGCAGATTGAATGTGTCCTCCAGTTTTTAGTAGATCTGGTGGAAGTATTTATCATTTTGTGTGTCTCGCAGTCTTGCCAGGCTATTGTGCCTCCTGCAGGCGGAAGGACTGATCCTGGAGGGAAGCAGAGCGAAGGTCCCAGCCCTGATTTTGCAGGTTCAAGTGCCTGGATCGTCTGGATCATTTCTGGGCGAGCGTTAAGGTTTCTCAGGTGTGTGACCATGATCTGTTCCCTGCGAGCACTGAGAGCCAAGTACAGGAGGTGCGATTGGGGCTGGGCTGTTCCAGGGCACACGATGGTCACCCTTTCTGCTGAATGGCCATGACGATTGCTGGCGAGGATTTCCCCTCAGACTTGTGCTAAATGCAACTCTGCTTTGGTGGACACAGCACTTTCCACAGAAAATGCCCAAACTTGGGCTGTGTTAAGTGAATCTAAGTGCAGTGGGGACTGGAACTGCTGGCGCTGCCTTGGCACCCCTCTGTGGCCCTGTCCCTCAGCAAGAAGCCAAGCCCTCAGCAAGGCTCATGGGTGACGGTGACATGGGGCCGCCTGTCCCTGCTGCGGGGACCCCGCTGTGCAGGCTGCCACGTCCCAGGGTCTGGTGGACACCAAAGGCATCATCTTGTTATAAGCGCGGGTGGGCTGCTGATGGGGAAAACCACCAGCGCTTTCCCAAGAGTGAGTGAAAGAAAAAAAGAACTGCCCATTTTAAAAATCAAATGTAATCCCACCTCTGAAGTTTATCCATCGCTGGGGTGCTTGAACACATCCAAACTGAGCAGCAGAAGCTTATTCTGTGCAGGAATCTGACCAATTGTTTCCCTTCTCTCTCTTATCCCTGTACCTTGAATCATTTTGACCTTTAATTGGCCCTAATTTGCCCACAGACGGCCCTGGGACCCTTTAACACATTTGCTTGTAATTGGGTCCCTTTGTTATTTTTCCAGAGAGCCACTGCTGGTTGTTTCTTTTTGAAAACATTGCAAAGTGTCATTGAGAGTGGAGCCGCTTTCAAATTAGCCCTGCTGGGGTCCAGGAGAGTCCTGTGAAAAGCCCAGCAGAGAGAGACAGGGCTATCTAAACGCAATTATCATATCACTGTGAAAACGTGAAACCAGCCTGAGCTTAAGCAAACATCACACACCCCTCAACCGGAGGGTGGTAAACGCCTCGGTCGGAGCTGCCAGGGCTGAGTGCTGCCAAAGAGGTTATTCTGCCATCACGCTTGGCGCTGGGCGAAACAGCGGGTGTCTCTCCAGCCTCTTGCCCCGTCTGGCTGGGGAGGTAACTTGTCGGTGTCTTTTATTCAGCGGTTTTGTTTAAATCCACCTCATTTGGGTGCCTTGGTTTGCAGTGGCCTGTGAGCAATTGCTCTGGCACAGCTACAGGGCACCGGAGCAGCGCGGGGACACAGAAGTACCGAGGGGAAGCAGCAGTATTGGCTTTGCCAGCAAATGAATGTATTAGCAAACGGTGTTTCCTGAGTAAGGTCCTGTACGCGCTGCTCAGCTGGCTTTGTCGGGGAATATAGTTATGCCACAGTTTGCCCCTAGCCCTGTTCATGATGTTATCAAGATCTTAACCGTCCAAAGTTAAGTTATAACAGCAAGGGATAATACCACAGCTAGATACCATCTGTACTGCCTCTTGCCTCTAATGGACAGTTGTTTTGTAACTGAGTCTCCCAGCTCAGCCAGCCCTGCAGCCTGGAGTCCTCTCTTTAATATTCACTCCATGCAGACCTTAAAATCTAGTTAAGTTACAGTGCTGTCGAACCGGTGACCGCAGGCTGTCATACCAATGGTCCTTTTGCCACCAGCTGAGATTGAAGCCGGTACCCAAACGGCTGGGAGCTACAGTGCTTCCTTGGAAATCATTTTAGTATCAGATCCCAAATAACTTTACCTTCCAGGGCTTATAGCATCCATATAGGCAGCACAAAGAGATTTCAGCTTGCCTAGAATTGGTTAGCAAATTACATCTTGTCTTGTAGAGAAAATAGAGTGAGAGGGAGCTGGCGAAACTAAAGCTGCATTTCCGCCCTGCAGAGAGGAGTTTGATATTGGGTCTCTATGCGCAACGCCAGTGAGGAAAGGATGCTGCTGCTTTCATGGCTGGGACTAGTGGGGGTCACCTGCCGTGGAGGGGGACTTGCTACGCCGCCACGGTGACGGGTCCGATGCCTCCCGCCGCTGCGGTTGTACCCTGAGAGGGGCAGCGCGCATTAGGCTGCAGTGGGAGAGGCCGGTCTGTTCGGAGGGGAAGGCAAAGCGCTGACGAACACCCTTGTTAAATCACAGCTGTGTGACTGAAGCTGAAGCCGGCAGAGGTGGGTCCTCAGGAGCAGTCTAAACTCGCAAGTCTTCCATCACCTGTGGATGGATCTCTCCTGGGGGATGGAAGCTGTAATTTCTAATGGTCCCGGAATCTTAATAGAGTTGAAGGTGGATGATTTTTTCTTCAGTAAGATGAGTCTTAGCAAATAGGTAGCAAGACTTCTGGTCGCATGATGTTTCTACTGTAATTTAGGGACGGGAGCTGACTTCCAGAGATGCCGGTGGGGAGAAAACAGCCAAACAGCTTCTCCTTCCCTGCGCAGATCAGACTGGCTCGTGTCGCGCAGCCGCGCACAGCAGGCAGCTCTCCCACGGACACCCGAGCCGCGATGCCGCAGCCGCTGGCGGCACGGGGAGCGTCCCAGGGCGCCTGGAGCTCCCCTTCCAGCCAGGGGATGTGCCTGCCGTGCTGCAAAGGCAACCAAGGGACGTCCTCTCCCAAAGGGAACGCGGAGAAGCAGACCTGGGGTGCGGGCTGGCACCCACGTGGTGCTCCCACCGTGACCGCACAAGTGTCCAAAGCCGGCAGGTCCCTCTTTGGAGGATGCAGAGCAGAGGGCACTGTGGCACAGCTGGGCTCAAACTGCAAACTTGCCGGTGGGAAGCGGTCTGCAGCAGCCCACCTCCCTTCTGAGGGTGTGCTTGGTTTTGTTTGCTTGTTGGTTTGTTTTTTCCCTGTTTCTGTTGGGCCATCCTGAGACCTTTTATTTCTGTTAATAATCAGGCTCTAGTCAGGTCTGGGCTCGTGCTGGGATTCCGAATTGGATCCCTACTCAATGTGGAGGCAGAGCGCAGCCCAGAGCTCACGGTGTCGGCCTCGGCCCTGGCAAGCGCTGGCCCGCACGAGGATGTTCAGACACACCATCCTTCCACTTAAGCTCAGAGTGCCCAGGATTCTTGCATGTGTAAATGTTTGCAGAGTCAGGGTTCTGTTTGCATTGCCTGTTTACTAATTTATGTTTAAGCTTCTGATGTTCAGTTCAATTTTTTAATCCATCCATAATTTTTAGGTTAAGGTTTGTTTCGTTATGTTTTTGGGCAGATCTCTGAACTGGTCTTTGTGAGCTCAGTGTCTCACTGGAGAAGAGAGCAGATCTGGGTCCAGCGGGGTTGTCCAGAGTTTGGAGCAGTGGTGGAAAAGCCGAATGAGATCTGTGCTGTCCATAGGCTTGTCAGCCTCGCCCTGTTCCCAGCTTTCCTTCACCTCTAATATTACCAGGACGCGCTGTCTGTGCTGGACGATGGGCTATAGGACTGTGCTTGCTGCTGTCCTGCCTTTGATGAGGGCAAGCACAGGAGGCAACCCCTGAATTCACCAGCTCTCCCTCCAAGCCCAGAGTCCTCCCGGGGGCTTGGACAAAGTCACGGCATGGCCACAGCAGAGCTGTTTTGGGGAAGGAGATGTCGATGCCATAGAAAAACCTTCTGGCAGCACTGTCTTGGTCCGGTCTGGGATACAGAGATAGAAGGACGGTGGTGCAGCAGTTAGTTCCTGCATGGTGACTCCTGTGTGTGGAGAAGCAGAGGGCACTGGTCTTCGGGGCTCTCAGCCCAGCACTAGATAATTCATCTTTCAGTGATTGTTTATTATTATTATTTGTTTTCTATTAAAAAAAAAAAAAAAGCCAGGCAGGCAGAAGTCATATTTTTCCAAAATATCCAGCGACGAATTCGGGAAAGTTGGAGGGATGCCAATGGGTGAGGACAGAGAGTGAAAGTCGGGCGAGTTTCACGGAGCGGCAGGGAGGTTTCCAGGGCCGCCCCCTGCCCTTCCCGCGGCGGGAGAGCCGGGAGGGCGGCAGGCAGAGCCGCTCGCGCCGCCTCCTCTCCTGGCAGCCGGATCGAGAGGACGGGCTCTCCTCTTGCAGCCCTTTCTGGCCGCACAATGGGAGAAGGGGATCAGCGCCAAAATTACAAGTGTGAGCCCTTAATGCAGCAGGTTGAACAATGGGCTCTGGAGGCGCCTGTCTTGTCGAGAGCAACGGTACAGCTAGTCCTGGCCGCTCGGTGCCACGGGGAGAAAACTCATTGTCCTGGCAAAATGCTGCCCACAGTGAAAACACCCTCCTCCTCCTCTCTTCAGCTTCCTAATGGGAAGCAAAATAACAAACCAGGCCCACAATTAAACAAACACGCCACTAGCCGGGCAGAGCTCAAGTGCAACAGCTGTGGTTACAGTTGGCCGGGCCGGGGCAGGGAGCCCGCTCGCTGGCGCCGTGGGAGCCCAGATGCTCTCACTGTGCAGGGCTCCTTTGGCCGCTTCTTGCTCTTCCCTTCCATCCCTCCCTCTTCCTTTTTCTCTCCTGTTGCTTTTCCTCTCGCGCGTTTCTCCTCTCCGTGCGTCCCTGACACTCGTCCCGCGCCGGCCACCCTGGCTCATTCCATCATCCCATTCATTGCTGATGGAGATTTACATATTTTAACAATCAAAGTGCGACTGTGAGTTCAGAAAATCTCAGAAAGAAGGACAGTGCCACTTGAATGGATCTCTTAGTCCCTTTGAGTGCACGAGCAGGTAGTTATTATTTTTCTTTTTTTTTGTCTTGGTAGGATCCTGTACAAAAGGAACGAGCTCTGTCCCTTCAATAGCGAGTTATTAGGATGCTGACTATCTGCTCCGTGCAACTCCTCTTTCAAAATACCCTGAACTGTCTTAAAAATGCAGGGTATATCCTGCACGCATGCAGGGGTAAGGTCGGATGGAGCTGCCCCTCTTCCTTCACACCTGCCCAAGGGGGATGTGGCCCCTGCAGTGACACAAGCGATGGCAACGTGCACAGTAGCTGCTGGTTGTGCTGATGCTGCCTGGCCGGTGAGGGACGAGCGGGCGCCGGGCTCTGCGGTGCGGAGGGTGCTGGGTCTTCCCTGGCTCGCAGGGAATCTCGGTGATCTAGGAAAGGGCCTGTTGAGGAGACAGAAAAGTCTCCCATTTCTCTGTGAGGATAGATGAGGATTTAACTCTTTAGGAACTTTTAGGCCCTTAAGGAAGGGCCAGGAATTCACCTGTCCGTTCAGACCTTGATTTTCCAGTTCTAAAGCTGTTCTTCCCAGTTTTGCTGGGCTGAGGAGCTCACCTCCCTGAAAACATAGACATCTTTGCAATGCAGAGTTACGTGTTACAGGCCTCAGAAAGACGTGGCTGAAGAAGGGCAAACTTATGGGGAAGATGTATCGCTCCTTCCATGTTCAGATGAATCTGTATTCTCTCAGCTTCATCTCTCTCATGCGGTCAGTGATAGGAATCTTATTCCATGTGAGGCCAAGTCTCCACTTGGCCCTGACTGATGCTTCCAATAGCCCTTGTGTTCCTCAGCATTTCTGGGGCAGCACAGCTGGGAGAGCTGCATTCACATCCGTTCCCTCCTACTCTTTGTCCAAAACAGTTTAGCACAGCACGAAGCTGGATGCTGATGGCCCTTGCTCACCGAACAGGAAAAGCTGGGTCAGGACTGGAGGACCCAGAGGGATTCGGGCGGTTTAGCCTCCCATTAGGCAGACGTACGTCTGCCTCCCTCCGGGGAGCCCTGCTCCCCTGCGCCCCAGGTAACCTGTTTTTAGGAGGACTGCGAGCCCGTGGCTGCGATGTGGGGCTCTGTGTGCACACAGACGTTTCTGCCTTGTCTTCTCTTCTCCTTGCTCTTGCCAGTGCACTGTTCTGTGCATCAGGGTTTCACCTTGCCCCAGTCTGCTGTAGAGCAGAGACTTCTGCAATTATTAATAGCAGTTTAAATATGCAAGAAAAGCTACTTCTCTTTCTCCTTCAAGCAGGGCAGCTGGAAGAAGTGGTCAGAGCCCTGAATGCTTCTCCAAGCTTCTCCAAGCTGCCTCAAAACAGGGACAGGGCCAAACCTAAGGCCACAAAGATTTCAGCCAACCAGCTCAGTTTGGGCTGGGATCTTCTTCCATGTGCCGTGTCTGGCAGTTCTGTGCGGTGGATGGAGCAGGTAAGCAACAGGGAAGCGGCCCCAGGTCTACCCGTCTATTTGGTGAAAGCTGCTTTCTGAGCACATTGTTGTCACTAGATGGCCTGGGGCATGGCATGTATTAAGCTAACACTACGTTTAAACGTCCTGCTTTGGTAAGGAGCCAGCTTGAATGCACAGCTGCTGTGGGCCAGGTTTGCTAGTTCAGCGTTTAAGGTCACAGCAGCACAGGCACAGCTTGCTCCAGCCAGCGCTAGCAGATCCCAGCAGAGCGGGGAATAATATTTCCACTCATTCGACAATCTTGCAATCTAACCGAGTAATATCCCTGCTGTCAAAAATCCCATCCAGCTCAAAATGAAAACCAAGTCCACGTAAACATCCAGGTATTCCAGACCACCCCAGCACTAGCTGTAAATCACAGCAAGCAAACCAGCAACTTATCCGTTTAGTTTTCATTTAAGCTTTATTTCTCTTTTGCTGCTTGCAGTGAAACAAAGCATCTCAGATGGAAAATTTGATCAGGGTATTACTTTTGACTTCCCTTTTCACAGCTGATGCAGACGGATGTATGCAGATATATGAATGCATGTTTCATAAATATAGCAGCAGCTTTGCAAGGTTGGTTCCATTAAAACAGTTGATGGCGTGAGCTAAAATCACAGGGAATTAACATCTAGAAGTGGATATAAAATTATCAGACTTCAAGAAACTCCAGAGAAATCCTGAACAATAAAACACTGGTGCATTGTTCAAAAAATGCATCCCTTTTCTCACCACCCTTCATTCTTCACCCCACCCCCTTCAGTATCTCATTTGAATCTCAAATTTACTCTGTTCAATTCCCGCTCTGTTGCTCACGGCTTCTTTCTTTTTTCTTTTTCTTTTTTTTCCTTTATTTTTCCCCACAGCAGCTGGCATTGCAGATTTTGAGGCTAAGAGCTAGGAAGATGCACCTTGTTATAGCAACCTGTCTAGGCTGTGGGGCCACAACAGCCTTAACTGAGATACCTGCTGGTCACCAAGACCAGCCTCTCCCCGTGCCTTCAACCAGGTATCTCCACCCTCGTGCCGGCTCTGGGCTCCCTGGATCCCGCTCGGAGCCTGCTCAGGGTGCTGAGCAGCAGAATAAATAAACAAATAAATAAGTCATTTTGGTTGATTAGTTTTCTGCCAGCTCAACACATTGAGGCGATTCTTTGCAGGATCAAGTGAGAAAGGGAGTGGGAAGGGGGAACTGTGGAGGATGGCGGCGCTCAGCAGAGACACTGGCTTTGGATGCCGTGGAACTGCTGCTTCCATTCCCTTTTTTGTTTTTTTAACATTTGTCTACATATCTTATATTGATATTTGTCCTGGTTCTTGCTCAAGATACAGTCCTACACTTAATCTTATTTCAGAAGAGGCCTATGTGACTTGTGTGTTTTTTAAGAACTTTTAATGTAGATCTTGTCTAACCAGGATCGTTTTGCTGGAGCTTCGGAAGAGACTGATGACACCAATAATTATGCTAGCAGATCTGAAGAGGTGGCAACCTCTGGATGGGAGCCATGAGAGGCAGCTGCAGGCAGGCACCTCTGTGCAGACCTCAGCTGCAGCTGAAACAGGATGCACACCTACGGCTTCACTCACTGTTTCATCAGGTCAAAGGAAGGGGCAGGGCAAATTGGTTCAGATCAAAAAAAGAACTATTCCAAATGTTTGCCCATAAAACCTAAGAGAACTTTTTTTTTTTTTTTTTTTTTCCTGAGCTTTGAAAAGGTTTGGCTAATCCTTTAGCAGCCTATTATTTTCTATTGTTCATCTAGTTTCTTGTTTAATTCCCATCCCAGACAAAAGCAGAAATGCCAGGATACCACAAAAAGTCGTTGGTCTCCGTAGCATTTCAGACCAGGTAGAAGCAGAAGTAGTGGGGATTTCTTATAAATTATCCAGACGGTTGCTAAAAGTGTGCCTGTGCTCTTAAGTAATGTCTCGGTCCGTTCTAGAGCAGATCTATTTGCAGTAGAAATTTTTCTGTGATTCATTGTCAGTTGGACTAAATCATGGCAGCTGCCTCAGACTTCATGAGCTCTTGAGGGGTCCGGCCTCCCTGAGTCCGTAGCCTCAGGCCTCGCCGAGCATTTACTAGAAAATGAACTAAAGCCACGTGGGGACACCCGGCTGGCGTGGGCGGCTGACACCAACACCTGCGCCCGTCGCCCGCAGTGAGGCCTCTTTGATGACAGCCCCTCTGGCCCTGTGCTGCTACGTGGGGCAGCCTCCCTGCTCTTTGCATTTCAATCGCATATATCTAAACTCAATCGTTTTGAACCCTTATCGTAGCTCCGGAGAGCCCCCTCTCCTCCGTAATTGCAGGGACCAAATGAAGAGGGTCCTTAAGCTCTTTGTGAGTCAGCTGATGAGGATCTGGCCTAAGGTATCAAAACTTCCAGCAATAAAGGGGACATCATCATTAGCTACCCTGCTTCAGGGGTGGGTAAGTGACAAGCACTGGAATGCACCACTTTTCTTAGTCAGGCTTTGACAACGACTTGCTTGATATAATTACTTTCAGTGTTATTTAAGGCTCTGACTAATCACATGGCAATGACCAGGTTTATAATGCAACAGTGTGTAGCCTGGAGCAAATTCTGACATAATTACACTGTATAAATTCTCCCATTAGAAATGACACTGCATTGGCATTGTGTACAAAGCAGCCATGGTCCAGTCAACTGGCTCTGTGAAAATCTGTCTGACAATTGTTTACCCTGTTGGTATCTTATTGACACTTCGCACGACGATGAAACTGTTACATGACAGCGGATGGGAGCCAAAGGCCTAAACAAGTCTCTCAATGCCTCTCTCACCCTTCAAGCACAGTCATTTGCTTGCCCGTTTTTCTGCAAATGAAGACTCGCTCAATTCTGATCATTTTGAAACAGAAAGAAAAGCACGTGGTGATGGTACAAATCACAAAAGCCCATAAAAATTCCAGTTGGGGTTGTATCATTTGCCACGAGGAGTGTGTCCCTCAGCTGTAGTGTGATTATGGGGCAGTTTTAGGATTCGTTCCAAGCTGGCTCTGCTCCGCGCCGTGTCAGCAGCCCACGAGCCAAGCTGCTCTCTAGGTGCTTCGTGGCACGTGCCAGCAGTGTGACAGCGCATCATGACGGGCTCACCCGTTAGACCCTGGCACGTTGTGCTGCAATGTGATTGCATGACTTGGATTGCAGGGTTTTGGCCTTCCGCTGCAGTGTCGGGGCTGAGGACATTTAAATGACCTGCTAAAACGGAGGCTGCCTCTGCGGAAACCAGGACAAGCCGGTCAGGATAAGGACGAAACTCCCACGCATATGACCATTTGGTGCTAATGCTGTTTGGGCAAAGGAAGCCAAACTCATTTCCAGTTTCAGAGCACTGCTGCAGTGCCAGTCAAGAAAGGATTTTGCTCTTTTTAGTTTTTGTCTTACACAAGGACAGGAAATTTATACAAAATCTGGAAACAGGCACTCAACAACCTGGAGAAATTCAATAAATGAAATGACTATTGATTATGAAAACAAAAATCGCAAGCTATTTCTATCACCTGTCTAATCTAAAGATGCTTGTGATGCAAATCAGAGAAATCCTCTAAAAACACGTCTCAAACAGCAGGCCTGCTAGAGCTAGCAACAGAATTGTAAGAAAAGATGAAAAAAATTGGAGGGCAGCAGATACAGGAGAATGATTCTAGACCTCTCCTCCAGCCTGAGAGACTTCCGATCATTGGAAGCATTAGGAATAGGGTCTGGACTTGTTCCAGATCTTTAATTTCAAGCTGCTTAGGAGACCAGAAGGCCTGCTACACAGGTGGACTTAAAGAAACTAAATATAGAGCTTTATTACTTGGAAGCGAAAAAGGCAGAAGTTGAGTACTGAGGTCCATATCTGTGGAACTTTGCTCCTCAGAGTGTATTATCTATACCAGATAACTAAAAAATGCTAAAAGATTGTGTTTATTTCCCCATGGAAAAGGTGATTCTTTAAAGGGGGTATTCTCAGGTCCGTTTGCAATCTGCAATATGAGTAACGTTGGTAACGTTCTTCCATTTTCACTCGATATTAGCAAAACCCATTAAGCTGCCCCAGACATGGAATGATAACTCATGTCTTTTGTTTGTTTTTCAGCGCCACGAGGGAGCCAAGACCTGAGCGAGCCATGCGGCCTCCGTCCTGAGCAGTAAGTAACGGCCCTACAGACAGATCTCCCGCGACAGTGCTGAGGATGGGGCTGTGCCCCGAGACACCGTTGTGTGAATGGGACCTGCAGCACGGTCCCCAAGCCCGGCATCCCTGTGCTAAGCTGGGTCCCTCTGGGAAGCTCCTCTTTTCCTCTGGTCCCACAAGCAGTACTGTGGGACACGAACAGTCTCTCCCTCTCCGGGATGCAGCTCTTTGCTTCAGCAAGGAGCAGCGGGGAAGAAATTAGTACAGCTCTTCCCTGTGGCAAACCAAGCTGTGGCTAAAGGAATATTCAGATACCCTGGGCTGCCAATTCAGAATTTTTCTAAAACCAGCGGTAAAATTTGACTCCGATTCCTTTTTAGGAAAAGAAAGCCGTAGTATAAAGTCCCGTTTTCTAGGCATTAGAAGTTTACAGTCGCACCATTCAAAGGAGCAGTTTGTGTCAAGCTTAATGTTTGGTCTTCAGGAACAGCTAAGAGGAAAAGAGAAGGTTCCCTGTTTGTTCTGCAAAACAGGAAAGTGGTTGCTTTCTATACTGTAAATATGCATTAGGGAAGCTCTTATAGGCTCGTGCTGGGGATTTGATGTTTTTAACTGACTACATTCCTTACATTTTTGTATAACTGCCAAGAAAGCTAAATAAAATGGCTTTTTTAGTGTTTTCTCTAAGAATAGCCCTGCTTCTTTGTAAATATAGCAAAGGGATTGTTGATAATAATTCTTTGGGAGAATAACTGGTGTTATTGATGTTAAAAGTAGAAAGATTGCTGTTTCTGTGTCTCAGAAATAAAGCTAACCACGTGGGCTGCAGCTTCAGAAAGGCTGAGCATTCCTTAGCTAGTTACTGAGATTAGATTGGTTTCATTCTTGTGCCAGAAGGTGTAAAATCTGAGAGTGAGGACCAGCACTGGAGTTTGACTAAAAGAAAAAAAAAAAAAAAGAAAAAAAAAAAGAAAAAAAAAATTTGCATTTTCTTTCAAAATGCAAAACTTCTGATTTTTTCCTCCTTGTTTGCATTTCTCAGTTTGCAGCTTGTTCTGTCTTCTGCCAATTTACCTTAAAAGTATGGGGGTTAGTACTTGATCTGACTCAGTCAGTCACAACTAATACTTGGATACCTCTGAACCTTCGCAGCATTGGGTGAATTACCATCCTGCTGCGGTACCCACAGGTGAAGGCTGTTGTTCTCATCTAGAATTTGACAAGTGAAGGCTACATTTTAGAATATAGACCCCCGATATGTTGCTGGTTTGAAGCTGTTCATATGCCAAGACCTTAGGTGTTTTTTTTTTTTTATTGCTATATGATAAACTAGTGGTAAAACCAGACCTGCTGCATGAGAATTTGCACGAGCGCTCTGAGCACTAGACATTGCTGCCATGTGTCACCACAAGAAGGTGGAGTGCTCAGAGTGCTCACAAAGATCACCTCCACAAAATGAAAAGGCCAATGTTCATTTGTTTTTAGGGCTGACTACAAGCCTCTGCTTTCCCTCCAGTTGAGGGAACCTCTCGCAGAGGTTCCCCGAACCAGCCCTGCATTTCAGATAAGCCTGCAGAGATTTTGGTGCTTGTTCAACCAGACCTGGTAAGGGTTATTTTTTGACATGGCCAGGCTCTACATCTCAAGCTGTGCTGCCTTCTGGACCTTCCGAGGTTGCCTCTTGAGTTTCCCCCATTGCTCCCTACTGGAAGAAGTGATGAAGGTTCCAGGTTCATCTTCTTTAGTGCCATTCAGGAATTTATAGACCTCTGTTATACTTTCCCTCAGTTGTTTTCTTCCTTGGCTAAATTGTCCTACTCTGTTTAGTTATTTCCTATACAGATATAGTAAATAAAAATAAGGTAATATTGTGGGATAAGGTAACGAGATGTCTGTGCCTTGATGTTTTGTTGTTGTTGCTGTCGTCTGTTGTCAGTCTGATTCCATGGTCTCTTGGTCAGGGAGATTTGCTCTGCACCTGGTGGAATTTGGCGACAAGCGTCTCAGCATCTTCCAACCAAGAGAACTGTTGTGTTTCACCTTCCTGCTGTGCTCGTAGCTGCGATGATATTGTCTACCCCAAACTCGGGTGTCTGGGATGACACTGAAATGGACGGGGCCTGTAAGATGTGTTGTCGTCTGTAAGACTGGCTTGTGAATGTGTGATGAAGAAGGGAGGAAAGCAGAGCTGACATCCACTAAGGCTTTTCAAGATTCTAAAAACCAAACAGTCGCCTGTGCTCCCCATGTTTGTTAGGATGACTTCCTTTTTATGCAGCTTGAGAGACTCCATCCAAGCTGACTGCTCAGCCGTGGCGCAGGAGACCCGCGCCGAGGTCCCTCAGCTGTCGTCTCCAGTACGTGTCCAGCCTGTTGACTGTTCTGTGTTTACTCTTAGATCCGACACTGCTACTCTCGGTCCCAAATCTGGATCGAATCGTAGGCAGGTGGGACCTTGCTCAGGTCTAAATAAGAGCAAAATCACCTGAGAACATCTAGGCTCAGAGCACTTCAAACCTCAGGGATGAGGAAATTATGAGAATAGCTTGTCCTATGAGCTTTCTGTCACTTAAATTCAAGTCCACATGCAAACCTTCATTTGTCTCTTGCTTCTACAGCTCTTTGGGAAAGTCTGAAAAAGAGTTTGTGCAGCACTGTGACAGAAGAACAGGCTGAATGTTACAGCTGTGCTCATATCAGGGGTTGGGGAGAGAACCTGATGGAAGTAATTGGTGATTCAAACTGCCTTGTGACTTCTGTGTAACTGAAGGATTTGATAATAATGGGGCACAGAGCACCTGTGTGTTTGTCTGAAGGCAGAGCTTCTTTTAATTTGCCTGGACCACGGGCCTGAAAAAGATCTTGGGCTAACTATGAGATAAAATATCTATTGCTTCCCTGAATCCCTTTGTGCACCTAAGTAAGAGGGATGTGAGCGAGGGCTGCGTTCCCAGGGCGGGCGCTGGGCGCGCGGGGAGAGCGTGCGATGCTGCGCAGAAACACAGCTTAAGGTCAGACTCAGCGCTAAAGCTTCCCCAGAATCCCAAATCCTCTTTTTATATGAGTTTCACTCAAACACAAACAATTAAAGAATTTCATCTTCTCCTACTATGGTGGGAAAGCCTGGATGCTCCTCCAGTCTCTCAACTTTATTAAATAGCTCCAGAATCTTCCCTAGACAAGGGTCCTGCTTGGCTTCAAACAACACATATCTTTGTGTTTGGTGGGAATAAATTGGTTACCGATGCCAGTTGGCAATGGGAGAGAGAAATAGCACAGCCTGTAGCACAGACGAAAAAAAAAATAGGCAGCGCTAAGCCTGGAGGCTGCCTGTGTGCTTGGAGCCGCCTGACAAGGACGCCCACCAAAGGCGGCTCTTCAGAGACCTCGGCGTGCGCTATTGCACATCTCTGCTCTCTGCCCCCATTTATACTGCCTCTCCTAAGGACAACGCCAGTGCCAGATTTCAAACTTAAGAACCATCTGTGCTGACGCCTGACTGGGGCACTGAGAGATGCGTTTTGTAGTTTTAGAATTCTCTCCATTAATAGCAATGGTCTAGTAGAGTGGGGAGGAACTTCTCCCCCCGGGCCGGATCTCTTGAGACGCCAGCAGCTCTTTCGCCACCAGGGTCGTCTGTGGAAGCCGGCAGTGACCTCCCGCCAGCGGCAGCGACCTCCCGCCGGGGCACCTTGCATAGGCAGAGCCAAAGCCACCAGGCCCAGCAGAGCCAGAGGTGTCTGCCACACGTGTGCTGGTTTCTCCCTGCTGCACCGAGGCAAAGCAGCCCTTCCTTGTCAGTCAGTGACCAAAACTGTTGATTCTGGAACGAGTGACTGAGCTGGTTGCAAAGGACGCCAAAACCTCCTGGAAGCCGGGAGGCAAAGGTGTTTTCTTTTTAAATGAATTAAGCTGTGGAAGGAATTTCCCTGAGAGCTTGTTTGATATCTGGAGTAGAAATAGCTTTCCATCTTCATCTACTCAACACTCAGAATTGCTTCCAGAGATCCTTTTAGACACATTTTTCCTGTGCTATCCTGTCTTCTCCTTCCTCAGATTACAGCTCCTCTGCATTAATTTCTTGATGGCTGACAAATGTGCCAGGTGAATCCAACTCTGTTTTATTGCTGGGTCATAATAATGAACTCAGCTCAGCCGAAGGAGAACACAGTGATCACAGAACCCACTTGCTGTTGTACGGAGCATTCCTGGCAGGACCGAACTGGAGGTGTTGAACTGCTGCTTAAAGCTCAGATCCTGCTCTCCGTTTTCCTGGGAGCCCCCGTGCTCAGTTTGGCATCTTCCCCTTCCCCGCAGCAGGCTGAGAGGGGATTTCCAGGCCCCAGCCTCACCCGAACACTTCCTGCCCCTGTTTCCCTGGAGCAGCACATCCCAAGATCCAGGAGTGTCCCAAGCAGGGACCTGTCGCCTTGCTAAATGCGGGTACTTATTGCGTGATTCAGGCAGAGCAGCCCCCTCCTCCCCCTCCCCGATAAGAGTGGCTTCTTAAAACAGGCCATGCAGAGCTGCCGTAAATGTAAATCAGATTTAGCCGTGCCGAAGACACTGCTAGCGCCTCGTGGTTCTGGGAAAGCCCTAGGGCTGCCAGCCTAATGCCCCCTGGCTCTCATGGGAAAAAGGACCTTTACCAGCATCCATAAATAAATATTCCCTGTGCCTTTAGACACTTACATACCTTTGCAGACCCGGCTCCTTGCCCGTTTCCCTGCACTGGGCTGCTGCTGCTTCACTTTTATGCATGGGCAGGAGCTCGGGGCTCAGCTGTAATCTGGGGCTCTGTTGTGCTAAGTGCTGTACAGGCACCGAACAAAAGAGCTCTGACCGCTTCCCAGCATCTAGTTGTTGTTGTTTTAAAAACAACCCTCCCTGGCTCTTTGTTTTGTGTTTTATTCATTGTTTTCTTGCTTCCTTTATACTGCTGCTGCCTCCCAGCTAGAATACCTTTGCGGAGCTCCTGGGTGAGCCAGGCCAAGCTACCTGCTGCACTTTGGCCAAGGCTGGCGCCGACGTGGGGCTTCTCGGTGTCCTGCTGCCCGGCAAGCAGAGAGTGGCCCGAGTCACGTGCGAGGCTTAAAGTGTTGCAAACCCTGCAGCATTCGGAGTAATGCTGCTCGAGAAATACGGTAGCTCAAGGTTCCCATTGCGATTAGGGAGCATAAGGACTGCTGGAAAAAAAAATATATGCACAAGCTTAGAAGGGAGCAGATGCAAACGTGTGATGCAAGGGTGAAAATCTGTGCTCCGTGAGAGTGCAGGTCTACCCAGGCACATCTGCACTGAGAGCGTCCTGCTCCGTCTGCGCCCAGCTCCCGAGGTGGCATTTCCTTCGGATTTACACCCAGCAGCTTCATTTCTTGTGTCTTGAACTTTATTGAGGTAAAAGTGTGTTAACCATCAGCCAGCCTCGGGTTCAAGCTCTGGGTGAAGATTTCCATCTTTCCTTATGTTATGTAAATCTGCACCATCGTATTTTAGAGAAAAAGAAGAGGAAAAGAGAAAAAAAAAAAAAAAGCTGTCCTAGTGTTGGTGTTACTTGTGAAATCTAAGGGGGGGAAAAAGTGTGTTCTGGGAGTTTTAATGCATTTCAGGTTCACTTTGGGGCTCTGCATTTCATGGCAGCTGGTTCTCTGATTATTTTATATTAAGGGCCAACTTCCAGTAACATCAGTGGGAGCAGGATTTTAGCTCTAAAGCTATTATTAACTAATACAGCACAACAATGCCTGGCTTTCGTTCTGTTTTGTTTTCTCCCAGGGTCAGAACGTGTGTGTATCCCATTAACTCTATCCTCCCTGCTCTCAAGATGTTTCGCACAAATGATTTTATTTTTTTTGTAAGAAAATATATTTTACTAGGCAGTTTTATGAGAGCTGACAAAATGCCTCGTAAATAACCCAGCAGGAAATATGGGGTAAATAAAATTTTTACAACTTTATCATAAACCTGAGAAGTCTTTGGTTCCCTTTCGAAAGGAATGAGCAAGGTATTTCATTAAAGGAAAAGACATGCTCTCTAAAGCCCAACAATTATAGACACAATGCCTTTTTAACCTGTAATTCAGTCAAACAGGTTTGGTGGCAGTGGAAAATGTAAAAGGCCTTGTTTTGACACTCTGGGTCATGCTCCCCGCAGATCAATTTGTGCCGCAGTTTTCCTGCGCAGCAGGAGCGGAGAGCTGGTGTGTCAGTGACCTGCCCCGGAGGATCCCGGGCACGGAGGGAGCCGTGTGCTTGGGGAGCGTCTCTAGGACAGACTTGGGGTTTGTGTTGTCTTCGTGGAGCTCCTCAGTGCGAGGGGAACGCACACAAATATGGGCTTCAGGTCTTCAGCACGAGCCTGAAATGTGATGATTTGGTCAAAGACCAAGTGTCGGAAATAGAAATGCTTGGAACAAGACACAGTCGTTGAACTTTGCATGAAGGGGGAATTCAAATCTCAGCAGGAGGGTCTTCGAAGTGTGATATTTTGGTACTGTGGAAAGGCAGAGGGGGAGTCACTTTCTAGTCCTTTGCACTTGAAAAAAAAAAAAAAAAACTCACTGACTTTCACGACTGTTTTCTGCTTAGAGGAAAGGAGAGATTTGGTAAAATACAACCTGTTCTTTGGTACGTAAGAGGTGTGGAAACCACCTCCCAAAGGAAGTGATAAAGTGCTATTGTATGCCTACTTGTGCTGATGAAATACTGGAGCGAAGGTCTTCACCACTTCTCACCCTTCTGGTTCCCCGATCCGCCCTGTTTGTGCCTATGGCTTGGCTAAAGCTGAGCGGGGGACCGTGCTGGGGAGGCTGAGCTAGGCTGTCCTGCTCGCTTTGCAAGCAGCACCTCGGCCTCCTCGGGAGGAGGCCGCGCTGGGCATTAGCTGTGTCCCTTCACGGCGGGGACGTCGCCCACCCGTGCAGGCGTCGCCGCAGAGAGTCCCCGCGCCTTCCCTGGGAGGCACTGCTGCCTCCGGCCACGCGGGTAGCCCTTCCCCAGCCTCCCAGGCCATCACACGTGGCCCCGGGACATGTGCAGCAAGTCCCGGCAGGAATGTCCTGTTAGGAAAGCCGTCAAAGCCTTTGTAGCTCCAATGCCCGTAAACAAGAGGGCAAACCAAGCCCAGCCGTTTCTCCAAAGCCCTTTGATGCCGGTAACTTCTACAGATCCTGGCGGCGCTTTGGGGATGGGGAAGCTCTGGGAGGGCCATTCCCTGCACCAGCAGCTCCCCAGGCTCACCCTTCCCCACGCGGAGCACTCGGAGCCCTGCGGGACTTTGGAGCCGAGTCAGGGTGTCCCTGGGAGCGCTGCCTGTGCGAGGGCTCCAGGCTCCGGCCTGTTGTCTGGGAAGCACAATTACTGCAGCCCTTTCCCGAGAGGAAATGCCGTGCTGGCACCAAGCAGCGCGTCGGTGTGGCAGCGCAGCCTGCGCGGTGGTGACAGCACGTCAGGGGAAAGTGGCTTTTTCTGGGGACAGTCTGCTGCAGTGAAAGCCCATATGCTACCGAATTACGGCTCCGAATCCCCTGGTACTACCCCCAGGCCTCTGTCACCACCCCCTGCCTCTACCCTCCCCTCAGGCCCCCATCCTGATGCAGAGGTTGAGTCAAATATCATTTCCTTCTGATTTAGCCTTTGTCTTTGGTAATCAAAATGCCTTTCAGGCCCCTGTGGATTCAGCCTTCCAGGTCAGGGTAGGACATGGGAAACCCCTTCCCAGGCAATTCACTGTAGATAACGTCGGGGCTGATTCATGAGATCCGCCAGAGCGCAGCCTGCGCCCCCGCGGCTGCTCTTGGGGCTGGGGCTTCTTGCCTTGGGCTCGACCCCTTCTCTCCCAAAACCACCTCTCCTCCTGCTGGGACCTTTCCAGCCTATTTCTGGGCTGCTGGGAGACAAATGATGGGTGCTGAGAAGGAAATGGGGAAAAAAAGAGGAGGTTGGTTTTGCTGCAGCAGGTCTCTGCTCAGGGGATCAACAGGCTGCGTGAGTCTCAGAAGAAACTTAAAGGCTCCTGTTTTAATTCTGCTGGGCAGGCAAGAGGTGGGAGAATTTACACACATTTGTGTATAAATGGGAACGACACCACTTAGCATCACTTGTATGTCATTCTTCAACCTGAAGGAGGAAGAAAATACGGTCATATATGTTTTTATTTATTATAACTCCTCTGATCCTCCTGCTTGGCATCGCCCTGAGACTCCCTCTTGACAAAACACCCCATGCAGGTCATGCTGGTAAAAGCTCCAGCAGACCTCACTGGGGCAAAGGGGAGGTCCGTAAAGGTCAGCACATTCCCTTTCTTTTATTACGAACTCCTGTTATTGTAACCTCTCCTTCCTTGTGCAGCTTTACTGCTTGGGTTGAAAGTGCAGAGAGGCAGTGGGGAGATGGAGAGCCCTGACTACCACCTGTAACGGGGAGCGTGGGTGAAAGGACAGGGAGGAGGGATCGAGGTGTTCCTGTTAGGCGTGCGGTCTCCGAGGTAGGTAGGGCGAGCGTGGAAGGAGAGGCTGCAGTGTCGGCGGGCAGCCCGTAGAGCCGTGTGCTCAGCACTGCTATAACACCACTTTGCCGCTCAGGTTTGTCCATTGTTCCCGTGGTCGAGGGTGCAAAGTCGTGGCTGCAGGCAGCGTTGCAGGTGCAGAGCTGTGTGTGCGCAGGGCCTTCTCTCGCCCGCCCGTCTGAGCAAAACTGTGCAGGTTCAGCCCTGGGCAGGGAGAGAGCCTGCTGGAGAATCATGCAGAGAGCTGAGATGTTCCCGGTGCTTAGCAGCAGCTTGACTTAGTTCTGTGTCCTAGTGGAAACTGTCAGGGAATTGTCGGTCCTCGTCCTCAGATGAGCGTCTCCTGGCATGGCTCAATCACTGATGTAGGTGCCAGGCTGTCCCTGGCTACCGACCCAAGATCTTCTGACGACGAAGCTGGTCGGCCCTCCGTAGGGGATGGGGCAGGCTGCAGGTGGGCGAGACGCGGGCAGTGAGCGAGGGCAGAGGCACCGTGTGCGCGTGCAGCCGTCCCACGTGGGGCGATGCGCGGTGTCTTCAGTGCACGGATCTCTAGGGAAGCAGCTCAGAGTTCGGGCTGTGAGGCCCTTCCCTGGATTCCCCTCCAGTAGTGTCATATTCCCCTGGAATAATGTCTTATTTATTTATTATTCAACAACCTCCTAACTAAATAACTAGCTAACGCTCTGCAAAACCGAGCTGGCAAGACATGAAAATCAGAAGGAGACAGCAAGGAGCGGCAGAAGGGAGGAGTAAGAGCCTTTGAGCTGGGAAGGGAGGACAAATGGCCCCATCCCAGCAATGCTCCCAGCCCCCATTACAGCCCCCAGTAACATCCCTCCCTTTGGTAAACAGAGACAGGCAGGTTGGCACCTTCTCTCCCCGGACAAAGGAGCTGCCCTTTGTTTTCCTGTGCGACTCCCTCGCAGATGGGGCCGCAGGGACCCTGAGGGGTCTCCGAAAGGCTCCCGTATGCAAACGGGCCCAGGGGCAGGCAGGACAGCGCTGGGTTTCCTCCTGGGAAAGTCCTGGATGAAACGGGGAAACAGTTTCTACCTCTTGGCACTTCTTATGGGCTTTCAAAAATTCTATGTAATTTTCCCCTACAGACACTCTTTTTTTTTTTTTTTTTTTTTTTTTTTTTTAAGGAACTGAGAAGGGAAGCCTGGGATTTGGAACCAAACTTTGTTTCTGGAGCAGGAGAAAGCCAAACTCGTGACTGCAGGAATCCTTGCACACCTGAAAGCTATAAAGTCCTTGAGCAGCCTTTCTTAAACAGGTGAGAATATGGCCTACAAATGAGTGAAATGGCAAGTTTTGCTGAGTCCTAATACAATCCCTGCTTCCAACCCCAAGGGATTTATTGGATTTTATTACTGTTGGTTTGCAGGGAGATGACAGAGACAGGGAGAGGAAATAACCCGGCCGAGGCCACAGGAGAAGCTGATGAGGTTGGTCCATTGGCCCGCTGATTGCCACCCGCGGGTGTGTCTGGAGCCGGTCTCCTGAGGCAGTCGTGCTGGGGGGGCCTTGCCGCCGGGCACGTGCTTCCCACAGCCTCTCACGCCGCAAAAAGCAGGAGCAGGGCAATTTCTCCTCCGTCAGCCCCCGCTGTTTTACTGTATGAGCCGGGTTTAGCTGAGGCAGTTACATCACTGCAAATACCCGTATCGATTTCTGCCAAGTAGGAGGTGTCGGGGGCCGCACGCGGCGGCTCGTGGCACCTTCCTTACCCAGCTCTGCTGTCACTGCGCTCCGATTTGTCCTTGTGGGCAGGAGAGGCTCTGGGCTAAAACCAGTGCCAGTCGATGGAGACATCGCGGTGGCTGGGGGAGCCTCCGACCAGCTGGGAACAGGAAGATGCCCGCGCTGCTCTTGGCATGACTTGTCCCCCTTGTTTCATTATTTTGCTTCCCTCTTCTGACCTATTATTAACAGACCCACCTTCTACCTAGTGCTTCTGTTTCCCGTGATATATTTGTAAAAGGCCTCTTATTCTCCTTAATCCCTTTGGCTATAATTAACTCATTCTGCATTTTTGCTGCCCTTATCTTTTCCCTGCAAGCCTTAACTGACTGAATATTCTTGTTTGGTTGCCTCCCTGTTTTCCATTTCTCCTAAAGGTTTTCTTTTTAATCCTTAGATCGCTGAGCAGGCTTTGTACTCTCTTATTTCTTGCATTCTTCGTTATTTACTCTTCTTTTTCTATCGCACTTTACTTCTGTGCCATGTAAGGACTCCCATCTTCCTTACAGACTAGTACACTAGTACATTTCAGGACTTCCTCACATTGCATCTTCCTGGCTCCATTTCTTGATTTCTTTCACTGAATTATCTTTTCTCCTTTGTCTCTATGTGCTTTTTTTTTTTTTTTCCTGCTATGGCGAATTTGTATTTCCCACTTGGCAGGTTCCCATTTTCTTGGCCAGTTATTTTCTGCTACCCAGTACTTTCTGCTTCACACAAAATGCGCAAGGTAAATAATTATGCCATTATTATTATTATTATTATTATTATATAGGGGGGTGCTTTTCAAGCAGAAGTGTGCCAAGACTAGGAGCTGTGTCCCATTCGGAAGGCAGGTGAGGGTTTTCAGTGTCTTTACAGTCTGGGCCCCGGCGGGAGCCTCGCGGGAGCCTCACGGCCAGGGCCGCCCTGCGCGGCCCCGTGCGAACACCTCGCTCAGAAACCCGCACGGGGAGAGGGAACTGGTGCTGCTCACGGGGACGTGTAAAAAGCCCCGGATTTCCCAGCTGCCACGTTGGGTTTCCAGCCGCGCTGGTCCTCTCCCTGCCCCTGGCCCTGCGGGTCTCCAGCACCCCAGCCCTGCAGGGACACTGGGTGATGCGGCAGGTGGGGACGGTGATAAACAGCCTGCTCTTTTGTCTCCATGATGTGGGAAATAGATGCTAAAAGAGGCACTTCCCAGGCGCCCCGAGGAGAACCGCAGGCTCTGCCAACAGAAGCGGCCGCAGGGCCAGGGCAGGCACCAGCCGCCCTCGTCCCCGTGAGGAAGGGGCCGCCGCGGCTCCCCTGCTGCGAGCGGCGGAGGGCCAGAGCCCAATGAGCCTTTCCCCCCGTTTCCCTCTGCCTGGCGGAGCACCCCAGGCCTCGTGAGAGCCGCGGGACGCGGGGAGGCCGATGGACGAGCCGCATC
>VZSV01000119.1:2511592-2521728 GCA_013398735.1 Nothocercus julius
GCCGCTTTGGGCTGCGCCGGCAGGGAGCTGCGCCGCAGCCCGGCGGGCGCTGGCGCTCGGGCCCTCCCGAGGGGCGGCCAGCGGGGCTGCTTCCCAAGAGGCTCTTCCCCACGGCTCGGCCCATCGAGCTGCCGGCTTTGAGCAACAATAGGGCGCTGGGCAGGGGGGCTGCCTCTTTTTAAATAAACCTTTCACGTTAGGGGAAAGACTGAAGAAATTGTGTCAAAGTAATCGCTGTCTTGGGCATATTAAAATCCCGTCTTACACCTACGTTTTTGCTTTGTCTTTTTTTTTTTTCTTAATCTCGCGCTCTCCTTTTCCCCTTCCTAGCAGATATTTTGGTATGAAAAATAGATGAAGCTAATCCAGTCCCCCCTCCCCTGATATGAAGGCTGGTTTTCTTGCAGGGTGGCGATTCCAAACAGCACAAAAACATGCAATCACAGAGGTTGAGGCATTTTGTGGAAAACAAGAGCAAAATAAATATGATCTTGTGTCTGATTTCATTTTAAAAATTAAGTTTTTATAAAGATGTCCTTTTTTTTTTTTTTCCCTCCCCAAACAAGATCCATGATAGAAATCCGGCACGTGTGGCTTCCAGTGAGCCGATCCTTGGAGGCTTCTAGTATCTCTTTACAATATTCACAGTAATAACAAAGAGAGAAAGGGAAGCCAGTTCCAGCCTCTTCAGCGTCTGCCACCTTTTGCTTTCTGCTGGACCATCAGTTATCAAACAGGTGAGCTCTTCTTTTTCCTTATACCTGAGGGGGCAAAGTGCATTACAGGCACCACTACGCGTTGCTGCAGAAGACCCATCGTTTGCAAGGTTTTAGTCCAGCATTAAGAGTTAAACCACGCGGGAGCAAAGATCTCCTTTTGCCATCCCTACGTTCTCCTCTTTGCAGAACCTTTTCTTACTTGGTGTTGTCTTAGGCAAAGCCCCATGGTCTCAATCTCTGGGTGGGTCTCTTGGTCGCTGGGCTTTATCCCATGGCTGTAACCATGCTGGAGGGGTGCGGATGTCCAAATGAGATGCTAGAAGACGGGTGGATGGGGGTAGGTGTTGGTAGGATGTGTCCAGAGTGGCTGAAAGGTGGCAAATGCCCCATGGGTGCCATGTGACTAGCAAGGGCAGCAGCGCTGAATGGAGACGATTTCTCCTGCATGCACTTGGACAGTTCCTCAAAGCACTCGGAGCCTTTCTTGCTTTTCTTTGATTTGTTGGACATTTTCCTATTCCTGGTCTGAATTCCTTCCTTTTTCATGGTCAGAGGCCTGTTCACCTGCAAGAAATGAGAAAATCAGGCTCATGCAGACAAAATGACCTTATTGTGCAAAAATGAAAATATTTGGACAGCCCCCATGTGTTTTTCCTGGATGGAGACCTTTTTTCTGGCCAAAAAAAATGGTGTTTCGCTCTGCAGAACTTGTTTATATTGATTTGTTTAATAAAACCACACACACAAAAAAACCCTAGACATGAAAAACAAATCGAAGTGAATTTGGCAGCTGATGACTCTCCTTCCCGTAGGCTTACCCCCAGTCCTCATTCATTTCCTAATAGGAGAAATCAAACTAGGAGGCACACGTCGACCCAAATTCACTCCTAAGACAAGAGCAATCTTGTACCAGTAACCTCTGTTACTTACTGTTTAAATAATGTTCCAACATGTCAAGTGATTCCTGCTTAGATTTAATTTCTTAAAAAAAAAAAAAAAAAGCCTTAGGTATACTTGTTTCTTTAAAACAGAAATAAAACAACACAAAGATGCCCAATTGGGATTAATTTTTGCAAGGAGCGCATTACAAACGGCCTCTATGTGTCTGGAAACCGCACACAAAATGTGCTTAGTTAAAACCAAGTGTTGTAACTCTATTTTGCCTGATTTGCCCAAGCGTTAGAAGCCAAGCTAATACATTGTAATGTCACTGAACTTAGCATCACTATGCCTACAAAGAATGGCTGTCACTTCCCAGGGGAACCTTAGAGACGGGGGAAGGAATAAAACAACAACCAAAACCCTGAAACCAATAAAAGGCCGGCGTACACCATGCAGTTAAGACATCAATCGTGGCCAGGCACGCAGCGACACATGAGACGAGCAAATACTCACATTGTGCAATTTATAGTAGAGTCCGCAGGCATTACAAACTGGGTCCCCGTTTGCATTGCGTCGCCATAAGGTCGTGGTGGTTGTCTGACAGTTGGCACAACAAGTCCCTGCTCTCCTAGCCGCTGACTAACCAAAAGGAAAAAAGAAAATTAATAACGTACCGGCAGGAGGAGGGAGATCAGAGGAAAGGTCAGGTTGGGCTCAGCAGTGAGCTTGGGCAGAACTAATCCCGAGATTTTACAGAGCATCAGGGCTGAAGGAAAGCGCCTATCGGTTTTACGTTTTGTTGCCGTCCGGTTTTTGTTTAAATGCGAGTACTCTCCTACGTCGACTACGGCTCCAAGCCCCCTGGCACCATGCGTGCCGGGCAAGCAGGGAGGGAAACAATGCAGCTCTTTTTAACTCTCCAAACACAAAATTTGTTTTTTTCTGATTTATTTCTGATTTGTGCGGGTCTTCCCTTTGCAGGATTCTAGAAAGCGTCCTGAAAGTACATTCACCTTTTTTTTTTTTTTTTTTTCCTAAATACCTATTTAGTTTATGCCAATGGTGGGTGTGAGTTTAAAAAGAGGGAATGATCTTAAAGAATGCGGTTTTTACCCCTACTCTGGCCCTTTAAAGAAGTCCACAAAAGAAAACCAACTGCATTGCTTAACTGGGTGCAGTATTTATCGGAGCCATCACTGAAAATTCAGTTTCCATTTACAAGTGAAAGGGAGAAAACAAAACCGGCTCCAACTTTCTTTAAATATTTAGCAAACCAAATTTCATGCCTCGGAGCAACGATTCCACTGACCCGTCTGCCGCCTCTGTCCCTGCTCAGTTCCTACTCAGCTCCTCGGCTGACAAGCCCTCAAACAACCCTCTCAAAAAGAAATAAATTGGACCTTTCTAATTCGCATTGTTCTGCTGAATTGGAGGTGGGGGGAAGGAAAAATACCCCAAATGTTCAACTCCCCCCTAAGCAAGAATGGGAAAAGTAGCATGGCCAGGGGGTGGACGCAGGGACCTTTGGCTGGCTGAGCCCACAGTGAGATGTGCCCTGTGCATGGGGCGGTTGCTCAAGTGTTCCAAGATGCAGTCGTTGCACCCTGTATTTTGGGGAGGAATTTCTTGCTAGGAAGCTGCGGCCTTGCCTCGGGAAGCGGCCAGGACACGGCCTCTTCCGTGCAATCGCACGAGTGCTGAGGACTAAATATTTTCTTTCCTTAAATGAGCACAACTCACTTTCCACCGCGTGTCATCTGCGCTCATTTCCCAGGGCCTGGCCCGCAGGGCGAACGCCGCCGCGGCCCACGCCAAGGCAGGGAGCCCCGCGCCCGCTTCTGCTGTCGGCTCCTCCTGGTTTACACCGGCTGTCCCAAACCGTCCCCTCTGCAGCCCAAGTGAGAATCGGGCCCACGGACACTCCTGTATTCCGGTCCCTTCCTCGCTTGCGACACCTGGCCAAGGGTGCAGGGAAGAGGCACCCGGGCAGCGGGGAGACCCGGGCAGCCCATGCACGGCCAGTGCCCGCGCTGGCGGCGCCCGTCCCATCGCTCCGCGCGCGCTTGGCAGGTGAGCAAGTCCCCAGGGATGGCCACGGCATCAAGCAAAGAAGCAAACTACAGTGGCCAGAGGGGCAATAAACAAAGCTGAAAATCAATCTGAAAACCCAAAGCACTTCAAAACAACAGCTAAACCGAAAGCAAGCCTCCCTAGTCCCCCCAGACCCCTCGCACTGAGCTAGGTCTAAGTGTCGCAGCGCGCGGGGAGGTGGAGACCTCTGTTTGCATATTTGAGATGGCTTAGTGATACTCAGCTATGCTGCTTAACTCCCCGGCCTGTCCCATTCAGCCGGGAAAGCACTTGAGCCTGGGAGACGATAATGTTACACTGTTGTCTTAACATTTTTCTGTATGTCAGTCACTTTAGAAGGCAAGTCATTAAGAAGCTCGCATAGCTGGAATTCTGACTCGCGACCGAAATCTTCTGCATCCCATCCCCGCGCTACAGCACCAGTGCCAAATTCCTGCGCTCTGCCGCGCTCCCAGCCTCACCTAGACGGGCCCGCGAATGGCCAAGAGGTTTAGGCACCGTAAATCACAAAGCTCCAAAAAATGTATTTATTATTCTTAGCATTTTACGCATTATTTGTGGAGTGGAGTGTATTAGAAATTTCAAAACAGCAAGCATGACTGGCAAGGCTTGCCTATAGAAACTCTCTAAAGCTTTTAGAGTCAGGAAACAGATACACAAAGTTTCCTTATCTTTAACGTACAGATATCCGGATAGGAAACTACTACCAGGAGCTTAGAAAGGACATTTTTTTTAAATCACTCAAATGAAAATACAAAGTATAGGTGACTCCATGGAAAAATAATAGGATTTTTTTTAAAAACAGTAGGGGATTGTCTGGGGAGGGAACCAATATTAATATTGCCAGAGAATATAAGAGTGAAAATTACTTCATGGCTTTTATACAAATAATTATGAAGTAGGGAGCAGTAGCTTTGACTCATCTGATTTGTTTTGCTTTTTAGAGCTGGAACTTTTTTTTTTTTAGCACACAGTGGAGGGACCTTCTCCCTCCTAACCCTTTCAGGCCCGGCAAGCTCCCCGAGACGTCCCAAGGGGCCGAATGAATGAGGAATTAAATTAAAAGCTGTCATCCGAGGATAAACGGGGAGAGGGAGACGCGAGGCAGCGCAGGGTTCCCGCGGGTGGCACGCGGGGCCGCAGCCCCTGCCACGGCACCGACCTCCGCCCCGCGGACAGAGGGACGGACGGACGGAGGGACGGGCTGCCCCGGCAGCGCCGCGCCGGGACTGAGAAGACGCGCCACGTTCTGCGTGTGCCTGCGTGTGGTGCCCTTAGCCTCATTTATCCCCGAACCCAGCAGAGATGGAGACACCTACCAGCCTTCGTTTAGGTTTAATGAGAGGTCGGTTTTGACCGTTCATTTTGTGGTAGAGCCCGCAGGCGTTGCACAGGTAATGCCCAGTGCCGTCTCTTCTCCAGAGAGGGGTGGCAGTTGCTCCGCAGTTCACACACTCTCTGCCTTCTAAATGGAAACACGAAGAAACCGGATTTCTTTCTTTAAAAACAAATTCACAAAAGCTTTTTGCATTGTCCTTTAGGCATTCTCCAGAAGTCAAAACAGTGCGTTAAATCAAGCGCAATCAGACAGCAGTGACACCTACAGCACACGCAGCGAGGAGCCGAGCGCTCCGGCAACGCCCGCGCCCCGGCGGGCGCTTTATGTCTAGAGGGGCAAAAGGCAGCGCTCTGGGCAAGGTGAGAGGGGCCCTCCTAGCGCGCCCCGGGCGGGAAGGCACCGCTCGGCACCGAGAGCTGCCGGCGTCCGCGCCGGGCAGCGCTGCCCGCCCCGCTCTGTCGCGCCCGGGGGCTGCGCGGCGCCTGCTGCTGCCACCCAGACACGTGCACACCCCCCTGCAAACACACCAAGAGTGGGAGAAGGGTGCAGAGCAAAAGGTTTCCTAGAACTAAAGCTAAGCAAAAACACCCCCTGTTCCCTGCCTTTTTTTTTTTTTTTTTTCCTCCTAGGAGTGCAGGATAAGAAAGTGAAGCCAAGCAGCCGCAACAGAACCCACCGGCTCCGTTAGCATTTGTGTTCTCAACGCATGAAGTTACTGCAAACGCTGATTTATAAGAAAGTTCACTTTCAGCAAGCACTCTGGAAACTACTATAAAAAGCAGGCTTTGAGTCCTTTCTCTGTGACTTTTCCACAATACAGTTTGGATGCGGTAGGGAACAGTTTACCTCATTGCTCTTTCACTATTAGTTTTAGGAAAAAGACGTGGGAAACACAGCATTGTGGAATGGGGCTATTAAAACCCAGCATGTTGCTCCTAGATATCTATTTCTGCCTCAAAAAGCTTTCTGCTAAAAGTTCATTTGCCTCGGATGGTTCGAGGGCAGGTCTGCTTAATATAGAAATCTCTCTTAATATAGTTTATGCAAATCCGACAGTATTTAACTGCAGAGGAAATTCTCTTTTTTTGCTAATAACTGAAGCAGGCCATGCCGAGTTCAGTGGGGCTCGTGTCTCCTTTAATCTAGGGAACGGGCGACTTTTAAACAACACAGTCTGCAGTGAAAAATGAGGGGAGCTCCGCGGCGCTGCCTTCGGAGCTTTTGTCCCTGCGAGGGCAGGAAGCTGCAGGAGTCATCGTGTCGTGAGTCTTAGTTTTCCTACAAAAACACTGAGTGGTCACGAACTTTCCCCAGTTCCTTGCACAGGGGGCTCCCTTACAGAAAAAAAGAAAAAAAAGAAGAAGAAAAAAAAAAAGCCTAAAACAAAACAAAAAAGCCCCTCACTTCCCCACTCTAATAAAATCATTGGCAACTAAAGGGCAGAAATAAAAAAGTCATTCGAGATCCATTTATTTTCAGAGACCTTGGTCTTGAATCCATTTCCAAAATCAGTAGGCTCGGGCTACCAATTTCCCTTACATATTTGCTACCTTATTAAAAAAATACATATACATAATATTGACTGCATTTAAATAATAGGAAGGGGGGAGTGTGTTTTTCCCCTCAGAGGAGCCATTTGAAACAGAGCTGATAAGCTTGTAAAATATCTGATATTTCTGTTGCAAAACTCATAAAAAAGATCGCGTTTCTAAATCATGGTCTGCTTTAAAAATAAACGTGTAGGGGGTATCCATAAGCATACATATGCATTGATCTACAAAAAATATATACACACAAGTATATGTAGCCATTTTATTTTTAAAAGCAATCTAAACTCGGTCCCTCCATGCAGTATTTGATTTCCTTGCATTGCGGAGGATGTTAAAGCGGGGAGACTAGCAGAATTACACAAATTCTCTCAATTCAGCTGCCTGGTTGTGCAGCTGGGGAGATTTCAAAGAGAGATCAAAACTTCAGCCATCACGTAATTTGCTCATTTAGGAGAGCACTTTTAGGAAGAAACCCAGGGAAGGGTTATGGACAGGGGAATATCTGCAGTCAGTTGTTAGCAAGCAGAGATGTGCCCAGTTCAGGAAGACAAAAAAAAAAAGGAGTATTTTCTAGTTGGAATAAGTTAGCAATGCCTGGGCACCTTAGACTTTCGCACTGGTATGTAAACTACATTTGAACTTTTGCTCCTGTAAAACGTGGAGGAAATAAG
The DNA here is from genome assembly GCA_013398735.1 of Nothocercus julius. Lineage (NCBI taxonomy): Eukaryota > Metazoa > Chordata > Aves > Tinamiformes > Tinamidae > Nothocercus > Nothocercus julius. Next base: position 2,518,845 of record VZSV01000119.1, read on the forward strand.
GCCCTCTGCGATTCGCAGTGGACCGGCCGGGTAAGCGTTGCTTTCGCCCTGCGCTGGGGCCTGCTTTGCTATTAATAACAGAGAGACGCTGAAATGTTTTGAGAGAGAAAAACCTCTGGCTAGAAACTCCTATGGAACCTGTGGGATTTCCACGGCCCTTGGAGGGCATGGCCGGGTCTGGGCATCTCAGGCAGTGGGAGCCGGACGGGGGCTGCTTTTTCTCGGAGCAAAACATTTTCCTGGAGCGAAGTTTTTTCATGGAATAACCCCTGTTGGCAGCGCTCGGCTCTGCCGGCTGGCTCTGTGCTGCTTCCCCACGGAGCAGCCCTGGCTCCGGGACACCTCTGTGACACCTCCGTGGACACGTTGGCACCACAGACACTCGGGATGAGCCGCCTTTCCTAGTTTAAAACCCCAGAAAAGTGGGACCAAGCAGTCACCTGCCCTGCTGAGAGCCCAGAGCGGCTCCCAGCCCCGCAGCTGCCTCCAGCCTCCCCAAACAGCAAGCAGAGCGCAGGCACCACACGCACACGCAGCACCCGGCCCCCCGGGGACTCCCCCGCTGCGCACGGGCGTCCCCAGCGTGCAGCACTTACCCGAACAGGACCTGGCCTTGCTGCGGGGCTTGGGGGTGAAGCTGGACGCGGGGCCCCCCAGGAAGCTGCCGGGGTGGAAGAGGCTGCTGCTGTAGTCGTGGGCGGCCGGCACGTACGAGGGGTAGGTGGGGATGGGGTGGTGGGTGGAGGGCTGGGCCCCCATGCTGGTGAGGCTGCTGCGCAGCGGGCTCGCGCTCTCCATCTTCATCCCTTCCGACAGCGACACTTGGTACTTGATGCCCTCTTTGTCCTCCTGCCGGGCGCCGGCGGAGGAGGACGGGGAGGCAGCGCTGGTGGAGTTGGGGTCCGGCGACACTTCCTTGGGAGGGGTTGGAGGGAAGCCGAAGAGGTGGGAGCCCGAGTGCGAGGCCGGGGTGAGCGAGGACACGGAGGCCGTGCTGGACGTGCTGCTGCCCGGGTACACAGAGATGGCCCCGGGCGCTCCGGCCGCAGACGGGTGCAGGGGGGTCTTGGTGAAGGGGTTCACGGTCCAGGGGTTGTGGTGGTGGGCAGAGAGTGCTGCCTTGCTGCTGTCCAGCCAAGGGATGCCAGGACTGTGGAGAAGATGAGGCCGGCACATCTGACTCCCGGTCAGGCGGGCTGCAGGGACAGGAGAGAGGCGGGATGAGCTCCGGGAAGCGGCCCGGCTGCCGGGCCCTGCAGCTCCTGGCTCTGTGGCGGGTGCAGGGGAGACGGGCATGGGCAGAGATTTCACAACCCCAACCAGAGCGGCTGCACTGGTGCAAAAGTCCCTCGTAGCTGCCCCCTCCGGGCTATGCCGGCCGGCCGGGAGGCTCCGGGAGCAGGGAGCGGGGCGGGCGGGGGGCACCCCTGTCCTCCTGCCCTGCTCCTCGAGAGAAGAGCAAACCCCTTCCTGCTCCATCCCCCGGGCTGCTGCAGTGCTCTCCCTTCTGCTGCTAAAAGCCCTCCCAAGTGAACTCCATGGGCGACTTGAGCTGGTTTGTGTTTTGCATCCGGGAAGCAGCCGTGTCTGAGAAGTTTCAGCCCGTGCACGCACTATTTCCCCTTCCTCTCGCACCCCCCCTCCCTCCCGGCCACCAGCGCTGGGTTATCTTTAGGGTTAAAAATCCACCCGTGCCTCCCTTTCTCTCCTGTTTGCTTCCCCCTCTGTCCCATCCCGAGACACCGAAGCGGCCCCGAGCGAAACTCCGCGCCGCCACATAGGACATCGGCCGGCCTGCGCGGAGGCGCCCGGGAGAGCGGCGGGGGGCCGAGCGGGGCCGGGGGCCTTTACCGTGTGCCTGGCTGTAGGAGACGCGGGCGCGGGCGTGGGCAGAGTTGGCGTAGTAGGGGTTGCCCTGCGAGTCCAGGTGGTTGAAGAAGACGTCGACTTCGTCGGGAGGTAGGAGCTGCGCCGGTTCCATGTAGTTGTGCGGCAGGCCGGGGTGGTGGCTCTCGGGGTGCTGCCCGTTGAGCACGGCGTGGTGTGCCATCCAGCGCGGCTGGTCCGTGGCCACCTCCATGGCGGCCTCGGGGCTCGCCGGCCCCCGGGCCCGCGGCGGCAGCACGAGCGGCGCTCGCCGGGGCTGCGGCTCGCGGGGCTGCGCGGGGAGCTGGCGCTGGGTATGGTGCGAGGTGAGGTTTAGGGGAAAAAAAAAATAAAAATAAAAATAAAACGTCGGGCGACTCGAACTGGCCCTCGGATGGGGTTGTGGGGGGGAAACGTCCCCCGAAGTAAATGCGTCCCCTCTGTGAGCAGGAGAGTGGCAAGGGCGGCTCCTGGGACACTCGGCACCTGTAGGGAGACAAGGAGGGGTGAGCGGCCCCGGGGGGACGCGCTGCCCGCCAGGCCGGCTCCGCGCGGCCGCCTCCGCCCCGCGGCCGCCGCGGGGAGGGGGAAGCGGAGTCCCTCCCCCTTGCCCAAAATATCCGCTCCCCCAAAGTCCGCGCCGGGCGCCCTCCCTTCTCTTTGCCCCACAAAATAAACAGAGATCCCATTTCAAACTCTTTACCAGAAAAAAAGAAAAAAGCTTCCTTTCCCCCCCCCACCCTCTTGCTACAAACGTCAATAAGAGTTTTTCCAGCTGGCTTTAAAAAGAGAAGAAAAGGAGGTGGGGGGGAACGGCAGATCTAATATAACGTAGTTATAGCAGAAACTCCGGCAAGCACAAAAGAAAAAGGAGAGGAGAAGGAGACAGGGAGAAAGGGGGGGTTGTTGGAGCCCTGGCAGCAGCGCGGCCCCGCCGCGCCCCACACTTACCCGTGCGGGAGGCTGGGAGCGATGGAGCCGGCTTGGAGGATGCGAGTGCCCCGAAGAGGGGGAGAAA
>VZSV01000119.1:2528504-2560798 GCA_013398735.1 Nothocercus julius
CTCCCTCCTTCCCCCCCGTCCCTTACTCCCTCCCTCTCTTTCCTCTCTCCCTTCTTTCCCTCCCCTTCTCTCTCTCGCTCTCCTGCATTCAAGGATGGCACAGCGAGCCACTGTGTATTTATGTACATAATAAGGCAGCTCGTCCCCTCCACTTCATTTGCATCATTACAATATCTGTACAAGCACATCACATTGTCTGTTGCTTGCACCTTTTGTTACGGTTGCTGTCACAGTCTACGCGACTTGACTTTCATATTTTAAATGAATTGATATTATACCAACAACACACAGAGAGCCCAGGCGCCGGGCTCGGCAGCCCCTGCCTCTCCCAGCTGCTCTCCTGCTGCAGGAGAAGGAGCTCAGGGAAGATGGGCTGGATGCAGACGCTTTGCAGCATTAATTATTAGCAGAAATTGTTCCTATTCATTTTATTCCCACTCCTTGGTAACGAGATCTTTATATATATGTATATATATATATATTTATTTTTTTGGAGTTGACCAGCCTAGCTTTTGTACAACCTCGTCTCTCTTCTCCCTCGTCTCTCCCCTCCTAAACTCAGTCTTTCGGGCCGTGCACCTGCAACCTTAGGGAGGCAGCGGGGAAGCTGCGATGCTGCAGCGGCCAAGCCCTCCGCTCCCGTAGCCCCTGGAGTAACTCGAAAGCCTCTGGCAGCGCCCGGCCGGGGGCTCCGCACCTGCGATGGGACGGGGCCGCGGGCGGGTCCCGCGGGAAACCCACGGGAGCAGCAGGACAAAGAGGCCGGAGCGGGTGGCGGGTCCCGCGGGAGCGGGGAGCGAAACGCGCGTGAGGAAGGGAAGGAGGAAAAGTTTCGCGGGGAGCAGAATTATCATCATAATGGAGGTAAAAATGTGAGCGGGGAGTGTAGGGGAGAGAGGGGGGGCGGCCTATTCTGCTGGCATTTTCTGTCTGTCTTTGTGATATGGTTCGGGGGAAAAAGGGTCCTTGATATGCGGCAGATAATTCTTATCAGCCCCACGCAGCCCATTTCCAAAGTAAGTGTTTTAATTACTCCTCCTGCATTATCCTTCATCCTCCGAGAGAAGATACATCACCAGATTTATGCAGGGGAAGAAAATACAAAAGAATGTGTTATTAAAATATATACATACATATATATACCCCTCTTTTTTTCTCTCTCTCTCTTTTCCCTTGTGCCCAGGAAGAAAGAGAAGCTGCCGCCAGCCGCGTCCTGGGATCGCCCCAGCACGGAACGACTCCAAAACGAGGGATGGTCGCCCAGACGGAAAAATTCCGGGAAAAGCGAGGGCTGAAGCCTGCGGATTTTTCCCCAGGCGGGGGCAGGCGGGAGGGGTCCGGCCCGGGGCTTTGGAGGCCCGCGGAGGAGCGGGGCTGCGAGCGGCGCTCCCGCTGCCGCCGCCCGGGCTGTCCCGAGTGTCCGGGACACCCCCGAGAGACGCAGAGGCATCGGGGGCCGGGGAGAGGGCGATTTTCCCCCTCTCTTCCTCCAAGAGAAGGATGTTTTCCTCTGCTGCTTAGTTTTGTGCTAAAGATGTCATCTGGAAGTCTGGGAGGAAGGAGGGACCGTGTTCAGTTCTCTTCCACGGTAACAACCATATTCTGCATATTAAAAAAAAAAAAAAAAAAAAAAAAAAAAGAGAGACATGGGGAAGGCTTTTTTTCTTTTTTATTTCTTCTTTTTTTTTTAATCCTAACCTTTTCAATATTGATTCAACAACAACAACAAAAAATAGAGGGAGAGAATTTTTAAAAGAGAAGAAGCAGCACCAGCAGCAGGGAGAATATAGGCTCAGCAACTCTCCAGGTTCGCTTCCTTATTATTACTATCCAGGGGTAATTTTTCATCTCTGCTAGCTAATCTTTGTTCCTTGTGAAGATAATGAATAGCCCAATCCTTATCTCCTGGGCTCCTGGAGGCTGCTGGAGAATGGGGTTGAACAGGGTTGAAAATTGGTTCCAAAGTGCTGCTGAATAAATGGTGTTCCTTATCTCTCGCTTCCAGATTATCGGAACCCTTTCAAAACTCACACAACAAATACAGCCACCGCATCTAATGCATCATTTACCAGAGCAGATCTCCGCGTTTGATCGGCAGATAGGCAAAATCTATGTATTCCTCGCTTTACTTAGTATGCATGGGCGCCGGGTGCGTGTGCACGCGGAGTGTCCCGCCGGGCCGGGCCGCCGATCCCCGAGGCTCTTAGCGCACGTGGCTTCGCTGCGGGACGAGCCGGGGGTGCCGGTGTCCCCTGGTGTCCCCGAGCAGGGGCAACAGCGGCTCGGCCGAGCGAGGTGCCGCCGCGCTTCCAAAACCGGGGAATTAGCGGCGCCGGGAGCTGGCAGATTAGCGGACAGAAATGGGGCAGTTCTTTTTTTTTTTTTTTTTTTTTTTTTTTTTTTTCCTTTATTTCGGGCATCCCCGACCAGAGGCTGCGCTCCCCTCTCGCTATCCCCGGGGTTCCTCCTGACCCTGGGGGAACAAAATGACGCCACGGAAATGGGGAACCTTCTTCCCAGTGGGGTCTAGGGTGAAGTCTTTCCCTTTCGGCTCAGAGCGGCGTCAGGTTTTTCTTTTCCTTTTCCTTTTCCTTTCTTTTTCTTTCTTTCTTTCTTTCTTTCTTTCTTTCTTTCTTTCTTTCTTTCTTTCTTTCTTTCTTTCTTTCTTTCTTTCTTTCTTTCTTTCTTTCTTTNTTTTCTTTTCTTTTCTTTTCTTTTCTTTTCTTTTCTTTTCTTTTCTTTTCTTTTCTTTTCTTTTCTTTTCTTTTCTTTTCTTTTCTTTCCCTCCCTCCCTCCCTCCCAAAGTAGTAGTAGTTGTTGTTGTTATTATTAAGCGCCTTCCAGCCCCTCCACTCCCAGTGCAGCTGGAGTGCAGCTCCCAAATGAGAGAAGCCCCAAGCCCAGGAGTGGTCCCTGTTGGCTCTTGCCAGCCCCTTCTCTCCTCCGCCGGGGTCTGAGCCGGCGCACAGCTAAAACCCAGCGTGCCCTGTTATGTGGCACTGCTGCAGCTGCTGTGCCCCCAGCGTGAGAGGTGCTGGGGAAGGGGCAGAAGAGCCGCAGGGTGACACCCCCTGCCTTCCCCGCGGCGACAAGGGGAGCCCTGTGCCCCGCACCATGGGTGATGAGGGCTTGACTCTTTCCTGTGCCTGCAAGGGAAGGGAGAGAAACTTCGTGGGAACTTGAGGGAGAATCTCAGCCCTCACCAGCCCCTGCCCATGCTCGAGAGTTTTGCAAATGTTCAGCTTGTACTAATTTTTTCATGGCTGTATTCACAGTTGCTCCCTGTAAAAAATGGACCTGTGTTAGTTTATTAATAACCTAAACATTACGTATTAAAGACCTATGAGTGACACAAGATGACAAAAAGCTGTATTTTTCCAATATACACAAGCACACATTTAATAACCTTCTATTGCATCTCAGCTAGGCCTTCTCTCTGATGGTTCCCATGGCAACTGAGATAAAAAAGCAGCCATTTTCCATATCTCTATGAAAGTCTATTATATTGCAGGATTAGTTCATCTTCTGCTAAGGTCAAACACAAAGTCATACAACCTGAAATATTTAGAATCCATGTACATTCATTTTTTTATATGCCCTTTCATTTTCCACAAAAGACCGGGCTCCTCTGAGGTTTTATTCTCCAGAAAATGCTAAGCAAAGCAATAAAAAAAAATATGATTAGCAGCTGATGAAAAGTTCAATTGTTTTCTTTTTTTTTTTTTTTTTTTTTTCCTTTTTTTTTTTTTTGGGGAAAAAAAAAAAAAAAAAAAAAAAAAAAAAAAAAAAAAAAAAAGACCGTCGCGCAGATAGCGCCTTCCCCATTTATCTCTATCAGCAGCTGTGATTGCGGGCGATACCGGCCGCCTAATTGGGCTCGGCGCGATCCGCGGGCGGACGGCGGCACCTTCTGGCTGCGGCGGGCGAGGCAGCAGCGGCCCCGGATCCCCCGCAGCGCCGGGCGCGGAGCCGGTGCCGGTGCCGGTGCCGCTCCGGCTGCCCCGGCGGGGGCGGATGTGGCCCGGCCGCTTTAGGGCCTCTTCCCAAGGCCCCCGTAGGGAAAGTTCTGCGGGACGGCGAGGGTCGGGACAGCGCACCAGGGCTACGTTTCCTGGGTGCACCGTCAGAGGTCGAGGCAGCCTCTGGATCACGTCCCCAGGGTTCTTCCACGCACATTGCTGCGACAGTTGGACATTTCCATTCTATCCATTACCCCACTTGCCACAGTGAGGGTCTCAGATCTTCCGTTCGCAAGTTTCAGCTGTCACACGTGTGGGAAAAATCGTGATGAACACACGTGTTATCCAAAACAGAGAGGCTCACGAGTCTCCGTCTCCAGCCTGGCGTGGGGACATAAAGCAAAGTCGCTTTTTTTTTTTTTTAAGGAGTTGTGAACTAATTCAGCTGGGGCTTGGTGACACCTAGAAACGCAATAAAATAAAACCTGGGAAGGCTTCAGACAGCCTGAATGGTGACAAACGTGCTATCGCCTGTGGCATGAAGAACTATGGCTCTTTCTTTTTTTCCAAGGTCACTTCTGAAAACTTGGAAAATCAGGAGAGGGAGGGAGAAATCTGTGCCTGTGGCCATTCACAGTTAGGGTTTTGGTCACAGGTATTTGCTGCAATGTGAGATTATTCCAGCACCTTTTAATGTGGAAAAGTGGAGGCTCTAGAAATACCCTCAAAAGAACAGAAGACAGGAAATAAAGATATAAAGTATTGGAGGGATTAATATATTTTTTTCCTCCTTTTCCTTTTATTTTCCTTTCTGTCCTCCCTGTTTTTCCTCCATCCCTCAGGGATATCAGGGTGACCTCTGCAGTGCTGTGCCAGGACCACTGGGCCAGGTGGGAGTTGAACAGGGCCAGGGAGCCCCAGGCTGCTGGGGTGACACAGGACAGTGACACCCCCGCAGCAGTGCCACAAGCTACCCTGCATCCTAAGGTACTTTTAACACTTTATTTATAGGTGGGTGCTGCAAAGCAGCATCCAGAGCCACACTGGCTCCCCAGAGCAGGCAGCACAGCTGAAAGCAGGTGGCTGTCGAATCCCTACCTGGAAACACTCTCACCTGGGCCCACCTCGCACCAATAAAAGCCCAGCCCTGGTCTCTGCTGTTCTTTCCATCTGAGGGCAGGGAGATGTTTTTTTTTTTCCCTGATCTGTTAGAGTTAGTTTAACCTATGTCTTTTTAAGCCTGGAGCCCTAGGAAAGGGGATTTCACCTCTCCTGGAAAAGAAGAGGCAGAAGCATTTCCAGTTGAGTCACCAGCTCTTTTCTTTAATATAAAAGAGAAGAAGCCTAAAAGTGCAGACTGAGCTTGGAGAAAAACACAGCCCATCACCAAATGTAGGTGGTTTTCTTTCTAAAGCCCTGTGGTTTCTTTTCTTCCCTACTTTGTTCTCGTTGTCTCGGGCAGCGGCTGCTGTGGTGCTGGGATGGCTGCGGGCTGCGCTCCCAGCCCTGAGCATCCAGGAATCCATGAGGAGCCGCGTCCAGGCCGGAGCGGGGCCCTTCCTGCGGCTCCAGGTCTGCTGCAGCTGTGTCTTGCTGCTCGTGGAGGAGGTGCAGGTTTGCTCTGATGGGAGCTCTGCTGCTGGGGGCGGCTGAGGTTGGGTGCTGGGGGCTGCAGCACGGCAGGGCGCCGGGTTCGGCTCCGGCGAGGCCCCGAGCACGTGGCGGGCAGGGGGTGAGGAGCCGCAGCCTGAGCGAGGGGGTGTTTGTGCGCTGCTCTCAGGAGAGATGGGGATCTGCGGCGGCCGCTGCCCAAGCCCAGCGTGGAGCAAGAGCGGAGAAAGACGAGGTGAGCTCTGTGCTGCAAATACTCAGGTTATTTCCCATGGGCTGTGCGAAGTCGGGGCATGCGGGGCTGCTGTAGCATGGATTTGTGCAGCCAGGCAGGAGGAAGGGCTCCCTCCTCAGCCCCGCGGGGACTGCTGTGCTGCCCAGGAGGCCCTTGCAGCTCCAGCGCTGCGTGCGGCCGCCGGCTCCCCCTTCCCTGGGCGTGCGCAGCTCCACGTGGCTGGGACTCGGGGCAGCGGCTGATGCCCCACTTTGGCCCCCGGTTGTTTTTCTGTCTCTCTGACATCTGGCGCATTGCTATGAGTTCCCAGAAAGAGGCCCTCATGGAGCATGTCAGGGTAGGAAGCAAGGAGCTGACCTTGCAGTTGAAAGCAACAAAAATGGAAATATTTCAGAGGGCTTCTAGCAGAAATGCCTGGGAGGAAATTCTTGTTCAGCTTTGCTCCATCAGGCTGTTGTGGTAGCTGTGTGTGCTAATTGCTCACTTTATTCTGCACTGAGATGCTTAGCTTATCCTTACTTCCATTGCTGTATAGGGAAAGATCTTGTGGAGCCTCTGAAGTGTTTAGGGCCCACTGATGCTGCAAGACTTTGCACTGCCCTGGCCCCTTGCAGGGATGCTAACAACCCTGATGTGCTCAGGTCCAAGATACTGATCTCAAATGGGAAGCTGGAGAGTTTTAGGCCTGACCCTGCCCTGACTTCAGGACAGCCTTGTTATATCCAGCAGGGTGTTTCCAGCTGTGGAGCAGCCCATCTTTAAAAGGGGAATCTTGCAAGGTGCTCCATAAGATCCCTGCTCTGAGCAGGGTATCGTGGAGGGATGAAGCCTTCATGTTGCATGGTTCTTCCCTGTGTTGGGGAAGCATAATTACTTGACTGGTAAGAGTCTGTTTTGCTTGAAACTTGAGATGAATTAATGTATTAAATGGTTTTGTCTTTTTGGGCACAATCAAATGTGGCATCTCTATTATTTCCCTGGGAGATGGGAATCCTAATTTGCCTTGATAGAGTATGAACTTGATTTAAAAGGCGTCTTCCCTGCCTCCTCTGCTCTGTGTGACCCTTACAGATGTTGCAGGAAACACTGGGCTGCTTTCTCTGCCCAGAAGTGAAGAGACAGAGCAGGGAATGGGGCCTGTGAGGCCATATTGGATATTTTGGAGAATGACAGGAAGTGTCAGTGAAATCCAGCTCAGGGTAGACCCCTGTCCTTGAGCTCGGGGTGCTCATGGTGATATTAGCCTGTCTTGGAAGCGATTTCCTTTCTGGCATGAGCCCTGGCTGGGAAGGGGCTGCAGGTGTGTGGGTGTCTGCAGGAGGTGGCTGGGCTGGTGGCCGCCGCCTGTGATGGGGGCTGAGACGAGGATGGTTCCTGGCTGGCTGCAGGGCCCTCGGCTCCCCACTCCGGCCTCTTCCAGGCTGCCCTTCACTGAGCCGTGGCTGACAACGTATCTCGGGAAGCCTGGACGATGTATGTGCCGCGAGCACGTAAATCGCCCCTTGTCCCGCCTACCTGCGCGCGGCTCTCCTGCTGCTCCAGCTCTGGGCCCGGCGTGCGGAGCTGGGGCTGCATTGACAGCCGCCTTTGGTGCGCACAGGGGCACAGAGGCCTTCATGATTCTTCCTAATGATTTCAATGATTAGTGTGTGGAGGACGAGATGCTGCTATTGACTTCAGCTGTGTGCTGCTGTTTGAGCACATTGTTTTCCAGCTGTTGCCTGCGGAGACACCTGCAGCCTCACCAATGTCAGCCCTGCTGGGGCTGCAGCAAAGAGCTCATCAATAAAGTGCGTTTGGGAAGCCGTGGATGCGGAGCAGGGCTGGTGAGTCCCTTCCTGAGCCCTGCTGTGAAATCACCCCCCAGGTGTGGTGTCTTTTGTGGCAGCGCGGCTCTGCCCTGGGGACAGGAGAGCCTGTGCGGGCTGTTGAGCATCTCCTGCCTGCTCTTCTGACTCTGCCCTGGGGGTGGCTGGAGCCCCTGGCACCGTGGCTGGTGGTGCTGGTAGCCGGCTCCCCTGCAGGGCTGGTCCCTCGCAGTGCTGAGTGCCCAGGCCACCTGCCTGTCCCTCTGCTTTTTGCCTGGGTCTGTGGCTATGAAATGGTCCTTGATGGTGACAAGCTCCAGAGCACAAGATCACCCAAATGGTTTTGTTTTTGCATGCGGTAATATGCAGGGAGACAAGAGCTGGTGATACCAGGGAGCCTTATTCCCACTTGAAGCCTGGGGCTAGAGTCTTGTCTGAAAACATCAGCCTGCCCTGCAAAGGGAACCTCAAGCCTGTTGGAAGGAGATTTGGCTTCTGGGCCAGGCAAAGAGAAACATAATCTGGAAAGCAGAGCCAGAGCCCCTCAGTGCTGCAGTAGAGCCGCCTCTGAAGCCTCCGCAGATCCGAGCAGCTCCTGGCTCACGCGGGGCAGCCCCGCACATGTGGCTTGTTGTGACCCCGCATGCGCCATCCCCGGGCTGGCGCATGGGCACCGTGCGAAGACCTGGAGGGGCTCCAGGAAGGCGCCTCTCCCTGTTGGGTGGGGATGCTTAATACGGGCGGCAGCATGTGTTGCACTGCTGCGGGGGGCTCTTAGCACCTTCTGGAGCATCTGGTCCCAGACGCTGCTGGGGACCGGACATTGCGGTGGCAGTTGTTGGAGCTGGTCCATCAGCCAGTCCCAGTGTTGTATTGAGGGTGTAATGTACACCGGTGCAGTGTACACTGTGCAGCGTGTGTGTGCCTGTGGATTCAATGTTTATTTAGGTGTTGAAGGTGAAATGAATCTTGGTGTTTTCCCTCTGGTTGATCCTTTACCTGCTGCCCCAGCTGAAAGCAAATGCTGCCTCTCCATAGCATGGGAAGCTCTTCCTGGTGAGGTAGGCGGATGTTCCCCTCCTTCAGGGAAGCGGCCCTTTCTCCGTGTCCCTGATGAGCCCCTTTCTCCTGCCTTGCCCATCCTGCTCACCGAGGGAGTCTGCAGGGCCAGGGGTGGCTCCCAGCTCTGGATGCTGCTGGGCACTGTGCATGGTGCAAATTCCCTTGCTCCTGCTTGGCTCCAGGGAGCATTTGGGAGCTCTGCCTGCATCCAGAGGCTTGTGATGGGGATGCCAGCTATCGTGTGGTGGCGGGTCCCAGCTCCTTGGCCCCGTGGCTGTTGTGTGATGACGGTCCCAGCTCCAGGCTGCTGCTGCCTCAGTTTGCACAGAGGTAGTCAGCCCGTGCTGCCGAGAGCTGCCCTGCTGGGATGTGGCTGCTCTGCCCCTTTTGCTTGTTTTTCCTGGCTCTGTTTTGGATATCAGTGGGTGGCTTTGGGCAGAAACCTGCCTGGCCCACAGCAACCATGGAAATGCTTCCTATGCGGCTGATAAAAGCAGCCTGGAACCCAAAATAGCTGTTTCCAGCATGGCAGGCGCACGGCTGGGAGGTCAGCCGGGCTCGGGAGCTCGGAGCAGCCGGGCTGGCCGCAGGGCTGGTGGCGGGGGTGGCGCAGGGCTCGGCAGCGGGCACTGGCAGCCTCCTCCGTGGGGAAGCTCTTCCTCCACCTCGTAATCGTGGCCCCTGCCTGCCCGGCTGCTTGCAAGGCCTCTAAATGAAGGCTGTCCCTCACTTGGTAATGCAAACACTTGGACCAATGGCCAAAGTTCCTCATAAATCACTCTTTAACAAAAAAACTGAAGAGAAGGAGAGGAGGGGGGGAAAAAACAACCTTTGTCTTGGTGGCTTGTCATGCTCGCCTTTAATTGACAGACCTTGTTATTAATGTTTTCCAGCCGCCTCGCATCCAGGGCTCAAGCCTCCCTTTTAAAGTCCTGTCATGTTAAAAACTGACGTGTGTTGACTTTGGCCTGGGAGAAGCTGGGCCCTGGCTGTAGGTAGGAACTGTGTGTGTTTAGTCTGGCTTGCATTTTATTTTCTCCTTTCATCAAATTAGTTCAGCTGTATTTTTTTCTGAAGGAAAGAAAAGAAAAGAAAAACTGTTTGACAATCTGAGGCTCTGGGTTAGAATTGCAGCGTTGCGTTAAAACAACAAAAAATAGCTCACAAATGTGGTCCGAGGTGGGCCGGGGTGGAGCTCGGGCCACCGGCGCAGGGGCAGCAGAAGCCGCTGCAAGTAAACAGGGTCTCCGAGGAGGAGCCCGGCGCTCCCCCTCGCAACCCGCAGCCCCGGCTGTTTGTTTGTCTAATTTATTCCAGTTAGGGAAACTGCATTCAGCCCAGCTAAAATTAGTGCTGGATCAGGTTGTTTTGTTCCCCCCTGCTCCTCTTCCTGCTCACCCCAGCCCTGCAGTGGGCACCGAGCATGGCCCGTGTCGGTGTGGCCAGTGGCCGCATGTCGTGCGGAGGGGAGTTTGCAAACTTATCTTGCAGATTGACAGGCGCTGGGGGAAAGGAAACCAGTGTCTTTCATTCTGAGCCGCCCTCTAAGCCTGTTCATTAGGGAAGTTTCTTGTCCCTTCTGCTTGCCAGTTCTTTGTGTTTGCACTGTATTTAATGCCCTGGCAGCACAGTTGCAGTCAGATAATGCAGCAAGTGTGTCAGTGCCCTGTGCCATGTGATGACTCCTAGCACAGGGTTGTGACCTATTGGGCTCAACCAAGTGTGTGCTGCAAGACCCAAAGGGTGGAAAGGTCCTTCCTGGGGCTGGAAAGATGAGGCAATCCTGCTTTTTTTTCATGGTAAGGAGGCTTTCCTGTGTGCTGGAGAAAGGTTTGTCGGGGTTCCCGTGGCCCCTTGTGGCATTTGCTAGGGGTGCAGGAGTTAAATGCTCCTGACCCTACAGTGCTGCTGGTCTGACTTGCAGGAACTTCATGCCCTCCTCGAGTCACTGAGGATCAGGGAAGAGCCAGCCGCTGATTTGATGCCAAATGGAAGGAAAATCACAAAACTTCCGCAAGTTAATAACACATTCACATCATTGTCCTGCCTTCTGGGACTCTGCCTCTGTGGCTCTGTCTGGGGGAGAGGAGAGATCCCATCACGGTGCCCAAGCTGGGAATGCGACTGAACATCCCGGACAGGCTGCAGCCCCTGTGGTTGAGCAGACAGAGCCACCAGTGCAGGGACAATAAGGGGTCCTGCTCCCTCCATGGCATGTCCCTGTGCCTCCCTGGAGCTGCCATTAAATATTGTGCTGATCCCCAAGGCAGCGTGGGGGCGATCCAGCTCGGAAGCCTCTTCCCGCAGCCCTGATCCCTTTCTGAAGGGCCTGGCTGGGCACTGCGCCCGCCTGCACGAGGACTGAGCCCCTCGCAGAGGGGCTGAAATATTTTCTGACAGCTACTTTTGTAACATTAGCGAAATCAAAGCAAAATGTGTCAAAATTCCCATTAAGGCACATTTAACTTCCCTTGTTTCAAGACAAAGTGTCTTTGCCTGGAGGCAGGTTTCGGGTTTGCTGTGGAGGCCGTGGGAGACTATTGGATTACAGGGCAGCGTGGAGCCAGATTTTGCTTTCTTCAGGGTAAGGGCTTTTTCTAATCAGGATCAGTTTAATTCTGTCATCTGAATTATTAGTTTGGCTCTGTTTCTGGCCCAGGCAGGAAGGAGGTGAGGGAAAGGAGCCGGCTGCTGGAGGAGGGAAGGTCGGGGTGAGGCGGACGGAGCCCCGGAATGGCCCAACGCCTCCGTGTCTGGGTCTTCCTCTCTGTGTCGTGAAAATCCCATCTTCGTGCTGTCTACGATGAGGGTGAAAAATGTGATGGCTTCTCAGGGTTTTGCAACTGTTGATAAAGACTCATAGCATAGCTCTGCTGCAGATGAGTGTTACTCTAATTTACAAGTGGCAAAGGGACCTTTTTGCCCCTGCATGGGGCAAGGAGCTTCTGCCTTTCCAGAAGCCCTGTGTCCCCTTTGCAGTGAGGAAGAGGAGGTAACATGGGGCTGCGGTTCTGCAGATGCTGGGCTGCCCTTGCCTCAGAGGCAAGGTACATTTCTCATTAAATAAAGGTGATTGTAAAATCCCTCCTTTCCTCCTGGAAAAGGCAACATCTCTACATCCTGAATCACGTGTCAGGGGAGGCTGTTTGGGCTTTGCCACATCCCTCCTGTGAAAAGGATAATTTTTTTTCCCCCCACTTCTCCATCCTTGAGGGGAGAATCAAAGGCAATGTTTTCCCTGTTTCTCCAATATCCTTGCTCCTGGTGCCAAGCATACTCACTGTCACACTCCCTGTTTCCAAGCGGATCTGGTTGCCTGTGCAACAGGTTCCGCATGTGGAACTGTTGTCCCTGCAAAGGGCAGTGCTGCCATTTCGGCTGCAGGGGCACCAGCCCGTCCCGGGGCGGGAGCAGCAAGCTGAGTCGAGCAGGGCAGGGCTGGGGTGCTTAGCACAACAGCTCGGGCCAAATGACACCTCCTAACTCTTCACATGCAAATCGTATGCAAGAACGTGGTTTGTACCTTGGACGGGACTGGCCTGTTGTTTTTCTCCTTTCCTGGTGGCTGGCTGTATCATGCTGAGCCCTCTATGTTGGAGACTTCTCTCTCCTAATCTAGGAGCTGATAGCTCAATGTCTGAGCACAGGAATACAGTGAACCTGGAGTCCTCCTTCCTCTGTTTGATGGAGTCAATTTGCTGGGTCTTTCACTCCCATTTGCTGGGCCCAATTTTTTTTTCTGGAGAAGTTTTTTATGGGAACTGTTGAGATGTGCTAGCAGTGTGTCTGAGTTTGGGTCCGTGCTTACTCAGCACTCAGCCTTACTGAGGCTGTGTGATGTGATGCTTGTGTGAGCTGATGTTGAGATTTTTATGGAGCCATTGCTGTGGGCTCCTAGCCTGGAGCTGCTGGTGCTGGAGGCCTAGGACGTGCACAAGGTACCAGCCACGTGGATGCCTCTTGGCAGAGCATCTTCAGCAACACCTGCCACTCACCAGCCCTGTCTGTGCATCTTGGGGTCCTTTTTCCTTTTCTCCCAGAAGTATGCTGTGGAGATGGAAGACGGAGTTAGACTTGGAATAGAGAAGCTCCCAGGCTGCTTATGAGATGCTCGTGGGCTCCAGCGTGTGTTCCTGAGACTGTTTCCTGGGGTTATCAGCTGGGCCAGATGCAGCAGTCACCCTCAAAGGGACCTTATCCTGCTGGATATCCTGGTGGAGAAGACCTGTGAGCAAGCCTGCCGTGCTGCTCTGTGTCCAAATCTGGCTAGCGTCTGCTCCCCTCACCCCAAGGTACATCACCAAAATAGCTGCTATGGAAAGAGGCTTGTTTGACTTTTATTTTCCCCTTTTTTCTTTTTTTTATTGTACCCGGACTTCCCCAGACCTCCTCGGAAGGCCTTGGCATATCATCCTACAGATGTGGCATAGAAGCCCTGGTTGCAAAATATATCCGGCATGGCAGTTGGTAGTGTTGTGCAATCTCCATCAACTTACGGAAACCACTGTGAGATACTATTAAAGAGAGACTCCAGCCCCATCCATCACTCCAGCCGCAGTCACGTGTCCGGCTGTCAGGCAGAAGGGCACATGCAGCCAGCATAGGGGCTGTAGGCACCAGAACAGGTTTCCCTTGCAGTGGGTGCTCTTGTGCATGGGCGGTTGGGTTGGGAGCTCTCCTAATACCCTTTGCAACTCTGACTGGCTCTATTATGTCTCCATTTAAGTTCTACCACTAAATATTCCTCTTCAGTGTCTCTGCGATGCTGCTTTCATGTCACTGCTTGGGATCTTGATGATGGTGAATAGCTGTATAAATGCCAGGAGGGAAGCATGGTACAGGGGGCTAAAGGAGTTGTGTTGAGCCGGACCTGGAGCTGGGACAGAACAAATGTGAAAGCTGCAATTCAAATCTTAAAACCCACCAGAGACAGAGGTGTTGTAGGTGATGTGTGGTTGGCCAGACCGTCCTTGCATGGGAGATGATCCCTGCTATGACATCTGATGCTGGGACAAATGTGCAGGGAGGAGCTGCAGCAGTCATAGACCCCAGGTATCTCCCTTGCAGGTGAAGGACACGGTGCAGGTCAGATGCTGTAGGGACTCAAAGCTCTACAAGTTCAGCTCCCTGAGGATTGCCCATAGGGCATGTTTTCAGAGAGGATCCTGAAGGCAACATCTTGGTTGGTGCTGGGACATTCTCCTTCTCCTGCAGGTCTTGCCAGTTGTTGACCCAAATAAGCGGGTCCTTGGCTGCGAGGGGGCACTTTTGCAACCGCCCAAGTGTCTTCTGGGTTACCAACAAGAGCATAGCCAGAGCAATGGGGCTGCAGGGATGGCCTGGGCAAGAGGACACAGCACAAGACCTCCCTGTGCTAGAGGCATGTCCCAACAGCCGGGCAGGCACCGGCAAGGGCCGTGGTGTTGGTACCAAGCAGGGTTTCTCACAACACAGGTGGGCGCTTTATCTCAGCAATTTGCTTGCACCTTGTTGTAGGTTGAGGTTGTGCCTCTTTGCTGGCATCTCCTGGTCCAGCTTGCCCTCTCCTCCTGAGTCACCTCTCGCCCTTTTTGGCCTCTGCAGACATATTAAATTCTTGAAGGCTGCCCTGCTGAAATTGCTGCTGCTCCATTACTCTGCTGTCAGCATCCGTTACCCTTGTGAGAATCAGGCTCCAAATCAGAAAATAATAAAGATGATATTATGAGCAGAGGGGAAAGGAGATTAAAAATCCTGCTTAAAGAGCCTTTTGGTCCCTGTGCTTTTTATTGCACGTTATGGGTTTGGGTTATTTTTGTTGTCACTGAAGTTGGACTTTTAATTTTCCTCTGACTGTGAAGTGAGTGTTTGCAATTTCCCTATGGCTCTGAGGATTAAAAAAGCTTTTTTTCTTTAAGTACCTGTTGCTCCCCCAGATCAGCTATTGATACATTCACTGCCTGTTGAAGTGTTAATTAAATCTTTTATTTGCCCAAAACACAGTCATGCAGGCACTGGGTCAAAGCCTGAGGCTGAGCCAAATTCCCAGCAGCAGCAATGGAGCTGGCTGTGGTGCCATAGTTTAGCTAGGTTATGATGGGGAAACACCGTGCAAAACAATTTTTATGCCAGGGAGGTTTTGGGGTCTCAGATGTGGGCTACTTCTCAGTTTTTCCTTGTGATCTTGTTGTAATTTTTGCATTTATCTGGGGTATTTTTTCAGACTTGATATACTTTCCAGTGTGCTTTGGTCAATGTTTGCCCTTAATGCTTTGGCTAATGAGCTTGCTGAATTTTGCAAAGTGGTTTTCATGCCCTGACATGTTTGTGCTGTGGGTTGGCAGCACTATAAAAGGAAGGTATTTAAGACCTTTGGCCAAAAATGCTGCCGTCTTCACGCCCCCTGCCAAATATTTTATCTGTTAAGACTTTTTTTCTAATTAATGGGTCAATGTAAAGCTGCATATGTGGAACCTGGGAGCTGTGAGGTGGGGTGAGCAGTGCCAAGTGGCAGTACCGGTGCCATTGGCAGCCCAGACTACCTGGTCTTGGCCAGTAGTGTAGTGTAGTGTGACCAAGGGGAATTTGGGAGCTGTCACATAAGGGATGTCCCTGCAGCACTGGGGACAGCTGCGCTCTAGCTTGGAAAAGCTGCCAGGAGGGTCCGTGGGAGGTCCCCAGCCGGCTGTAGAGCAGCTCAGCTCTGGTGTCACCCAGCCATGTCCCCTGAAAGAGCTCTGGGACCTTGGGGCCTTCCTCCCATCCATCCGTTCCCCCTTAATGAGTCCTGCTCTGGGACTCACCCACAGATGGGTTGCAGTGGTGCAAAAGAGGTGTAACAGGAGAATAAAATGATTTTAAATCTGCATGTTACTAAAAACTCCAAGCTGAGCTTTCCCAGCTGGAGGGTAGGGGACAGTTGCTTTGTAATCACTCCCAGCTTACTGTTAAAAACATCTTGGTCAGATTTTTATCAGCGCCTGAACAGGAACAGCCTTGAAGGACTGTCTCTGGGGAGATTAGGTGGTTGCCTAGTACAGCGTGAGCTGCTCCTGCCTGTCCTGCTGAGATGCATTTCAAGTGACACTGATTCAAGCCCCCACTGGCTGGGGACCGGCATCCCTGGTGTCTCAGGACCAAGCTGGGTGGCTGTTACCTGGGACAGCTGTGTGGGTCCTGAGGGCTGTAGGCTGCCGGGTGATGCCTGCGGCAGGGTGTAGGTGTGTGGTTGATGCCTGCTCACAGCTGCGTCCCCAGGAGATATCCTGAGGCCAGCTGAGCCTGTGGGCTGTTGGCACATGTGAGCTGTGGTGCTTCTTGCTGGAGATGGGACTTATGGGCAGGTGGGATGGATTTCCTTGTCCTCAAGAAGTGGCGTGGGAGAAGGAGGAGGCTCAAGGCTGCTATGCAGGGAGAGACTGGTTTTGGGGGTGGGCATTGGGCTGCCAAGGGTGGGATCTGGCAGGGCCCATGCGGGAAGAGGTCCCTGCAGCAGAGATGGTGTCCAAGCAGGATTGGAGGGTGCAGGATAAGCTTAGGCTGGAAGTGGCAAGGTTCAGCTGATGGTGACTAATTTTTTGTTGGTTTTTTTTAGGGGGAGTGGTGGTTCAAGTGAGTCCTGATGAGGCTGCAGCATCTTGTGGAGAAGGTGATTTGCCCTGGGAAAGGAACCTGCACAGCAGGATGATGCTGAAGAGTGGGAAGCAGCAGGTCCCGGCTGGCCCGGGGGTACCACGGGGTGGGTGGTGTGGGAGCTGCTCCCCTCGGGGCCAGCCTGTGGGGTGGGGGCGTGACAGAGCGCGGAGGGATTTGGGGAGGGAAGAGGGAGCTCCTGCGATGCGGAGATCCGCAGGCTGCCCCCGTGGCGCTCGACTCCAGGAACGCAGCTTGTGTGAACAGACCCTCTGCTCGGCCAGCACTGCCGCAGGTGAAGCGGGAACACGCTGAGATGCCTCTGCGGAGAGGAGCTGCTCTGGAAAGCCTGAGCATGGAACGGGATGGCCCCAGATGCCAACACCATCTCCTGCCACCTCGGCTCCGTGGCAGCTCTTGTGCCTTTGAGCCACCTCTCCAGTGGCACAGCAGAGTGCACAGTGCCTGCTGCCTTGTGCATCCCTATGGAAAGAAATCCAGCCTTCCTGGAGCAGGATTATGACCAGCAGGGAAGGGGGAGCAAAGCTGTGCCAGCTGGGAGTGGGGCTGGGCGCTCTGGATAGCACTTGGTGTTCCCAGCCAGCTCCTGGCTGGGTGCGCGGGAATGGGGCAGGAAGCGTGCAGCGGGGCGGCAGGAAGCCGGCCGCGGAGTGCTGGCTGGGCTGCCCGGCATTCCTGCGCCGTGGAAACCCGAGTCCCCCTTCCTGCGGCGTGCCTGGAATACCTCTGTGCGGAGGCAGCGTCCTGCCACTGACCCGGCGGCCGCGCGAGCCCTCACTGGGGACGGCAGCAGCGATGCCGCAATGTCCCCGTTCCCTTGCTGGTGCCCGTGGGCTGTTTAATGACTGCAGGTACCATTAACCGGACCGGGCACTGACCCAGCAGCCCATCTCTGGGGGTGTTTCAGCTCTGATCTCTCCTAGTTCATCAGGCAAATTCAATCTGCTGCAAGTTGTGAATGCCCAAGTTTTTTGGCCCTAACTGTGGAGCAGGAAGGCAGTCCCATGGCTGTGTCCCGGGGAAGCCGCTGGCAAGGCTGGCAGCACCTTCAAACTGTGTGCGGCCAGTGCTGGGGGCTGCTCAGGAGCTGCGCTGGAAAAGTGGCACCACTGGGGTTTGGACCAGGCTGGAGCTGCTGAGGGGCTGCTTAACCTGTTAGCCTGGTACGAGGTGCAATGCTGTGCTGCTAGTGGCAGCAGATGCTGCTCTTTTGCCTTGTTTTTGCCTGTAAGGGGGGTAAAACCTCTCTCCTGGGGAGAGCAACGGTCTTGACAGCAGCTCTGGGCTGTGCACAGGTTTGTCAGTGGAGGTGGTAAGGGCAGGACAGCCCCAGGAACAGCAACATCTGCTGCCATCCTTAGCATTAAACACTTGGGACTGACAGAATTAAACTGGTAAAGAGGAAAATCAGCCTGGTAGAGGTGAGGAAGACAAGTCCCCCTTGGCAGCTGCCTGGTTAGGGGTGATGTGCTGGTGTTTGGACCTCGGACATGTGCAGTACGACGCAGAGGTGTCAACAAGAGCGACTGCAGCCCCCCAGGGCTCAGCTGGAGCTATTCTCTGTGTATGGTGCTAGGTCAGGGCAAAGCCATCTGGAGGCCCCCAAAACTTACTTTCCTTTCATCTCTTATTCTAGTATGATTCTAGCCATGCTGCTGAACGTAGCCTTTGTTGTAGGGTTTTCCAGAGTAGCTCTATCATGGAGAGACCAGTTTCAGTTCTGCTTCCAAACTCCAAATACTTTTCCCTTGGAGATTTTGGTGTCCAAGCCTAACCCTGCTAGCTTAAACCTGGCTGGCTGGCAATTACTTTCTTGGCTGCCTTTTGCACAGCCCCTGCAAGCAGCTGATCCCCGTTTGTAAGCCTGGCTCTACACGGGATCTTCCGCAACCCCTTGGAGCTCTCCGTGGCGCTGGAGAGCTGCTTGTGGGGATGCCGTGTTGGTGCAAGAGCAGCGCCCGAGGAGCTTGGTGCTCTGCTCCTCGCTGCCCTAGGCAGAGGGGAGGCGGCAGGGGCCGTGGTTCCTCCCGCAGCTGCTCTCCTGGTGGGATCGCAGTGCTGAAAAGGTGTCGTGCCGAGCACGGAGGCTCCGTGCATGTCGTGGTGTGCAGGCGCAAACAGCAGTAATTAGTTACACAGGCCTCCTTGGAGAGAATAGCCAAGCGGAGCCGGCCGTGTTTCCAGGGAAGGAAATCCCAGTGCTTCGTGAGCTCCAAATAATCCCAGGCAGCACGGAGCAGGAAGCGCTTGTTAGGAAGGAGCAAGGAAACAGAGCCGCTGTCTCTGCCCAAGCAAACTTTTTAGGACCGGAAAGTGGGAGTTGAAAGGCGTAAAAGTGCTTTGAGCTCTCGGAGAGGCTGCAAGGGGCAGGGGGAGAAGGAGCAAACACGGTGCGGCACTGGAGGGGGGCAGGCGTGGAGGAGAGCTCATGGCAGAGCTGCTAATTAAATAAGAAAGCCTTTTCTCCGTGCTTGTTAGGTGATCTCAGCAGGGATATTGCAAAAGCAAATTCCTCCCAGCGAGTGTAATTAGGGGGCCGGAATTCCTCCTGTTCCCGGTCTGGGTCACGGATGCTGCTAAAGCCATCAGGTGGAGACACGAGGTGAGGGGGCGAGGGGACAACGCATGTCCTGTGGAACAGCCACCCCCTCCCGGCAGGGCAAGGATTTCAAATCAAAGCTTGACTTTTTCTTTTGTTTTCCCTCTTTTTTTTTAAACTGATTATTCCAGGTTGGAAAACATAAATTCAGTGAAACAGGCTCCCTCTCCTGGTCTGGGTTGCACGGTGGATTCCTCCGAGGGGAGGCTTGGAGCGAAAGCACTAGCATCAGAGGTGGAAAAAGGACTGAGAGGGATTTGGACAGAGACATGCAGAGCTCAAAGGCAACAGGATCTGGGACATGTCCACTTGTAGCACAGCGTTGCTGCCTGGAAATGCTCCTATCCTGTCAATGCCTACCCCATCTTTCCCACCAAGGGTGCCCAGCTCAAAGCACTCCACATCAGCACCACCTTCCAGGAGCTCCTCATTGTAGCAGGACATTTTGGGATGTGCCACAGCATGTAGGTGCCAGTGCTGCCTTTGCAGGCGATGGAAGATGCGCGTGGGGGACACAGCATGGAGTCACCTCTCCACCTGGGACCTGAGGACAGCAAGCGCCTCTGGAAGCACCAGGCCCAAGGGGGCTGTGCCCCATGGGATGGGGAGAGCGCGGGGCTGGCCGGAGGGGCCGAAGGGCAGGGAGGGAGGCACTGGGTTGGGAGAGGAAGCGTTGGGGGGAGGAGTGGGGTGAGCCTGGGACCTTAAAGAGCAATTAGTCAAAGCCGAATTGTTTTTCTAAACTCTTAATGAAAACAAAGAGTGGGGCATGGCCCAGATGGTGCCAGGGGATCAAATAAATGTCGCACTCAGGAAGCAGCTGCTACTGGGAATGTTTCCTGCCAGCCCTGCTGCTGCTCACAGCCACTTTTATTATTTGTTATTTTTCAGGACTGCAGCTGGGGTTTCCCTCCAGCTGTGTGGAAAAATGCTCAAGG
The DNA here is from genome assembly GCA_013398735.1 of Nothocercus julius. Classification (NCBI taxonomy): domain Eukaryota; kingdom Metazoa; phylum Chordata; class Aves; order Tinamiformes; family Tinamidae; genus Nothocercus; species Nothocercus julius. Next base: position 2,548,349 of record VZSV01000119.1, read on the forward strand.
CTGGGCTGGAGAGGTGAAGGGCTGGTCCGTGGGGGTGAGCAGGGCTGGGGCGTGCGGGATCCCCTTGGGGCTGGGGTCCTCCCTGCTGCTCCCTTGCTGGGCGTCCCATCAGCACCTGGGTCAGCCCCCTCCGTGATGATCCCTCTGATGGGGCTGTCCTGCCCTTGGTCCCGCTCCTTCCCTGGATTGTATGATGGGTCTTTGTCTCTTGTAGGGTTTTATCCAAGTGCGGTGCCTCATCATCCTGCTTGGGTTCGTCTCATCAAACCTGAGCATTTGCATGGGGGGATCCAACCCTGTGACTGGTCTAGATGATGAGTCAAGAAATTTGATGAAAGTGAATGTTTCTGAAACTGGCTTTCTCCTTTTTAGAGATGGGAGTTTTTTGCTACAATTACAAAGGCTAAAAAAATCTCCTTTTTAAAAAATAAACCACAACAAAAAGTACAAATCAGAAGTTGCCTGACTGCAGCAGCTGCAGACTTGAGAAAAGCACCCAAGAGAGTGCCAGGCTTGCTCGCTAACTGCAACTTGTCAGCACGGACAGCGGTGGGTCCTGGCTGCTGCACTTAGCAGTGGAAAAGGGACTCTGAGCAGGGACCTGAGACTGGCCCTCCTTGGATGGAGGTGGTGGCAGCCAGTGCAGGGAGGACTGTGCTCTGTCCCCAGCACTGCTTGGTGCCATCTGCTCCAAGGCTTTGAAGGGGCAGGGACAGCAAACCTCTGAAAATGCATGTGCAGAGAGCCCTTCTGGTAGAGCAAAGAGCCTGCTCGGAGGGGAGAGGGCAGCACAAGTTCAGCCCCTTATTAGACAGCAGTGACTCCACGTGGGTGCCTCACTCCTGTGGCACAAGTGAGTCAGTGGGCTTTGCAGGGCTGCTATCCCAGCGCACTGTGTCCATAAGCCCCATTCTGGGATTCTCCTGCCTCAGGGCATTTTCCCATCAAGGTGTGAGCCTGGATGGTGGGGTCAGGTGTCGGAGGCTGGGATGGGGAAGGAGGATGCAGGGCTCCCTTGTTGTGAGAGCTGGACACTTGCCTGTGCCACAGGGACTCCCCTGGGTATCCCTTCCCAAGCAAATAAGGGGTGCCACTCCTGCCCTGTGTTTTTCTCCCCCTTTTTACACATGGAAAAAAAATTGCAAGATATGCAATGTTATGGTACAGCCTGGTCTCTGCAGGGTCACATTTTTCACCCAGGTTCTCCTCTGTGTGCCCAGCAGCCTGCAGGAAGAGCAGGAATGACTTGCCAAGACTCGTGCTGTGATGGTGACCGGGCCGGCTCTGATGCCTGGGTTGTCCTGCCAGTCAGCCTGGAGCCAGGAGCCTCTTGTGGGAAAGGCCCTGGGCTGCTTCCCGGGGTGTCCCAGCAAGGATAGGGTGGGAAGCCTCTGCACAGGCTGCCGGAGGCTCGGAGGGGAGATGGGCACCCAGGCGCCTGGCGGGGAGGACAACGTGTCCTGGCTTTGCCCACCTCCGAGGCCGCCACGTCGCGGCTGGAGCGGCGAGGCAGGAAAGCCCGCGTTCCCCGGGGGCTTCCCGGCTGCCCCGGCCACGTTTGTGCCAGCTCGGCTGGAGCGGCGGCTTCCCTGCCTGCCACAGCGTGCCCTGGGATTTGGGCTACGTCCTCGCTGCTGTTTGATCTGCTGAGCTCGGAGCGGATCAAAGGAGCAGCTCGCTAGAACAAAATGCTGGGTGACTTCCTCCGGTGCTGCGCGGGCTGCCCGGGGCAGCCGCTTGAGGAATCGAGAGGCAGGGGTGGAAGGGTTTTATTCCTGGGGTTCTCAGCTCCTGAGACAGCTGCTGCTGCTCAGGGATAAGCTTGCAGTGGAGGCCAGGCAACAGCCAGCTGCTGGAGATTTTCTGAAAAGCAGAAAAGAGCTTCTGGTAGATGATTTTTTGAGCAACTGCTTCTCTCCACATACTCAAAAAGCTTCAATTCTACGTTTCCAGGTTTCTGAGCAAGCTTGGCTGCTGGGATAATTCAGAGCACATCAATTGCTTGTCTACTGAATGAGTGCAGGGCAGAAGCCTAATAGGCTGGGCTGGTTTGGTTTCTGCACACCAGTTGGGAGAGGAAAATGATTGCAAAAGGGGGCCTGGCCCCTAGCAGCCAGCCACATTGGTCCTATTCCCTTTGGTCTTGCATTTCTTTTAGTGATGTTTCATTATTAGTACAGGGATCTATCTATCTGTCTATCTAGCTGTGTATCTGTCTCTTTGCTTGACCAGGGAAGAAAGAGCCAGCTAACTGTGCTTCTCGCAGCAGAGAGCAGATCCATGGCAGCTGCACGAGGCAGAGCTGTCGTCCTGCCCAAGGAAAGGGAGCACATGAATGTGCGAACATGTTCATCCCAGGTACGTGCTGCAAGCCCGAATTTCCTCTGCTGGCTCCTTGCTGGTCTTGGTGCTGTGTTGCCATTGATTGGGAGACCCTTGAAAGGTTCGTAAGTCTCTTTTTGACCTTTCTAATGAGTTGGGAGGTTTCTGGTGGATGGGGGTTATGTTGGCCGTCTTTCCTATCGGTTGGACGGTGCTCAAGGATGGCTGAGCTATCTCTGCCATGACCCTCTGAGAAGACAGAGAGCAATGGGTGGGAGAGCTGAGCCTGGAGGGGCCCTGGGGTGGTGACCTGTCCCCAGTAGTCGGCTGGGTCCAGAGCGCTTGGGCTCTGTCTCAAGGAGTCACGGTACTTGGTGGGACAGCGCTCGGCCTCGTACAGCCCCCCAGGCGCTCGGGTGGGGGTTTCGGGCAGCGCTCCTCACTGGGGCCTTCCTGAGCTGATCGTGTGTTAGAGATGCAGCGAAGTGCTGAAAGCAGCAGCATCGCTGGTGCACGCGAGCAGGAGGAAACAAGCAGAGAGTGGAAAGTCACTGGTGATGGAAAGCGTTAAAAAGGGCCAGGAGGACGGGTGCTCCCCACCCGCTGCCTCCCTCCCTCTGCTCTCTGGAAAATAACAGCTCCCCAGGTAGAGGAGGAAGCTGGCAGTGACGCTGTGCTCCGGATGTCACCGTGAAATCAGAGAGGCTATTTATAGGGGCCTAATTGATTAGGGTGGCCATGGCAGGAGGAAATGACTTTCAGGAGTGACAGAAAAGCTCTGTGCCCAGCCAGCTTCGGAGAGGCCTCAGGGAGAGCAGGACGTCCCCAACCAGTCAAACTGCTTCAGGTTGGGGCCAAGTGCTGCGGACAGAGGGTCGGTGCGAGGGAAGGGCTGACTGCGCAAATCCCTGACCATGGGCAACAGAGCCGGCTCTAGGGCCGCTTGGGTGAGCAGAGCTGGGGCTGGGGGACTCACCCCACTCGACTGGATGGCCCCTCGTGCTCTCAGCAGCCAAGTCCTTTCCTGGATCCTGGCCACAGCAGAATGGGAAAGAACAGCCTTGGAAAGAGGCGTGTGGCCAAACCTGGGCTATGGCCTGACAACGCATGGTTTGTTTTCTCCGCTGTTTCTCGGCATGGAAATGCTGGAGGCTGTTTTCTCTGCTGGGGCCACAGGTAGGACCCTGGGCTCTGCATCCCTGCATCCATCTCCCAGGGGTCTTCATGCCTTTTCTGCGCTCTAGGTGCAGGCTTTTTTTGTTTTAATCTCAGGATTAATGCATTAAGGCTCATTCAGTAGAATTGATACCGGCCTCTAGAGCCCAGAAGCACCAGGGCAGACGATATCTTAAGTCATTAAACCTCCTCTGAGGTCAGACACTTCTGTCCCTTGGCATCTTGAGCTAGACAAATTCCCACTAGCCACAGCCTCCACTCACCATTGCTGCTGGACTATTTAAGCCAGAGGGGGCTCAGAGCAAATGCATTTTTTGTTTGTTTGTGGTTGTTTTTTTTTTTTTTTTCCCTCTCCAGGAGCAGCTTGGAGGTTGTTGTGGATCTCGAGCAAACCTGGTCAGTGCCACGTTGCCCTGGTGGGAAGAGCCGTTTCTTGGGTGATGCTGATGGGAGATACCTGCCCAAGGGGATCCGGCTGGCAGTCAGCTGGGCTCTGCCGGCGCCCCAGGCGAGAGCGCCGAGCTGGTGTGAGCAGCAGGAATCCACTGTCTCCTAGTCCGCTCGTTTGGAAATGGTGCTCTTTTCAACGGCTCTGTTATCAGATGGAGCATTTCCTTCATCAGTGTTAATATCCATGTAGCGAAACAATGAAAGGGCTTCCTATCAGTTCCAAATAGGACGTGAAAAGCTCTCAGCGTTAAGAGTAGAGGATGCTGGAATAGGGCAATGGGAAACGCCTGAGTCACTGAAATGCCTCTTTGATTCCATTAGTCTGATATGTTCAAAAGGGAAGAAGAAAAAAAGAGAGAGAGAGAGATTGGAGCTAGTTAATGATCTGAGGGACAGGGCAGGAAGGGCCAGTGCTCACAGCGCGGGCTCTGCGGGGAAGGAAAGGCATGAGGGCTGTGCTGGGCTTTGGGAAACAGAGTGCAGCAGGGAACGTCGTGCAGCAAACTCTGTGTTTTGTCCTCGGAGAGAGGGGAGGTGCGAGGGGCGAGAGGAGAGATCCTCCCCGCCGGGCGCAGAGTGATCGTCCCCTGCACCCGCCAGCACCGCGTGGCACTCGCAGCGTGGCAGAAGGGAGCAGAAACGGGGCCGTGGCAGCAGGAACGGGGGCAGGGGCTGGTCGTGCCTCCAGCACGGCCACCCTTTGATGCAGCAGAGGTCCATGGTCAGTGCTTGGCCAGCAGCAGCACTGCAGCAGACTCGCATCAGTCCTGCCCAACTGATTAGTTCCAAAAAGGGTACACAACTTTTTAGGTGCTTGTGATTTAGAAGGACTTCCAAACACTCCCGAATTGGATGAGAGGAGGGGAAAAAGTGCTTTGCAAAGCACCCAAGATCATGAGCATGCAGGAGTGACCCTTTTTGCTGCCTGTTGGCCCAGCACAGGGAGCATGCGGTCTGGGCAAAGGCTGCGCTTCTGCTGGAGACCCGCTCGCTGCCCGGAGTGAGGGATTCCCCGAGATCGGGCAGCACCTGCTGTCCTGGGCAGAAGGAGCAGGAGCTCCCGAACCTGAGGCAGCCTGGCTAGGGGCAGGGCAGGCAGCCCTTGTCCTGGGAGCCAAAGGTCTCCCTGCTGGTAAACACAGCCAGGTGTAAATCTCAAGGCTGAACACACAGGCTGTGACCCTGTGACAGGTCAGGGAGCGGGAGCAGGTTTTTTTGGTTTTGTTTGTTGTTGCAGGAAGAGCTGGACTCTGCAGATACCTTGGCCATACCTTATTACCTGTCCGTCTTGTGAACTGTCCCTAGCCCCTTGAAAGCAAACACCCCAATGGGCATAACAACAGGGTGCCCTGCTATTCTCCCGGTATAGTAAGGTAGCATTTGCAAAGCCAAGGACTTGGGAGAGCGCTGGGAGTCAGAGCTGCTCTTCACGGGGTAAGAGCCGTCCCTGGCACGGCTCAATGCAGAGCATCTCCGGTTCCCACGAGGGACAGGGCCGCCCTTTGTGGCGGGCGAGACGAAGGGCGGCCGGCAGCCCCCGTGGCCCCGCGCGGTGTTGAAAAGCAGCGGGAGGCTGTGCCAGCGCGGGGGGGAGCGCGCCCGGGCCGGCTGGTGCACAAAGGGCCGGCCTGTCTTCACACCTGCGGGCTGGCCGGGTGCTGACAGGCCCGGCGAGGGGTGATGCCTCTGCAAGAGGCGCAGCGCAGGCGGGTGGCGTGGCCAGGCGCGGCGGGAGGAGGCGGCTGACGCGGTGACAGGCGCCCGGCTCGCTCTGGAGCTCGCCCTGGGGAAGGCAGCTGGGGCGGCAAGCACAGGCAGGGCCTGGATGAGACGGGGGACACGGACCCCCCGAGGGGATGGGGGGGAGCTCAAACTGCCCCAGCGCGGCTGCTCCGCGGTGTGAGTGGGAGCCTGGGCCAGGGCTCGAGTACAGCCTTGGAGAAGCTCTTAGAGTAGGTTCCCCTGCCACTTGCATCCTCACTGAAAAACATATGGCAACACAGGCCCATCTATCAGGCCTTTTCCAGAATATGCTCAAGATCCAAATTTGGGGTGTCTGTAGGTTCAGAACTACTTTTCCTCCTTGTCAATGTGACTGTTTGCCATAACAAGGTCCCCACAGCTGCCTGCTGCTGTCCTGTTCCTCATGTTTATACCCAGGGCTAGAAGCAATGCCTTGGTGGGGCTGGGATCCTGCTCAGATCCAGTTTGGTAAGTTCAGGTGGGCCTTCAGTAAGGGTTGTTCCCCCTTGTTTTGAAGGGTTTGAACATGGGACTCTCCTGGGAGCCCATCACTAGTGTGAAGGGCTACGCCTGGTCTACCCTGCCCTCTCCCTGCCAAGTGCACCAAAACGCCCCCGCCAATGCCAGGGGTGCCAGCTCCGCCTCTGCTGGGGGACGTGCAGGCTCGGCATGAGGCTGCCCAGCATGTGCGGTATCCCTGTGTGTCGGGGGCTCCCTGATCACCCCTTCCCCGCAGCAGGGCAGAGCACTGCCCCCTCCCTGCAACGAGGACAACCAGGGGACAGCCAGGGGACTGGGGATGCAGAATCGGGCACGTCCACTGAGAAACGTCTCCCCTGGGCCCCGCGCTCTCCTTACCCCGTTGCCAGCAGGGTGGCTGCAGGTGTGGGGACCTGTGTCCCCCTCGGGCGCCGCCTCTGACGCTTTCTGAGCAGCGCGCTGCTGGCTCCCTTGCCGGGCTGCGGGGCAGAGGTGCCTTTGACCGCGCTTGGGAATTGCGGCCGCGGACCCGAGCAGAGATGAGCGCGGCGCCTTGTCCGGCTGCGCCGAGCAGCGGCCCCGGCAGCTCCGCCAAAACGCGGCCGAGGCCGCCCCCCCGCGGCCGCTTCCGCGCCTGGTTCTGCAGGGCCCGCGGTCCGCGCGGCCGCCACGAGCTCCGCGCTGCTTGGGGCCGTCCCGTGACCAGCGCGTCGGGATGCTCTCGGTTGTCTCTATTTGTTTATCGGGATGTTTTCCCTTCCTCCGGCCTCTTTCCTTCCCCTGGCCTCTTCTTTCCCCTGGCTTCCCATCTGCTGAACTCCCACCTTTGTATTGCAGCCAACGGAGCGGCAGAGCAGTTCAGCTGCTCCTGAGCTCCGGGCCGAGACCCCTCTCGGCAGTGGAGCTGTGTGGTCCGTGCAGCCCTTGCTGCCTCCGCAGCCCCGGGCAAGGGCTGCATTTCCCCCATGGGCTCCAGCTACTGGAGTCGGAGGTTACAACGAAGCTTTGTGCTCAGGGTGCGGGGCTGGGGAGCTGTCTGGGCCCAGCGTGGGCAGCCGAGAGAGGACTAATAGGGCCCTGTGAGGAGCTTGGTGGGGCCAGACACCCTGAAGTGGCTCTGTTTGGTGCTCCTGCGGCTCCACTGTGGCTGCCAGTGCAGCCCAGCTTGGGACCTGTGCGAAACACAGCATGTCCCTTTCCTGTCCCAGCTGGGAAGGGCCGGGTCCCTGCCAGCTTTCCTGTTTGTGTTACACCCTGCAGGCTCCCGAGCAGCCTTTCTGTTCCAGGACGGGAGGGAGAGCGCAGCAGAGACCTCCGAGGGATCTCGATGACCTGCACCACCACCCTCTCTCCTCCTTCTGGGGTTGTCCCTGTCCCCCTGCCTGGCTGCCCCATAGCGCTTACAGACAGCCCCAGGGTGCAGCCAAAACTAGGGCTGCAGCAAAGCAACAGGGCAGAAAACCAAAGGCATTACGGGACCTGTGCTGTACCAGAGGGCCCTGCACTGCTCCTTGGCGAGCAGCTGGGCTGTCGCTGTGGTCCCCATGAGGGGCTGGGTCGTGTGGGGCAGATGGGCTGCAGCGAGGCAACATGGGGTCTTCTCATTTAGACTGGGATCACGTCTGGCCGATGCATCAGGAGGGGAGTCTGTAGAAGCGTGGTCCTCTGTAGTACCCAAAAAGCCGCTTTTCTGCCTGGGGCGAGGAGGCCGATTCGCACCCGTGCTTGGTGGGCTCTGGGGCTCTGCGGGAGCCTGTCCTGAGGGCTGCAGGGCTGCTGGGCGGGAGGAGCAGCGCCGGCCGCCTCTGCCTCCCCACCTGCAGCGGTGACAGATGCCTCCTGGCGCCGTCAGGACACGACGACTGCCGAGAGAGGCGTCCAGCCCTGCCCTGCGGACGGGCCAAGGCAGGGCTGATTTCAAAGCAAGGTGCTCTGCTGGCCACGGGGATTAGGCAGCTGAGGGCTCGTATTGTTTTCCCGAGGGGTTGATAGCGACAGGATTAATCTGGCAAAGCAGCCCAACGTGTTCCCGGAGGCACAATAGGACCTTGAGGAGAAGAAGCTGTGCAGGTGACAGACGAGAGAAGCATCTCTCAGCGGCCGCGGCCTCCGCGCGCACGTGGCGGGCGTGCTGGGCACTCGGGACAACTGCTGCAGCTCCGCGGCTCGGTCCCTGCCAGGAAACCCTTCCCTTACCCCTGTGCCTGGACTCCTTCCCCGGCGCTGCCGGGCCTGCGGCTGCCAGCGGCCTCTCCAGGGCACGCGGAGCAGCGGCAGTGATGTGGTCCCCTCCGTGCCATGAGCAAAGTAGCTCGGAGGGCACAGAGAGCACACGGTGGCATTGAGCATCCCCTGCCGCAGCCAGTGCTCTTCCCTGAGGCGCATCCCGTCTCTTGGTGCACTCCAGCGGCGACAAAAAGCCTGCTACCAAGGGAAAGCAGCAGCCTGCACGGGGGACCAGCCTCTTGGGCACCTCCTTCCCCCAGACCTGGCCCCCTGGGGTTTGGGTGCCCCGGGCCTCTTCAGGGAGAGGGTGCAGGGGGCTGGACGTGGCTCCAGCAGCCGGGCAGGGCACGGAGCCCCTCGCGAGTCCCCGTGCCGGGAGGAGAGCGCGGGTACGGCCTGGGCGGGGAGGTTTGCTGGGCACGGCGCTGCCGAGCCGGCAGCCCTGGCGCAGGACCCGTTCCCTTCGCTGCTGACCTGCTGCCAGCCCTCGGCTCTGCACCCAGTGCCCTAGAGCAGGAACAAAGCCTATTTTTCTGGAAAGGGGAGAAGGAGGCAGTGGGAGGAGAGGCCTTTCTTGCCCGTTCATTCACTGCAGCAGCCACGATTGTGCTGTCAGGCTCTTGTTGAAGCGTCAACGACCGGGAGCCAGATTTAAGCTCCTAGAAAGGTGTCCCCAGGCAGAGCGGGGCTGAGAAGGCAGCCGGAGCGTGCGGCGGGACGTACCGCGCCGTGGCACCACTGAGCCGCAGTGATTGCCCCGGCTGAAACCACAGCTGCAGCCGGCTCTGCGCAGCGCTGCCTTTTGATAACGCGCTGCCTCGGATAACGCGCACGCTGCGGCGAGCCTGGGCGGGCCGAGGAGGACCGGCCTCCACGGAGCAGGGCCGGGCAGAGCCTCGTGGCCGCTGCCTCGTGCTGCACGTGCTCTGAAGTGCCGCCGGCCAGGCTGAGAACTGAAGAGACTCAGTGCACCTCAGGCTGCAGGATCGCTGGCCTGGAACAGCGAAGCTGGACGGGGCCCGGGCTGGCTCTGGGGAGGCGGAGGGGGGTCTCGATGCGGACGTGCTCTCATGGAGGCCGTGTGAGCATCCGTTAGGCGCCGCGGGCCCTCCCCGGGCTGGCGGGCCCTGTTTGTGAAACACACCGCGCTTGCGGTTGACCAGAGCGCTGAAATAAGCCCGGCCGGAATTGGTGCACTGCTCTGTATCCTGATGTGGTGAGCGCAGCCCGGCAGCGGTGGGGGCAGCCCCACTGGGGAGACTGGTGGCAGCGAGCGCGAGGCCTGCGGCGCTTGGCACCGCCAGCACGAGGACCACGGGCAGGGCCCGGAAAGCTCAGCCGGGCACTAACGGAACTGCGATAAAAATGAACGTGAGCAGGACAGGGGCGCGAGGGAGATTAATGTGTGATTGTCAAAGGGGAGGAAACCCGGGCGGACAGCGCTCAAACAGATACTGGAGCGCTCTGCGGGGGGGGCAGCGGGGCAGATGCTGCTTTTCCTGACACTGCTGCAGCTGCAGCTCCGCATCCCCCCCTGCAGCCTTCAGCGGGAGAAGAGGGGCTGGACGGTTTCCCCAAAACACGCGTACTGCCCTTGCCGAGGCCTGGGCCACAAGCACCCCCGGCCCTGCAGGGGGGGGACCTGTCCCTCCGGGGCGGCGGGGCGCGGGCGCCAGCAGCGCTCGCTGCCTGCTCGCTGCACGGAGCTCTGCCGCGGGCCCTGCCCGGGCCGGTGCCCCGGGGGCTCCCTGGCAGCGGTGCAGCCATTGCCAGCACGCGGGCTCAGGCGCGGGCGGAGAGGTCCCGGGCGCAGCAAGGTGCTTTGCGTGGCTGCCTGTCCTAGGAACCTGCCCTCGTTACTGCTAGCGGCTGTCCTGGCCTCCCATGCACTTGCAGAGAAAACCTGGTTGCCCTGTGTCTTCTTCGTCACCTCTGGTGTCCCGGCTCCTCTGGTGCCACCCTCGCTGCCGCAGGACCGTGCAGCAGCTTCCTCCATCGTCTCCAGTGAGTGCAGCCGTTCTCCTTCCAGCCGTCCTTTCTCACTGCTCTGGTGTCCCTCTCCTGGAGTTTCTCTTCTCCCTTACAGGCTCCTGGGCAGCACAGCAGTGACCCTGCCTGGGTATCGGGGCTTACCCCCCCCTCCAGGGGCCTGCTGTCCCCTCCCTGCCATCCGCGGTTACAGCACCGCTCGTTGCTGGCTGAGGCTGGGCTGGACCAAAGCACATCTTTGTGGCTGGCCGGGCGAGGCCCTAGCTAGCCCGAGGGCGACGTGCCCATCTAACGGCTCCTCGTCTCCTCTGCAGCCGGGCAAGGCAAACCATGCACCTTCCCGGCCTGCAGTGTGCCGCTGCCTCCCTCTCCTTCCCCGTGTGCCGCTGTGCCCAGGGCTCTGCCCACCCCGCCTGCCTCTCCCAAGGGTGCCTCCAGCTCCTCCAACCCCCTGCATGGCCTCTTCCCAAATAACTCTCCCCAAGTCAAAGAACAGGAGGCCTTAACCTGGTGCTTAACCAGCCCCGGGATCTGGGCTCACACCAGGGTCCTGCCTGCAGGGTCCTCTGTGCCTAGTCCTGTTGGCACCTTCTCCCTGCTTCCCCCTACATCGCTTTTGCTCGCTGCCGTGCTACCCCGGCCGAGCTTGTAGAACGGCTCAAAACCCGGCCAGAACGGGTGGAAACTGGGGCAGCGGGGAGCAAGGACACCCTGGTGACGCCTGCAGTCCCCCGGTTTGTGTGCCAGCCCTGGTCCCCAGGCGGGTGGCCCTGCGGAGGGACAAGTGTGGGCTTGCAGGGACACCTGGTGGCTGCCAGTGTCAGTGCGTCCCCAGGCTCCCGAGCAGAGGATCCCGGTCACAGGGGCAAGATTTCGTGCGGGGGAGCAGCAGGGAGCAATGCCACCCTCGTCGCTGTGTGGGAGACGGGTGCCTCCTCTTGGGAGCGTTAGTCGGGAACTGCCCCATTGCCCCTTTTGAGGCTGTTGGGTGTCTGCTGGCTGCTGCGCACCTGTGAATACGGAGGCCTTTTTTACCCATGGCATCACCTGAGCAGCTCCAGCTCCTTGTTATCCGCCGTACCAAGGAGAAGGAGGGGGAACAAATCACGCCCTCCGCTCTCTGGGCTGGGTGAAGTCAGGGAAGGCATTTTCCATCCCAGCCCCTTTGCAGTTTGGTTTCCTTCTCCCTGCTGGTCTGCAGTGGGGATGGCAGGAGCAGCTGCACGCACGTGTTCGTGCGTCGACTGGGATCTTGCGAGGGAAATGGTTCCTCCTGCTTGTGAAGTGGAGTTGGCCAGAGCTAGTGTGGGAGCCAGCACGGTCCAGCACACACACTCAGTGACAGTTCATGTTTTACGAGCAGTGAAATCCTCCAGGATTCCCCTAAGAGTGACTGAAGAGCGCCTTGCTGCTTCCCCGCCGGCTCTCAGCCTGCATTTGTTCCTTCACGTTTGTTGAACAACCAGGGATGCTGAATAGGGGCATCGAAACCCCAAGTCTGGGAGGCCCCGGTGCCCTGTGCCAGCAAAGGCAGGGGCACTGCGGGCCCAGGGCAGGGCGGTGCTGCTGCTGAGACACGCGGCGAAGCAGGGAGGCTGCAGAGCTGCCTGCCGGAGGGCAGCGCACTGCGCCGCTCCTGTCTCCCTTCCTCGGATGTGGGAGTCCTCGAGTCACGGGGCGAAAGACGATCCCGTCTCCCATTTCTCACGGCTGCTCTCTGGTTTATCTGGCAAAGGCGAAGTGTTCTAGCTTTGCCCAGCTCTGTCCCGCTGACTCCTTTGCAAGCAAGGCAGGTTTGGTGCCCTCTAAACACGAGCCCTTGCTACCAGAGACACCCGCTCGGGGCCGGCGAGCTCTCGGAGGATGCTCCGGCCCCGCAGTGCCTTCCTCGCTCGTAAGCACCCGGACCCTGTGCCTGCCTCGGCGCTAGTCGCTCGATGCTTCTCGCTGATACCTGTCGCTCGCTCACGCCGCTCTCTGGCCTCCGCGCGGGGCGGCCGCCCCGCTGCCCAGCTCTGCCCCGGCACGGCCCCGGGAGAGGGGCACTCGCTCTTACGCGCCCCG
>VZSV01000119.1:2584023-2594875 GCA_013398735.1 Nothocercus julius
CCGCGGAGGTGCCTGCGCACCGGGCGGGCGCCGGTCCCGGGGGCGGGGGGGGGTGCGGGGAGCGCGTTTCTCGCGGGCAGGTCGCGCTTGGAGCAGTTAACGTGACGGAGCAGGCGGCCACGGAGCCCCGCGGTTATTGCGAAAGCGGCTCTCCGTGTGTGCGAGGCCTGAGTCAGGTCGCAGGAGTGCGGGACTGGATGGCAAGAGTGCTTTGTGCCGCGAGTGTATGCAATAAAGTAAATGATAGATTACTGACCTCCTGGTCGTATAGGCTAATAAATATGGAAATATGTGATAATTGTACTTAGGACAACTGTGCTGTCTCCTCTGTGAGTAGAGGAATTTTTCTAAGTATGAGAATAGCTGTAGAAAAGCCCCCTTAATTGTTAGAGATGTAACCTGAGCATCTAAGTGAGACCGTCTTATCCAATGCCCCGAACTCCTTTGACTCAAGTCTAGACTCCTCAGTGTTGCCTTTGTCAAAAATAAAAGCACCAGCTGACAAGTAAAGCTGCTCTGATATGTTTGCAGTTTTCCTTATATGTAAACTGAGAATACATGGCAGTACAAAGTCCTCCCAACTGTAAGCAAGCTGATTTAATTTGAGAATTACTAAGTTTGAGGCTTTAAAGCTTGCTGGGCTTGTCACTGGGCAGCCAGCTCTGTTCTGCTTAGTTCTCTGGGTCTCTATATCAAGTAGAAGGTGGGGTTGAGGAGTGAAGAGCTTTCTTTTTGGAGAGAATGGTACAAAACCAGTTGTGCTACAGTATTTGGTTGGCTCTGACTTAGAGGCTCACTTGCAGCTATTTTGTGTTTCTAAGCCCAGGTGGTGCTAATAGTGCCTGAGAGAGGCTGCTGCAGGGCCCAGCTACCAGAGCAAACATTCTCTGTTCTCTTAGTAGCTGTACTTGAGGTTAGAGTGGGTGGAGTCATTTGAATATTCCCTGCTTAAATACCCGGGCCTCACTGCTGTACTTCTTCAGGAAGAACGACTAGACTTGTCTCCCTCCCCTTGTGACTGCCAACAGCTGACTAAACACATGACTTGCGCTATGTGAACTAATGAGTAGACCCACCATGCCTGGCCTGAGTCCTTAGCATGCAAAGTAGCTCTAATACTGTTACTCTCAAGTGTGCTACCCTTTATCTTCTGTGTGCTGCTTTGCTAATACTCTACTTCTGGTGTAGAAAAGCTGTAAGATCAGGATAATCAGCTTCCTCAATAAGGAAAACTGCTTTAAAATGTCATGGCAGTCTCTTGTTCTCTTAACCTGCAAGATAAAGTATAATAGGTAAGGTCCAAAGTAGTAGTTTTATTAAACTTGCATTTTGCATGTGGTGGTACTTGGTGGTCTATACCGATGCTTCACTAATAGTTCAGTGTGGCTTGCTGGGAATTGTGCTTTAAAACATGAAGATGCCAAGTTTCAGAGCTTCAGTAGCTGTGTGGCAGTGGCTGTACAGCAGGCCCCCTCGTTCCTGCTTTCCTCAAAGCCACTGGGTCTCCCTCTGTGTGAAGGGACATGAACATGCTACAACATGGATGGGTTCTTAGCTGAGCATAGAAACATAGCTGCAGGATCTTTTCAGGACTCGCCTAGGGCGGATGTCACTCTGTGTGGTTTGCTACCCAAACTGGATATTTAGGGACAGGAGGGCTACCAGAGGTGCAGTTTTTGCAGCACTTTCTTAAAGCTGTTTTAAAACTCTTAGGTTGGAAGGTCATGTGAACTACCTGCCAGAGCAAATTTCTGGCAAAGCTTGTCCTTGAGGAAGCATGACAATTGCAATCAAACCATCTGTGCAAAACTAAAAATAGCATTGCTTCTAACATGTATTGAATTTTATTTTGACTTGTCTGTGAAAATGAAGCTAGTTTATGCAGAACTTAGCATTTGGCTGTAAATAACATTGCCTATGTTTGATTAGGATGCATTTTCCTTCAGTGCTGCATCTTGAGGTAGGTGCCTAGAAAGCCCTGGCCAGGAGTAAAGGCTGTGGTATAGGGCAGTTTAGATGGTGTATTCACTAACCAAGTTGTTGGCTCTCTGGGCTCACAGATGGTGCTGGTTTTCCTTCCTGGTGTTAACAGACCAGTTTCTGCAGTAACTGAAGTGGACTGGGCGTTTGCTAGGCAAGCACAGAGCCCTCTTGCCTGTCCTGCTGCCAGTGTTCCCTAAAGACATTGTCTGAGCTTCTCCAACTGTCATGCGAGCTGCTCTTAAGCCCCAATTTCTAGGGAGCAGCTGGTGCTAAGATCCCCTGCAGTGGAGAGTTGAAAGCTTTTTGCCTTGGTGGAAGGAGGCCCAGATAAGAACTTTCTCAAATGCTGAATTTGGCTTTAGCACCAAGCTGTGCACTATCACACTTGTGCCTCATGTGCTGCGCACATGAAGGCTGTCCTGCATCTTTTAGACACTGAAATGTTGCATTCTGCACAGTGTTGTTTTGATAATTGCTGTTTAATTGCTTGCTGAGCTGGAGTTTACCTTCCTGCAGCCCTCTTAAACTCTTATAGCTGCTGTGTAACAGTCAAGTTGTGGCCCAGGACTATGAGGATAAAAGAATCCCTTTCTGCAGTGCAGCCCAGTCATGGGCTGTGCAGCTCAGAACTGGCTGAGTTACGGAGAACAAATCAAGAGGCAGCATTTAAATACCGTTCTGCAGTTAGCTGCTTTACTTTTTTTTTAAACACCTTATTTCTCTTTAAGTGCAGCTTAGCCAAGATTTTCTAACCAGTGTGGGTCAGTGTCTCCTGTAGCACTCCTCACAAACAGCAGGCAGTGAAGGGGTACCCCTCTATTCCGTGGCTTCTCCTGGCTCCTGTTGTGTTGTCGCTTTTATGGAATACAGCGTGCAGACTTGACGTGCTGCTGCGTTTCCCAGCTTGCTCCGCCAGTGATGTCATTGCTGCTGCCGGCGCCACTGCTCCGGTGTTGCTCCTCCATGCGGGAGCGAAGCAGTGTCAATGCGCTGCCGACTCCGGCTCGGTGACAGTGAGGAGAGTGAGCCCGTCAAGGCCACAGAAACATGTTGATTTACAGCGGATCTCAAATAGCCTTGACATTCTTGCTGTTGAACTTGCCCGGGAGGCAGTGGCTGTTTTCAGAGCAGTGGAGCTTCAGGAAGGGCACACTGCTTTGGAGATTGAAATGCAGACTTGCAGCACAGATTCCTGTTTATACAACTTAAAGGCACTTAATATATCAAGTGATTATCTTTGCCTGTCCATAATGATTTAAAATGCCATTTTAAGGTGACTAATCACATCTAACTGCACTTGCAGGAACTCTGCTCAGTTTTGTTAAGCTATTTCTGCTCAGAGCTTTGTCACTAAAGACCAGTAGTGTGTGTGCTGTGGTTTTTTTCTTTTTTTTCTCTCATCTCTCCCCTTTCTCTCCCCTGCAGTTGCTCACTGTGTATTCCAAGTTTGATCCACTCCTGCAGTGGATATGCAGTGGACTTGTTACTTAGTGAATTAAAGTGAAGGCAGGGAGCTTTAAACAGAGGATACTTGGCTTGAAGGGCCTGGACCTTGGTTGCTGGGCCTGCCAGTTGTACTTGATGAGTCTGGCACTGAAGCTGGGATGGATCTCTGTTCTCCTGGGGAGCAGCATCCCCTGAACAGTGCCTTGCTTGGTGCTTATGTCCAATGTGGATTGAGTCTCTCGCCTTCATAGGCCTCTGTGTCCCTTCCGCTTACAGACACTGGCTGTGGTAGCTGGCTTCCAAACTGGAACGGTGATAACATTGGTTCAAGCACGGGCAAAGTTGTGGCTATGCTGTTTGTTAGATCTGATCTCCCCTCACACAAAATGCAGGCTACCAGCACTGTTGTCTGGCTCATGTTGTAAAAGTCACTTTAGTGAAGCTTTTTTAAAGTCCTCAGCGGAGCTTCCCGAAGAAGAGAACTGAGCTGGTAAACTACTGATGCAGGAGGCACTGGACATGAAGTATAGGTCTGGAAACAGGTCTGTGATAGGAATTCTTTGTTGAGCACTGACTCAGCCGTCACTGTGAGCTACCTGTGCCATCCTGGGATGTGGGTACTGAAATACTTGTCCTTCCTGCTTTGCAGACTCCATTAGCATAGTAATAGGTATCAGGTTTGTGTAGGATCATCAGCTCTGCTCACAGGTGAGGGTTGAGTTCTTAGATTGCGGTGTGTCCCAAGAGGAAGTCTCCTTTCCAAGAGGAGGCTGCTTCCTGAGAACAAGACCTGGGAATGGGTGCCCTGGAGTGAGGCTTTCACCCCTGCTCACTACCAAGCCACCCAAATGTGGATGTTCCCCACCTTGTCTGTAATAGCTGTTTATATGGACTTTGAGCCCAGCTGCTTAGCTCTGATACTAATGCTGATAGCAGGGATGGATAGGCTGGAGTGATCTCCTGGCCTGTAAACATATCCTTTGATGCCCAGTCTTGCATCTTAACAACAGTTCCAGGTTCTGGGGGACCTTCTGAGTGCTATTCATTTGTGACCTGAAGACCCAGGCCTTTGCTCACAGCTCCCTTCAGTCACTCTGGTTTTCTCTCTGCCTCTAGGAACTGGGGGGAAACTAGCAGCCAGGAGCAGATTAAATAAAGTCTTGTTTACCGCTGACAAGGTCTGGGATCTGTGCTTGTGCTTACCACCACCGGGGAGGTTATCTAACACCTCCTGTTTGTGTTTCTAAAACTGAAAGCATGACAGGAATGTCTGAAACCTTAGGAAGCTGAAGACAAAACTAGAAATTAATCCAAGTACTTAGAAAAAATATTGTTAAAGATCTCACAACTTTACTGTTTCTTAATGGCCTGACTAGCTTGATGTTTTGAAATGGGCAGCCTTATCTTCTGGGCAGGAAGATTAAAACCCAGCTGCTGCTTGCACTGTTTTCTTTATGGCAAGGAGCGAGGGAATCGTATTCAGTGGGTTGACCCGATGCAAGGACCTTTCTGGACTATCTTTATTCATATGGAAGTTGCTCAAATTGCAGTTTGGCCGTACTAGCTAGATGGCTATGTGCCAAAAGAGGCTGGCAGACAGCTGTATAAATTAGGCTGTATGGGTGCTATAGCTCTGTTTTTCTTAATAGTGTAAGATTTGTCTTTCTAGCTTTGGCATTTTTCCCCCAAGGAGACTGTTCTGGTAGATACATGGCAACATGGAGGCTACCCTGGTAGAGCTAAAACGCTTTGCGTAGGCAAGGCCTTTAGTCAAGATACATGGCTTGTTGCCTAGTGTCTCCCAGCAGCCAGCAATGTGCTCAAATCTCCTCCCACATCCTGAGGTTGTCTCCCTCAGGGCGGAATAGGGGAAGTTAAAGCCTGTTCGGATCAGAGGGAGGGGTGTTCAAGCACATATGCCTGCCCTCTTGCTACCTCCATGCGTGGGGAAAATCAGGGTTGACTGGGTCCTGCTTGGAGTCCTCAAGGGCTCGCAGAGGGATGGCTTTTCCCTAGTATGCAGGGGCAGAGTGATGCTGATATTTAAATGGGAATGTAGCTTCCTGAGCGTGACTGAAGATCTTCAGACACTGGCATGCTGGGGCATCGGCATCCTGGGGCTCTAGCTGTCTTTTCCTGGGAGAAACGTGCCCTGTGGTACAACAGACCTGCACCTCCTGGAGGAACTCAAAATGAGGTGGACCCAGACTTCCTGACTGGGAACCTCCAGCTTCCAGTGAAGCTATGGGGTGTGCCTGTCTTACAGGCCTGTCTTTGTGTACTGTGGAGACCAGGACTTCAGCAGCTTTTGGTTGTGTTTTTTTTCTTTTTTTTTTTTTTCCATTCCCCCCCCCGCTTTGGCCCACGGTGCTGTGCATTGCCTGGAAGAGACTACATGTGCTACTGTGATCCTAGAATAAGCAGCAATCTAGGCAAAGTAGTGTTTTTGTACATACCAAAATGTAACCTTCAAACCTTTCCTGATGTTCTTAAACACATTCCCAGTCTGGCTGCACATGCAGAGACATCTCCTTGCTACTGCAAGCAGAAAAAAAGTGACCAAAACAAGCAAGGAAGCTCAAACTGTCTAATGAGGTCAAAAAGAGCTCTGCTCTTGGGGAGGTGGCTGCAGAGATACATCATTAACGAGGAACTTCTAAGTCTTAGTCCTGAATGTGGAGGGTTTAGCGCTGCTTGCTCTGGACCCTTCTAGGATAGAACCACAATTCATAGTGGCAGCTTTAGAGCAAGAAACTTTTTCGGCTTTCCCTCTAGTACTTGAGCATTATGCAAGCAAAACAATTCTGATCTGGAGAAATGCCAGGAGGTGTAAGAGGGCTGTGAATCAGGGAGGTTTGACCTGGAGGAGTTGGCTTTTAGAACTCAGGCTTTGAGCCTGACTAATCATGTGCATTGGTGCCTCTCAGGAATGCCAAGCTTCCCAGATCTGGGTCCTTGCCGCTGTAGCGGGGCTGCAGTGGGATGAGCCCTCAGGGAGAGCAGACCCCCTCTCATGTGATCTGGCTGTGGGTGCTGCTCCTGCCAGGCCCCGAGGGCAGCTCTTTGATCCCTTGTCCCCAGTAAAGGGAGTCTGCAGCCTCCAGATGGAGCTGGAGAGGGAGGGTGGGACTGAGCAAGCTGCGACCTTATTGCCCCTGAAAGGGGAGTCCTGCTGGCGCTTGTTGGATGGTACTGTGAGCTGTTCTGCTCGCAGCTGCTCCGGGACTCTTGCCATCCAGCTGTGTTTCCCTTGGCTGCACATTGCCTCTTTAGCACAGAGAGTGTGCCCCCTCCTAGGGGGTGAGGTTGCTGGTCTGTCTTCGGAGTCTGTTATCCAGGAACATGTGCATCGTGTGTGCACAGGCCTGACGTTTGTCCAACAGCTCGCAGAGCAGGTCATTCGGCTGCTAGCACTGTGTTACCTGTTTTGGTGTTTGCACTGAGCCTGTATATCTGGGCTGTGGCTGCTGTTTGCTGATTCTTGAGCTTCATTTGGTACCAGAGGAGCTACTCCTGCACTGGAGGCGGCAACTCTACCCTCAAAATGAGGTCGAGATTTACTGCAGATAGCTGTAGTCTAAAAAGCCAATTCCTTCAGGATTCTTAAACATGCTCTAAGATTCTGTTTTGATCTGAGCCATGTCAGTGTGCTAACAAGCATCTAGAGCTCTAGGCTGCTCTTTAGAGGAGTGAAGCATTTGGTTTCTGGCTCCCAGCTGCAGGTGGGAGACGGTGGGCAGCGTACCTACCCCTGACAACTAGAGCAATTTGCACGAGGTATCAAAAATTAATGGGGAGATGAAGCCAGGCTCGCAGCTGCCTGAACAGAGGTAATTCCAGCTCACAGGACTGGGAAGGGCTCTCCTTTTGGTGAAACTGCAGTAAGTATTTCTTTTTTCTGAGGAAGGAGCCAGGGGCTGTGCTGGGGCTCTTGGCTGGGTCCCAGTGGGAGGGAATATCTTGGTTAGAACTGCAGCGCAAATGTGTGGGGAGGAAGGAGGTGGGAAGCAGTTTTGAGATGCTACTGATAAAGCAGCAGCTACAGTGTACCCTTCTGTGAAGCTGTCACAGGAATATCTTGCCAGCTGCTTTTTGGTGTGGGCTTCACTTCAACTGATTCTTTTGTGGTGAGTCAAGGAGGCCTCAAAGGACTTTAAGCTCATCAACAGTATGGACCACAGTAACATTCTGATCCTGGTTTGTAGGAGCCTGTTGCCCTAACAGGCAACCCCTGTGCAAAGAGCAGTTCCTGCAAGTCGTCTGTCTGAACAGCAAGATGTTTCTAATGGCTTCACAGTGGAGATGAGTCTTGACTTGGTGCTAAGTGTAAGGCTTTTCTAGCTAGCCACATAATACCATCTAGAGAAGTTAAACTACCAGTAGATGTTTCACGGGGGTCAGAAAGAGTCCTATCCTGGTTGTGCAGCCTGCTGATGTAGGGCAGAAACTGCTGTTAAAATGTTCAGGTGCTTCTGTAGCAGCCTGCAGTCTGAGGTTAGACACTTGTTCTGCTCTTGGAGGATTCAGGTGTTATCTGGAAGATACCCAGGCTCTGTAACAACCACAGAAATCAAAGGCAAACCTATCATTGGCTTCTGTTTCTTAACTAAAAGGTGCCAAGTTGCCTTTGAGCTGTGGGCCTACAAAGGCAACAGTAGCTTGTTCTCTGAGTAGGTTCCTGCTGAGGGGTTGGATTTCTGCTGTGCTCACAGCAGGGAGTGCCAGGAGATGGGGGGCCCAGGGAGGAGGCGATGCCGAGCTGGTCCCACTGGCACCTGTAGCGCTCTGCATTAGCCTGCAGCCTGCTAGTTCTAAATACCTGGTCACGCAGATGTTTCGAACTGTTTAATATTAAACTAGAAAAACTTAGTTCAGCTCCCTCTTGAACTGCTGTTGCGAATGGAGATTGCCAAGAACTTCAGTGCAAAGGGTGTCTGATCATTTGGTCTCCACAAACTGATCCTGGCCAACTAACCCCAATCAAGGCCTGTCCTCAGGGTGGAGCCTCACCTGTCAGTGTAGCTGAACCTGTTCAAGTTCCTGTGTCTGCACATGGCCTCAGCTAAGCTTGGCTTTGTAAATCACTGCAGGGGCCAGTGTGCGCACAGGCTGATGATATATGTCTGTGTTTGATGCTGTGCTTTCCTTATAAGAATAGGGTGAGTATCCAGTGAGGCTCTTGTTTTAGTGGCTAGTGGTCTAAGGAGACATTAGCTTCAGACATACCAAACACGCTAGGGGACTTGCTACTTCTTGAATGGAATTAGGTCAGTCTGGTTGAGATGGTCTTGAATCATTCTTCCAGCTTCAGCCTCCTTGAAGACATGCAGCATTACTAGGTGGGGGAATAAAAATAGCTCCTCAGTGTAGTACAGAGACTTGAGGCATTGCAGTCACCCCCATGCTAGAGATAACAGTGAGCAAAGGTAGTGTTTGTGTGAAATGCACTTAGCTATGTTTCAGGACAGAGTTTTACAGAAAGCTCTTATGTATAGCAGTTCTGTCCAGCCTGCTCACTGGCAAGCCTGCTGCAGTGCATGGAACTCCTTAATGGAATATTGCTACAGACAGAGATGCTCTCTTGGCGTGTGTGTGTGGTTTTTTTTTTTTTTTTTTTGCTGAAGATTTTTTTTTTTTTTTTTTTTTCCAATGTTCTGCTTATCAGGCACAGCACCCAGCACCTGAAACAGATTCATGGTGCTTCAAACTAAACTGTCTTTGCAGAGCTCCTCTTTGCTCTTGTGCTACCTACTGAGACAGAGGAATGGAATTAGCCGTTCACTAGTGCCACAGTGAGTTGAGCTCTGCCTGATACTTGCTCCCCTTCTGCTCTGTGCACCTTCCTGCATGGAGGGCTTTCCATTCCTGGCAGAGGATGCGGGGATGTGAGGGTGCAGCAGTCTCGCGTGCTCTTGGCGGGCACGTGGTGCCAGGTGCAGGTGACAAGCTGGGAGATGCAGGAGCAGAAGGGAAGGCACCTTTGAGTGCTTTGAGGTGATGGCAGCCCCAGTCCTCCTACAAATAAGATCAGAGCTGTTCTGCTGGCACAGGCTGGGGAACTCTTGGTCAAATATCTGTTTCTGGTCCCTCCTTAGGGATACTTTGATTCTTGGTTAGGATTATGATTTGAACCTTTTAATAGCAAAGCTACAGCAGCAAGGACTGTTCTAATAGCTGTGCTAACAGGAAAGTCATCCTACTCATCAGCAGGTTCAAAACCAGTATTAGGAGCTGCTGTCTGCCACAGAAGCAAGTTCTCTTTGCACCCCTAAGGCCACCTTCATATTAAAACTGTCTGTGAGCACCTTACTAGGGTGTTGCTCTTACAAGGCCTACTTCTGTTGGAAGATAAAGAAACTCAAAGATTAGTGGGCCACTACTGCAAACTCCTGCTATTCTTTGCTTGCATCAACCTAATTAATGTTAAAATGCTTGCACTGTCACTTGACACATGTGAGTATCTGCAAGGAATCCTTAACCATACCTTTCTTTGACTTAAACCAGCTGTTTCAATACAGCATATGAAAGGGCAGAGTTGTAATGTGCTCTGGGGCAACAAGAGAAGGCTAATTAGACTTGACATGGACTTTCTCGGCTTGTGTGTCTGAACAGCCATAGCACTACTGAGCTTCGCAGGACAGCATTTGACCCTTCCCTTCAGATCAGCGAGGCCTGTGCTGCTTGCGGGAGCGACGCAAGGGGTTCTCCCTCGCTGGCCTACAAGGCCAGCCCGGCAGTAGTAAGAGCACTGTGGGTGTGAATGTGCCATGCATTGTGTCAGGAGGAGCTACACACAGTTAATAGCTCTCTTGGGGGAATGAGCATTAAAAATGAGTGCAAGGGCCCCCCCCGCACTTGTGTCAGAGGCAGTCATCATTTGGCACCGGCAAGCTGGGAGGAGCACTGCTGGCTGCGCTCTTGGCAGGAGGCTTTTGACAGCTCCCAGGAAGGGCTAAGGGCTGTGCTGGTCGCCTGTGCTCTGAGCTGTCATGCAGGTGACCTCTCTCAAGGAGGCTTCGCATGGTGCAGAACAGAACTGATGTCTTGAATCAGGTCTTAACAAACAGGTTTTTCTTCAGTACTCCTCTAAAAGAGGAAGTATTTGTTTGGAAACCCTCCTGGGACTGCATAGGAGCCCTCGGAGAGCTGCCTGGTGAGCACACTGCCATCTTAAGGGCTTGTGTGACTTTCACAGGAGCCTGGTCTGCAAAGCTCAGTCACAGTAAAACAAAAGAAGCTGCTTATATAGTGCAAAATAGTCTTAGACTCACATATTCCTGACCTGGTTGAGATCAAAATTGTGATTAAAACTCTTAAGCTGAGCAAGCTCCCTTTGCAACAGCACAGGGGAAACCCTGCACAACTTAACATCTCAACTTGGCTTGGTAACTTTGTGGGGAGGTGTGTGTGTGTGTGTGTGTGT
>VZSV01000119.1:2635909-2647966 GCA_013398735.1 Nothocercus julius
TGTATGGCAGGGTGCCTGCAAACCTTCACTGTCCTGTTTCACAGAGTCACTACATCTCCCTCAATTTCCATTTTTCAGCTGCAAACTGCCTTTCCCATTGAAACCACTGTCTTTTCTATCAACAGAGATCTGCTCACAACCAGGCCAAATCACAGTCCTCAAGAGCAGAGGTGCTCATGCACTATCTTTTCTTGAAGATCTGCCAAAGGTCTGTTTCTTACCTGCCCGGACTTCTTCATGCTCCAAGACAACCCTGTTGTAGATGAAGCGGATGTATTTGGAAGGATTATTGGTCTTGGGCCCTTCCTGCCCCAAAAGGTGAAGGATACGAGTAGCCAGCACAGTGAACTCGCAGTCCTCGATGAACTCGCAGAGGTGAGACAGGCCCGTTTCTTTGCTCTCCGAGTTTTCCTCAATGATGCTGATGATACAGTCCACAATGGCTCGTTTGTACTCAAAGCCACCCTGGGGAGCATAGGGAATTGCTCAGCTAGAAAACTCAGAGCAGCTTAAAAACTCTGAATTAGCCAGGCAGGAAAAGGTTTCCTTCCAAAAGGTCACTCACACCCAGTGCTTTTGATCTCTGTTTGAAAGGAGCAGGGCAGCAATGCTGCCCCCGCTTCTGACCCTCTCTACTCCCAGAGGACCCATTAATATTGAAGCTCACTTGCCAGATCCCTGCAGAGTGGCTGCAGCCCAGAAATAAAATAAAAAATAATAAGTGCTAGAGAAAGTAACAGAATCCATCAGCCTAAACGGTTTATATCTCCTTCTGCACCCTGTGCAGCTAGAATTAATTAATAAAAATGGCCTTATGAGGGGGAGGGGGGTGAAAAAAGCCCTCTCCCCTTTAGTACCAGACAACTGAGGATGAATCAAGAGAGGAATATGTTAAGGATATCTGCCACAGCAGGACCCAGCAAATAGCCCTATTAGCGTGTGAAGACAGACGATCAATACTTCCCCAGGCACACCCTGCAACCTGACATGCAGTTAATACTGTTATCTTCAGACATTATTTACTGGTGTCCTCACTGCACATCAGGGGACTGAATTGCGCACTATCCTCTGCGAGTTGCATGGATTTGGGGGATCTTTCTTGAACTACTTTGGATAAAAAAAGGCTGTAAGACAGAATGGTTTGAACTGCAAAACCACATTCAAAATGATATCATCCACCCACAGAAAATCTGGGAAAGTGGAACAGTCCATTTTCCAGAAAAGTGAAATGAAAGACCTTGGTTTCTTCCCAAGAGGCTGTAATTGGCAGAAAGTGATGTCAGAGCAAAGCAGTGGTGCCAGCCATGTTGCAGGCACATTAGCTCATTCAGAAATGGCCTCAGAAAACCTCCATAAAACTGTCCTTCTGCAATTCACTGTGACTGAACGCAGAGAATAGTTATAGGCACTTATGATGCCTTTACTACCACAGCACAGAGAAGAGAACAAAAGCTGTCCTGCGTCATCAATAAGTAGGCTGTTATCTTGTATACAAGACAAACCTTCCTGGAATTTGCTGCCAAAGTATATAAGAAAATTGTTTCAAAAATGATACAGAAATGAACTGCCAAGAGATCTGCTGTTGCCTGCATTTGCTTTGAGAGGAAGACTCCCCTGATAAATCAAAGAATGAAATGGCTGACAAAGCACACATAACTCTGGGGCATAGCTGGCCATTTCTTCCACTTCAGTTGTACAGGCATACAAACAAGGAACACAAAGCACTGCCCTGCAGACTTACCTCTTCCCGAAGCATAGTGAAGAGGAAGTTCATGAGGACTGCATGTTTGCGAGGGTACTTCTGACACAGGGCATTGATCGCCTGCACCACCACAACCTGCAGGAAAAGGGGACAGGTAAAGAGGAGGACCCTGCCCCATTAGACATGAGAAAACTAGTTGAATTGGGCCAATTTGGTGCTGGTCCTTAGCCGGGAAGCTATCATTGTCCTTTCACTAATCCAACAAATGCAGTTGCAGGAAGTACAAGCCTAGGATTTAGAAGAGATTCATCTCCGTGCACTAGTCAGTCCCTAGGAAAAGCTTTTGCCCCCTGAGAGAAAAAAAAAGAGAGAGAGAGAGAGAGAGAGAGAGAGAGAGAGAGAGAGAGAGATTTAATTCCCAGAGGAGTTCTCCCCCTAAAAGAGCTTTTGTCTTAGAGGTCAGGAGCTGTCCAATTGAGGCATAGCTTAGGCCAATAGCCTCAGCTTCTTCCTTTCCCTGCAGATACTCAACAGCCCAGGCTCTGGAAGGAGCTCTGTGCAAGCTTCAGACTGCACGGACACACAGAGACAAAAAATCAAGAGGTTTCTTCAGGAACTCACACCCCCGGCTTTCTTACTTTGAACTCATCTGAAATTTCTGACATGAAAGAAGAGATCTGCTTCATGAGGCGGTCGATGCTGCTCTCGCTGCCGGTTTTCAGCAGCGTGGTGATGGCCAGGGTGGCGATGCTGCGGTTCGAGTCCGTCACGAGGTTCTCCAGGTCTAGGTTGCAGGCAGTCACAGCGGACGGGTGCTTCATGGCCACCTAGAGAGGGGTGGAACTCACTGAGTATATGGCAAAGGCCCAGCCGACAAAAACCGCTAACCCCCTACAAGCCCTCATGCCTTACTGTTGAAATAAATGCTACAGACTGTACACAGGGGTCGTCAAACAGCTCGTCTAAGGTTAAAGTAACTAGATCTTTCCTCCCACAGAATCGTATCGACTGCTGGAAGAGAAGTAGCAGTAACAAATGATCCTTATTTTTCCCCTCTGTCATTCTCCTCTATATATTAAGGTTCAGATTCTGCAAAGAAAGCTCTGAACATCCAAGCTAGCTCAGCTCTGCTGCAGAGCTCTGCGGGTGGGAGCGGGGCCATTACCACACAAGCACCATCATTCTTCCTTTTTCTTTTTAGAGTTGACAAGGAAAAAGCTCAAGGAAAGACTATCATGGAGCAGATCAAGAAGCAACACCAGGGTTGATCCCTGTGTTACAAGGACCTGCTTCACCACAGGAAGCTCAGAATGGAAAACATTAACATGTAAGACCAGCAGCGCACTCTTATAGAGATCTGGGAACATAACTGGATTTTCCTTCTCTGAACTGTTCGTAGAGAGTTTATTATTTCCATTCAGATAACAATGAAATGTAAAGGCTTTAGCCCAGGGCAGGGTGGAGGTTATTCACACTAAACCATCACACAGTCTGTCTCTCTCTCTCTCTCTCTCTCTCTTCTGAAGCCTGCACATCCCCATGCATGAGAAACTGTCACTGTCCCCAAGAGACAACTCCTACCTTGTTGAGGGTACGGACAGCTGCATATCTAAGTGCCGCTTTTGGGGAGCTGCAGAAAAGCTGCAAAACTGAGGGGAAAACAAAAGGCAGACATTTAGGAACCTGTTTGAGAGTCTTTCATACCTCACAGAAGAAATAGAGACAGCAAGCAGAAGACAATTAGAAACACATTTAAGAAGTAACTCTGAATTCACCAGCTTCCTTCCTCCCTGCTGCCCACCTCCATGGCACATCCTGCTGACAACTCGCTCACATCCACCTCCCTTACCCACACTGCTGCTGTCCTCTGCTTCTCTTCGAGGCCAACGGCATCACCTTGCCACATTTCCAGCTAAGGCAGACCCGTAATTCCCTCACCACTGCCACGAGCGCCCCATTTACCCGACACGGCTGGTGCCAGCTCCTTAGCAGTGCAGCTGGGCAGGTTAACAATGGCAGAAGCAGCTTCGTAGACCACCATCTCATGCTTGTTTCTTAGGCAGCTCTCAATGAAATCGAACAGGGGGCTATCACGGCTAAGGGACAAAAATCATGAGAAAGAATGACCACAAAGGTGCTAAAAGACATAATGAGTCCATCAGCAAAACGGAACAGGCCCTATAGCCCATGTAACGGTAATAGCAGACATAAATCCACTGCCCTCTAGTTTGGCAGCAGACTCAAACTCAGGCCAGAACATGGATTGCCCTCTAAGGAAAGAGGTAAAAGCCTTACAGGCTTAAGGGAACTTCCCTTCATATGGAGGGCTCGCCATGCACACCACAAATCCTATCAGCCAGGGAGCCACAGTGTACACACGCTAATCAAGCTGTTACAAAAGACATGGAAAACAAAGCAGATTATCTGAAGAATAGCTACAAAAAAAAAGGGGAGGGGGGAGGGAAAAGAGAAGCAGGAAATTAGTTTGATGTGCAAGCACACACACAGGCAAG
This sequence comes from Nothocercus julius, assembly GCA_013398735.1. Taxonomy (NCBI): domain Eukaryota; kingdom Metazoa; phylum Chordata; class Aves; order Tinamiformes; family Tinamidae; genus Nothocercus; species Nothocercus julius. The sequence continues at coordinate 2,640,125 of VZSV01000119.1, forward strand.
ATCTCACAAGCTCTCCCAAAACAACGCAAGAGTGTGTTCAATCTTCTGTGCTGCCTTTTAAATCAACAGTAAAAGGCAGAAGCTGCATGCTGGATGAGAAAAGAAAAGTCCCCAAGGAGATGACAAATGAGCCTGCAAGAAGGGACGGAAGCAGGACCCAAGCAAACCCTTTCAACTGGGCAAAGAAGCTCCCTCACCTGCCAGCTTCCTCCTCCAGCAGCTTGCTGGCTACTCGGATCATCATGCAGTAGGCAAAGGGGGACTTGAGGCCGTGACGCATGAACTTGCTAAGCATCTTGTTGACTGCCAGGCGGTCGTTCTTCCGCACATGGTAGAGCAAGCCCAGAGCATGATACTGCACAGGGAAGCAGAGCGTCATCAAACCCGTTTGCTCTTTATACCCTGACCTCCTGCAAGCCCAGCTGAGCAGACTGTTTCACCTGCAGCTGTGAACACTCCATGCTGCTCCGTGTTTCCTACCTGCACCATGATATTGTCACTGGAAGCTGCCTCCTGAGCCTCGTTCACCCAGCGTTTTACCACATCGTAACTGGTCTTCAGCAGGTGCTGTGGGGAGACAAGCAAAGGCAACTCATGACAGAAGGATGGAAGAAACTTTTGGAATCATAGATCATACAAAGAGGAAACGAGACTTCCCCATGAGGGTGCTGGAGGCAGTGGCTACAGAAGAGCACACACAGGCAGCAGGAAGGAAAGACCAAGGTCAGGAGCAGGAGGCAGAGCTTTGGTCTCAAGAGGTCAAACATCTTGCACAAAGTCTGCACCAGTCCCTCTGTTCACAAAGGAGGGAATGGCAACTATGCAAGTCTAACCTGCAGAAACACTCCTAGTTTATTTATCGATATTAGCATGCAGTGGACAAAGAAAACAGCTTGATAAGTACTGCAGTAACACCTGCATCTTGGCTGGAATTAGACTGTGATGGGTATCACACAGACATTAAAAAAAAGCAATACTTGCATGGAGACATGGAAAACTTATGGTCTCCTTCTAACAACAAAAGGACAGACCAAAGCTCTTCAGGCTTCCTAAAGAGCCCTTGTTAACGGCAGGAAGAATATACATACGACAAGGGGTGGACCAGCAGTATTTTGTGCCACATTATCTAGACAAATACCACATGTACCACAGTTTTGCATTGATCAGAGGGAGCCTTTTCAGGCAGACTACTACGTCAAACAGCACTTGAATCTGGATTCTAATCTGTATCCAATTTAAACCTTGAATTGCCTAAATCTACAAGTTGGCATAAAGTACGATGCCCGGGAAACACAAGCATTCCAGAGACATTTCCATCCAAACATCCGTCACTAATTTTCTCAGGCACATTCAGCCTCAATTCCACTTAATTAACTGCAGAGAATGGAAGGTGCCCCTGGACAAGCTCCCTCTGCAAGCATGTGCTGGCCCTGATGGCAGAGCCCTGCTTGCTGCTCCATGCAGTGCCTGTTCTCGGCACTCCTCAGCCTGCCTCAGTGCATCAGCATCCTGCTGTAACAGCCTGGCCTCCTAAGAGGCACTACCAGTCAGATAAAAACAGGGATAATTTCAGTCAGCGAATAGGCAGGAAAAAAAGTGAAATGCAGCCTGGTATAGGCAGAGACCTGCACAGGAGAAAGGCTGTGTTATCACCACCATGTGGGCTTTGCTTGCAGGACACCTCTGCACAGAGATATCCGAGCAACTCCGATAAGGGGAGAAGCTGCCTGTTTTGTACATGGAGTACGTGAACTGTAAGACTTAGGAGTTAAGTGACATCAAACTGTGACCAAAACACATTGTACTGTAAAACAAAATAAAATAAACAAACAAAAAACCACTATTCTCTCTCCTTTGCCTTTTTTTTTTTTTCTTATGTGCATCCTCTGACAAAGGAAAGCTCCAATTTCAATATCTCAGGATGCCCAGACCCATCACAGACAACTGTTTCCCAGCTCAGAGGTGCCATAGTTGCATCCTGCAGGGAATACGTACCAAGGAGGACACCAGAGCAGAGCTGGACACACTTGGCACTTTGTCAACGATCGCCTGCTTCATATAGCGCTCGATGGCCTGCAGCATGGTGCTCTGCAGGGAGAGGGAAAGAACAGTGGACACAGGCAAGCTGCAGGGAGTGCAAAAGGGCGGGATGGAGGATGAGGTAGGGAAGGGCAAAGGGCCCAGGGCTGCCCCGACGAGGCAAAAGCAGCACTTACATCTGTGATCTGACAGAGTGCCCTCACAGCGGGGCCGCGGTAGTTGTCATCCTTCCCAGTCATGTCTTTGGTTAAGCTGGGTGAAAACGGGAAGCTCTGAGTGCTGCACTCCTGCACCAGCAGCTCCTGGCGCATGGGCAGCACGCAGAGCAGCAGGCCACAATCACAGCTGAATACCGAGCGGGCAAGCGCAGGTCTCAGGCAAGTCCCACCAAGGTGAAATGGTGGAAAGAAAGGTCACTACTTGAGTAACAAACCTAGCAGCAGGCTGCAGGAGGCACTGATCATCCCGCAAGACCGCAGCGCACCTCTAGGCGCTTCTAAATGAAGCATTTGGGTTCTTTGCTGAACACTCATTTGCACCTTTTCCCTACAGATCAACATGAGGTTGTCTACAAGGCGATGAGGGTGATCACACCACCCTGTGGGACTGGCTTCTGCCTGCTGCATGGGCTCAGGCCCCAGCAAGGCCTATCCCCTCATGTGCCAACCCCCTGATAAAGGCACCAGCCTTTCAGGAGGATCATCAGCAATTCAGAGAAGACTCACAGAAGGAGTTTTGTTCCATGGTGAAGTCATACCCAGAGCTGCTACAGGAGCAGTAAATCTTTTCCTACCTGTTGAAAGCCTTGGTATCCCTAAAAACCTTCAAAAAGCCTCAAAACGCTCAGATAGGAAAACAGGAGTTAAGCATCCTTTTGCAAAAGGGGAGTTTAGTATCTGTATTTTAACTGCCTCTTTCAAAGGAGATTCTTTTTCTCACCAGTGGCATTTCCCATCTTCACCCTGCTCATCACAGACTACAGTCATCTCCAGGAGGTTGGAAGGATGCTGCTGGCAGCACAGAAATACAACAGTAAGAAAAGGGGAGTGACTGACCTGCTAGTTACAATGATGACATCTTCTGCAATAGAAGACATCTCTTTAATAGTTAGGTAGCACATCCTACGAAGAGTTGGCTGGCAAGGAAAAGGGAAAGACAAACATTAGTTGAGAGGATCCCAAATAGAAAGAAGCCCCAGTTTTCCCTGCATCTATGATTTTATTATGAAGATCAAGTATCTGATATTTTCAGGAACTGGGTCTCTTAAGTAAGAGATGTAAAAGAACCTCATTCACTAACAATAACACACACAAAAAAAACAACTCCTCTTCTAAAAACACCAGCTTGTGAATATTTAAGTCTCTCATGATTTTAATGCCTTGCAATTTTGGGGAAAACTGGGAATAGCAATAATACTGCTGTTTGGGCAGTAATTCTTGGACCCCTCCAGGATATGCTGTCACTGACAATCAACAGAAAACACTGCCGTTTAAAGCTGGGCACAAAGTGCATCATGTTGCAACTGACAATATGCTCGATTACTGCCTAGCACAATCTCAGAATCTGAACAGCAATCATAGGAAGAAGGCAGCTGTCTTAAGGACAGAGAATCCCTCAGTTGAACTTCCAGCGAGGTCCAGGAAGGGCTACAAAGTTGATCTGTTTCTAATTTTCATCCTTCCCTTCCCACTTGAATCCAGACAGGGCAGAAAAGTTTATCATATTGAAAAGACACAGGTCAACACCAAGTTAGACACTGCTGCTCTCTTAATGTCCTCTTAGATAAATACATCAGAAAACACATGCACAGACTTACATCATTGGACTGAAACAGCTTGGTCATAGCAAAGAAGGATTCAGTAGCTTCCATTACACCAAGGTGCTCCCCCTAGAAGAAGGGAAAGAAGGAAGGAAACCCCATTTAACAACAGCTTTTGTGCCTGCTGAAGATGTGAGGACAGGTGGTTGGAAGCCGTGCCCATCTCCTCCTTGCTAGTATCCTTCAGAGCAGCACCCCCATTGACCTGAAACACTCCCCCAAAGCAGGGCTCAGGTTGGTTTAACTGCTTGGTTAGCAAGATGCTTCATTTAGCACTGTGGCAGGAGACACCATGATCACAATCTGAGCAAGTCAGCTTCCTTCAGGGTAAGAGTGAGGCTGCTTTCCTCCAGCTTATGCTGCACTGCCTACATGTGCCATGGCCACCAGAGCCAGCTATGCCCATTAAGCATCAACCTTTGTCACCACAGAGCTGCGAGCTAACAGGTTCCATGGAATAACAAATCATGTACATAACAAATCATGTACGTAACAAAGAACAGCACAAATCGTGATGTCTTCATGCTTACCTACTCTTACTTTCTCCATCTCGCTAAACTTTTTAGGCACAAAGAAGCAAATGTGAACTTAGTGACACAGTAGTTTTGGTTACTGAGGTACTTCACTGAATATAGTCATTACAACTATTCATAAGGCAAAGTTATTTACAGAAAAAGATTTTAAAAATCAAAAGCTTGTTCTCTGCACAATACCTGGTTTATGAGATACAGAATCTTGGTGAGGATGTGAGCACACTTCCGTGGGTTTATGGGAGTCTCATTAAACACCCGTGCCTGGAAACAAAGCACAGACAAGGACACTCCTCAACAAACACTGTCTTGTCTCATCTCGGCTGCTGACATCTCGGTTGCTGAGAAGCAACAGATTTGGGGCTAGGTATGGCAAGATTCTTAATGACTCCAAAACAGATTCTCCTCAGTTGCCATTAAACATGGTCCCCTGTTAAAGAGCTGGTTCTGTAGCCTCTTCTTGGGATTGCAAAGCCAAGTGCAATCAAGTCAAAAGGCCAAATCCCCATCACACCTTTACCCACACAAGCCTGTATCACATACCAGCTAGAACATGATACTTCTGCCAGATCTAAGCTAGCCCTACAAGGCTAACAGGAGCCAACACCATTCACAATATTGTAAAGCAAACAGGTAGCATGTTAACAGCAACGTCTAGGGATCGAGATGTTTTATACAGAGGCATTTTTTAAAAAGCAAAATCAAAGACTATTTGATAACCACCTACAGCTTGCTCAGTAACTTTGCCATCTACCAGAAAGTCTGGGTGTCTAAGATCCATTTCCTTCTTGTGTCAGTGAGAGTTCTTCCCAATAACCCTGTTATTCCTATTCACAGTATATAGCCCTTACAGGATTACAGAAACCATTCCCAGCTCTTCCCTTCCTCCCTCCAACAATAAAATAAGAATTAATGGAAATTTCACCCATGTACTCCCCGCACTAGCATGACTGTAAGAAACTCCCCCCCCCTTCCTTACTAAAGCTCTCCAAGAGAGGGAGAGACTCTACTCAGGAGAGAGGTACACAAGGAGAGTTAGGGCTTTACCTCTTGCAAGACCGCACTCTTCTCCAGGTGCTGAAACGGGTTGGAGCCGCCACCTACAAAATAAAGAGAGCAAAGGTCTTCCTAGGGATAGGGCTACAGAAAAGCCAGCTTATACCCACAGCTTAAGAACAGGCTGAACGCTTTTGGATAACTTTTTCCATCAACACCAATTGGCGGTCCCTCTTTTAGGCAGTATTAGCTGGAGCCCTCCGCAGCAGCTCGGCGCGACAGAGCAGGCAGGACACTCTTCGGCTTATCATCCCCCAGCAGTAAGGAGCCACGAGTCGAGGGGGACCGACCAGCTCTGCAGTACCCGTCCTGCACGACCATCCCCAAAAGCCCATCCCCAGCTACAGCATCAATAGGACCGAGAAATAAAACCCCAGGGAGCCCCGGACAAAAAAAAAAGATCACATCGCTTGCCAGACTGGTGAGTGTGGAGAGCTCTATCCCCCCATTATAAACCCATCAGGAATGCACCAGCAAAGTATTTTTGGCTCTACCACTAATTAAGCAGACAAGACAAGGGGCTAGAGAGGCTGGACACAGAGTCGCTTTCATTGTTCCACTTCACAGAATAAATTGTATTTAACAATTTAAAATCTCACCAATTAAGGATGAGGACAAGCACCATCACTGTGCGTGGTCTCTATTAGCTTGCCTCCTTCTAAGCATTTGCGAGCTGCAGCTTTGCAAAAGCTGCCAGTTATTGATGAGCAGGATTTAATTAGTACCTATGTTCAGCCTGGCCCTGGCACAAGACAGGCCATCGGCAGCGCTATTCCAACGTTTAATTTAATAACACTGATCTGCTGGAGGGCACTGCTCCGTTCTGACCTGGGCTCGAAGCAGCACATGCTGCTGCCAGTTGTCTTTGCAAGAGTAAGTCTGGCCCTTAAAGGAAGAAACATCCACACCTTAGATCCTTTCGGGCTCACAAACTGCCCTCCGCTCAGGATAGGTTTGTAAACAATAAATGTTTGTTCAGCAGGTGGCTGAACAAAGCAAGGACACTTACGTGGGACAAGGGAGAAAGGGAAACATGGGGAAGGAACAAAACCAGTGTAAAATTAGAGTACCAAAAACAGGTTTGAAAAAGTCTTCCTATAAGTACAGTATTTCCCATGGCCTAGCATGGCTACAGCTCAACAGTCACAGATCATCACCTCTTCACTGGTCAGAGCACCAAGCACCTTGTGAGCACGTGGAGCTTGGGTGCTCACAGCAAACTGCATCAAAGCATTTCCCTGACTGCAGGAGGGGAAAGAGGCACAGAAAAAGCAGAGGCAGCATTTTCAGAAAGCTCCTGCTACTGGATGATTAACTTGCAACAATTTGTGCTGATTTGTAGAGAATCCTCTGAGTAAGGGTCTCAAAATGACACATTTAAGCCTGTCTATTTCTGTGCTCAGAGTGGAAGTGGTTCATCCAAGGCTACCTAGATCATCCATGCAAAGTAAAGGAGCAGAATCCAAGCAGCTGCCACACAGAGAGGTCACGGGAAGGTTTGTATCGGGAAGGTTTGTATAAGGTTGAAAACTAGGGCAAGGCATTTAATGCACACTGAAGAGTTACAGAGAACAACCGTTAAGATTTACACTGAATCAAATCACTTTGGGGGGAACAACTGTAAAAGCAAATGCACAGGTGGCTGTTCAACCCTGCCAGCAGGGTCACCACCTAACAGCGACTCCACCCGATTCACACACCACATGAGACATGGACCCCTTCCTTACTAGACGTTATTCGGCACAATGTCAGTCAACCTAAAAGCATCAACGAAGGGTCAGTCCAGGTGTCCTTAGGAACAGGTTTTATTGATCGGATGCTCGAGCGTCTCGTTAGAGGAGCAGAACACAGGGGCCGAAGCCCAGCGCCAGGGAGCACAGACTGGGCTCCCTCCACCCTGCAGCCACCCCTTGCTTTTCATCCGCACAAACCACCTGCACGGCAACCTGCACGGTTAAGCGCCATGAGATCCCGCGTGGCCACGTGGCTCCCAAACCGGGAAGGGACAACTGGCCACGCAAAACCCCACGCGGGGTGACCGGGAGGCCGTACGAGGCCAGCCGGCCCCCCAGGCGAGGGATGCAGAGGCTGCGAGAGGGGCAGCGACGCCGCTGCGAGGGGACAGGGCGCAGCGCGGGCACGGGGGACTCCCACCGCACCGGGCGCCCTGGGCACGATCTCTTGTGCTGGCTACTGGGCCACCAACCTACCTGCCCACGACATCCACCCGCCTCCGGGTGGGAAACACAGGGTCCCCGCTGCCGGCACCCAGGGGCGCCCCCGCGGCCCCCGGGCGCTGTTGGGACCCGGTCCTCCCGGCCCCCCGCCCTTGCGCCGTGCTCGGCCGGGCCCTGCGCCCCCCAGCACTGCTCTGCCCCCCGCACCCCGGAACCAGGG
>VZSV01000119.1:2662193-2672671 GCA_013398735.1 Nothocercus julius
GGGACAGCGCAGGAGCGCGGGCCGAGCCCGCGGAGGGAGCGCGCGGAGCGACAGAGAAGCACAGGAGGCTCGAGAGACTTACTACACGCAGACCTTATCTCCTTTGGGTCCGCGCTCGCCCTCGGCCCCCGGCTCGCCCTGCGCAGAGAAGGAGCCGCCGTCAGCCCGCGCGTCCCCGGTGCCACCGCCGGGCACCAGCCCATCAGCCCCAGCGCGGGGGCCGGCGCCGCATGCCCAGCTCCCATCCTGGCTCTGGCTCCGGCAGGGCAGGGCCAGGCGGCAGCACCCCGGCACCTCCGCAGCCCCTTATCCCCCCTCTCACCTTGGCTCCCTTGGGTCCGGCGGGGCCGCGCTCGCCCGGGAAGCCCATGAGGCTGCCCTCGGCCACGTCCGCCTGCGGGCACGGCGCGGTCAGCGGCAGCCCCAGCACACCCGGCCAGCCCGCTCAGGGCAGCACGCGGCACCTACCTTGGGCCCAGGGGGCCCTGGGGGGCCCGGCAAACCCTCTCTGCCCTGGTGACAGGACACACGGGACAGGCATCAGCAGGATGGAGGGGCGCAGCAGAGCGGGGTCACCCCCCGCTCATCGGTGGGTGCCCCATGCAGAGCCCTGTCCCTCTGAGACCCGTGCCCGGCTCACCTGCTCGCCACGCTCGCCCTTGTCACCTCGCTCGCCCTGGGGACACAACGCAGCGCCCGTCACCGCCAGCCCTGCCGGGCAGGGTCCCGGCCCCCCCGGCTGCACTCACCTTCTCGCCAGGCCTCCCGGCCTCCCCCAGCTCGCCGGCCCGGCCCGGCACCCCAGGGATCCCCGGTTTGCCGGGCTCTCCTGGCTGTCCGGGCGGCCCCTCGGGGCCCCGCTCACCCACAGCACGGCCCGTGGGGCCCTGGGGGCCGGGGGCGCCTTGGTCCCCCTTGTCACCCTTGGGTCCTCGCTCGCCAGGGAAGCCTATGGAGCCCTGCAAAACACAGCGTTGCTCTGCTACAGCTGGGCTGCGGGGCAGGCACCCCAAAATCCTGGGGCCGTCAGCCCCCCAGAGCATCCCAAGGCGGGATGAAGGCACCAGGATGGCAGCAGCAGCCCTGGCACGGCGGGTGGCTCGCAGGGCTCTCCGAGCTGGCTGCGCTGACCCCAAAGCCAGGGCACAGGGAAGGGGGAGCATCGCAGCGCGCTGGGAGCTGGGCCTGCTCAAGGCCTCGCTCACCTCTCTGCCCGGCAGCCCCCTCTCCCCTGGCTCCCCTCTGCTGCCCTTCGGGCCCCGCAGGCGTTCGGAGACGGGCAGGAACGAGTCGGAGCTCCCGTCATAGGCACCCGTGAGCTCCTTGAGGGAGGAAATCTGCAAGGAGAAAGAGCCACTCGTCAGGCAGGTCATCCGGCCGCCCCCAGCCCTGTGACCGGGCGCTCCTGGGCCAGGGGCCAGCGGCAGGAGGAGCCCCCAGCCCACGAGTGCGAGCCCAGGACCACTGACTATGTACCTTGACGCCAAGAGCTTCCAGGCTACGTTCAATGTTCTGCAATATAGGGACATTAGAAATGAAGCTGCTGCCAGCCTGTTTGCACCATCTGGGTTCTGGAGGCTTCACTCCCCCAGGAATAATGTCCCAGCCTCACCAACCTCCCAGTGGTAGGAGCTTTATTTGGGGGTCAGACAGGCCAGTGGGTAACTTACCACTCCTGGTCCGGGCTCACCGCGTGCTCCAGGATTGCCAGGTCGACCCTAGGTTTGCAAAGCGAGAACAAATGAGAAGACCTACCATGGCCCTAACACTGCCCTCAGTAGGTTTCAGAGTGAACGCAGCAGCACAAGGCGGGGCTCTTTGGAGCCAGCCCTTCAGTCCTGTGCTGTGCAGACTGTGGGTGATGGAGCTGGACAGGGCATCACAGGGCAGCCCTGCCCCATGGCCCTGGCACCGGAGGGGCACAGAGGTCCTGCGCTCGGTTTCAGGAGCTGCCTGGGAAAGGGACAGCGATTCCCAGCACCCCGGGGTGCTCTCAGCTTGCCGTGCTCTGCTCTGGGCACTCACCGGCTCCCCTCTGGATCCGGGCTCCCCTGGGTCCCCCTGAAACACAGCACAGGCATTAGGGGCAGCAGGGCCAGGCTGCCCAGCACCAGCTGGGCGAGGGTCCAGCCCAGAGAGGGACCATTTGGGGAGAGATGGCCCCAAGCCCCCTCCTGCTTGGTCACCCCCTCACGCTGGAGGGCCCAGGGGTGGGCTGGAAGTCACCTACCTTTGGTCCAGCAACACCGGGCAGGCCTGGCGAGCCCTGGAAGACGCAGGGAGGACGCGATGGCACCCAGCACCCCACACCCGGGGCAGCGCCCGAAGGGAGCCGTGGGCAGGGCTCCTTCGCAGGCTCACGGCCCCGCTCGCCCAGCGGGAGCCCGGACTCCTGGGTTCGGTGTTGGGCAACGCCGAGGACCCAGGACTACGCACCTGGCCCGGGGGACCAAGCTGTCCTGGGATGCCGGGGAGGCCGGGGGCACCCGGGGGGCCTGGCACGCCGCTGTCCCCCTGCTCGCCCTTGGCACCGCTGCGGCCCTGCCGAGAGGTAGAGGTGTCACTGCAGGTGGCCAGCGCCGTCCCAGCTGGGAACCTGCACCCCATCAGCTCCCGCTGCCCGTGACGCAGGGACCACACGGCCCTGGCAGGATCAGCAAGGCAGGGTCAGGGGCTCCCCTCCTGCCACCGGCATCTGACAGCCCCTCTTCTGGGCCACAGTGGGTGGCTGGGGACTATGGATGCTGCGGGCAATGAGCAGAAGGTCCCACAACTCCACGTTCTGCCAGCCGAGCAGGAGCTGAGGCCGTGTCCTCCAGCCCAACCCTCCTTAAGGCAAGTTTGGGAGCAGCCAAGCCATGGTGGGGGCCAGGGATGCTGGTGTGGAAGGTGAAGCAGAGCATGGAGGAGACCACACTTCCCCTCCGCCAAGGTACTCACATCTCTGCCGGGGGCTCCAGCATCACCTTTTTCTCCCTAATTGGGAGAAGAAAGAGGAGTTAAAAGGATGCTTTTCCCATCAGCGTGGTGCCGGGAGGTGCTCCCAGGAGAGGAGCTGCTCCAAGCAAGACCCTGGCCCAGAAGGTGCCCAGCAGCTGGGCTCTGCTCCTTACCTTCCTCCCATCTTCTCCTGGCGTCCCGTCTTCCCCCTGGAAAGGCAGGCCCGGGTCAGTGCCCATCTCCCGGCAGCCCCGGGCTGATCCCAACAGCCCCAAACGGGGCAGGACAGGGCTGGTGCTGCAGGCCCCGAGCACAGTGAGCTCTTCACCGCGCACTGCCCGTGCACGGGGCATGGGGACTCGCTGGGTCTGGGTCCCCTTCCCCGCAGCCCCTGGGCGCTACTCACGTTCTTGCCGTTGAGGCCGGGTTTGCCGTCATCACCGGCTTTGCCCTGGGGGGAGAGCGTGACTGAGGGAGCTGCCAGCACCTGCCCTGCCGCACAGCCCGGCACCGGCACCGGCAGCCGGGTCTCTGGGGCTGGAGCTCGGCACCAGCTGGAGACACGGAGCCACCTGGCAGCAGCCAGAGGTGGGACAGAGCAGGAGGCAGCCCCGGTGCCTGGAGCGGCGGCTACTTACGGGGAGGCCAGGGGGTCCCGGGGGGCCGACGGGGCCAGGCAGGCCCTGCTCCCCACGCAGCCCGGGCAGCCCCTGCAGGGAGAAGAGACGGGGAGAGGCAGCATCCTGCTTGCACACCCAGCGGCAGGGCACCCCTGCCCACGGCAGGCGGCAGAAGGGATGCAGGGAGCATGGCCCTCGCTGCCCGAGGCGAGGGATGTTCCCGGCATCCTGCCCCGGACTGAGCCGTGCAGGGGATGGGGACAGGACGCTTGGCCAGAGCTGGCAGCATCACCCACGCTCTGCGCCCTGGCAGGAAGATCACACCAACCTGTACACCCAGGGGTACTTACGTCCCGGCCGGGGTCCCCCTGCTTTCCAACGTCACCCTGTAGAGAAGAAGGATGGAAGGACAGAGAAGGGCATGGACACCTTGTCCCCAAGGGCCACCCTGTGAGACGCAGAGGTCAGCAGGTCCCTGGGCAGCGGAGGTGCCGGTGCCTCTGGGGCTGTGGGACCCCCATCCCCAGCTCACCCTCTGTCCAGCAGGACCCACTGGGCCTGGTTTGCCTTCCAGCCCATTGCGGCCATCCAGCCCCGGGGGGCCACGGTCACCCTGCAAGAGACAGGAGTGAGGGCCACGGCGCACGGGGAGGGACAGGGTGCATTGGGGCAGCCCCCAGGCCCCCTCTACCTTCTCTCCTGGCAGGCCTCGGTCCCCAGGGTCACCCTGTGGGGCGCAAAGAGAAGCGAGCAAGAGAGCTGCCCCCGAGCAGGGGCCGAGCGGGGCACAGACGCGCCGCGGGGAAGAGGGGACTCACCCGTGCGCCAGGGGGGCCTCGGGGGCCCTCGATGCCCTGCAGGAGAAAGAACCGTGCTCAGCGCTGGCACGTCGGGACGGCGAAGGGAGCCCGGAGCAGCCTGCCCGGGCGCCCCTCCCGCACGCCACAGCCTCTGCCACGGGGCGCCCCCGTCCCGCCGCCTCCTGCACGGGCACACAGACACCTACCCTCTCCCCGGGCAGGCCGGGGGAGCCAGCTTCGCCCCTGGCGCCCTTGGCACCATCCTCGCCAGGGTCCCCGGCGTCCCCCTGCCAGGGAAAGGCAGCACACTCAGAGGGTATCGCTCAACAGCGCGGGAAATGGGTTGCCCTTGTGAGCACCTGGCCACAAGCCTGGCACCAAGTGAGCCTCACGCCAAGCACCTCTTCTTTACAGCACATGGGTTAAGTGCGGGGTAATAACGAGAGGCAGGCAGGAAAAAAGATGCTCCTGGACTCCCAGATCGTCAAAGAAAGGCAACCGAGAAAGCCAAGAGCACGTAAAGATGTCCAGGAGGAAAAGCAGCAGGGCTGAGCAAGGGGCAGCCAAGCACGAGCCGTGACCCAGGACCGTGACACCCGCCAGCACCCCACAGAGCACAGGCTGCGGCCGAAACCGCCTGGAGACTCTAAGGTCTTGCAACCGGACTCTCCTCCCTAGCGCTCTACCCCTCTGCAAAGCCAGGCTGCCCATCAGCTCCGCGAGGCGAGCGGCTATTTCGGGGGGAAACAGAGTGCACACCAGGGACCAGAGGACCCCCTGGGCTGCCAGAGCCCGGCCAGGGCAGCGCAGGGGGCCACTCTGCCACCACAGTTGCAGGAGACCCACTCATCCCTCCCGGGGCTGCCCGTTACCTTCTCGCCCTTCTCTCCTGCTCCTCCGAGCCCCCCGTCTACCTGCGAGGCAGAGGGCGGCAGTGAGACCCCATGGTGCTGGGCACCCGCAGGGAGGCGCCAAGCGGGGCAGAGCTTACGGTTCGTCCTGGGGGTCCAGGAGGCCCCTGTGGGACGGGGAGAGAGAAGAGGGTTAGCAGGACCTGGGTGCAACCCCAGAGAGGACAAGGCCAGCTCCTGGGTGCTGAGGGGACAGGCAGGCGGCCCCATGTCCATCCCAGCCAAGCGTCACTCACCGGCTCCCCACGGTCGCCCTTGTTGCCTTGTGCTCCAGGACTGCCCTGTGGGAGAGAAGGGATGGGATGGGGTGTGGGCAGGAGAGGTTGAGGGACGCACGGATGGTGGGTGCTCTCGGAGGGGTGGTGCCCATGGGGTGGTGGTGCCCATGCAACAATAGGTGCTCACGGATGGTGATACCCATAGGGCAATGATGCCCATGAGATGGTGGGTGCCCCCAGGGTGGTGATATGCACAGGTACCCATGGCAATGCCCATAGGGCAGAGGGTGCCAGAGGCCTGCAGGAGGTGGTACTCACGTTTCTGCCTTCAGGACCCGGGTCCCCTGGGTCGCCCTTCTCCCCTGGAGGGCCGCGGTATCCGGGGAGGCCCTGAGCCGTGGGGCAGAGGCAGCACGTGCATTAGTGTGGGCTAGCCCCGAGGCCACCCGACCTTCGCACGTGTCCCCAGCACTTACCCGGGGGCCCCTGTCCCCAGGTTTGCCAGGCAAGCCAGCTTCGCCCTGGGGGAGAGAGGAGGTGAGCACGGCCAGAGCAGCCGTGGGAGGTGGAGCAGGGGGAGAGGCAGCATCCCGGGGGGTCCTCGCTCACCGGAGCGCCTTCATCGCCCTTCTCTCCGCGCTCTCCCTGCAGCGCAGATCAGCGGGCACAGGCCAGCATGGGGGCAGAAAGAAAATCCCAAGTCACTGGTGTCCCCTCCACTGCCCAAGCGCTGCTCCCCACGGAGCATCCCGCTGTCCCTGCAGGGACATCCACCCTCCCGGGGGTCTCGGCAGCAGCAGTGCCGCTCAGGCCCCCTTCACGGGGAAGGGGTGGTGATCGTTTTTACAGCCAGCCCATGCTACCTCCTTGCCGCGCAGGCCGCTCTGCCCCGGGGCGCCCGCTCGCCCCGGCTCGCCCTTCTCGCCAGGCTCCCCCGGGTCGCCCTAGGAGAAGGAGAAGGGGGCAGCAAGTCAGAGCAGCAGCAGGGCGACCATGGGGGCACCAACACTGGTGCTAGAGGGACAAATGTGCCCCACAGGGCGGCTGCTGCGGGGAGAGGAGGCTCTGCACGGCCCCGTCCTCTCCCTCGCACGCGGCACAGGCCAGAGGGGACAGCCCCTTGCGGGACGGACAGGCGGACGGAGGAGCGATGCCTCCCGCAAAGCCGTTACCTTTGGGCCGCTCCTGCCAGCGAGGCCGACAATACCCTGGGGGTTGGAGGAGGAGGAGCTGGTTATCAGGGCCTGGCACAGGGTGGGGGCTGCCGGCCAGCGCCCCTGCCCCACGCGCTCCGCACGCACTTACGCGCTCGCCCTGCTCGCCTTTGGGGCCGGCGGGGCCGGGCACGCCGAGGCCAGGGGCACCCTAGGCACAGGGAGAAGCCGGTCGGTGCAGCAGCAGGGGCGGCGCAGGCTGCGCCCCCCGCCAGCCCCGCGCACTACTCACGGGGGCTCCTTTATCTCCCACGCTGCCCTTGGGACCAGGGGGGCCTTCTGGCCCCGGGAAGCCGCTGTCGCCCTGCAGCAGATGAAAGGGCCCCATCAGCTCCCCGAATACCTGCTGCCACCACTCCCCTCCTTCCCCGGGCGGACAGGGGTGGCCGGGCAGCGGCAGCCCTCACTGTGCGTCCCCAGGCTGCGGGGCAGCTGCCCGCGAGCGCAGTGTCCCTGCAGCGCCCGGCACCCGCCTTGCCCACGGCCGCCGTTACCTTCTCTCCTTTGACGCCGGCCACGCTGGAGGCCTGGGGGGAAGCAGAGAGGACACAGCGCTGTGCACGGCTCCCTGCGTGGGGAACGCGTCCCCAAGGAGGCAGCTACCCCTCAGCTCTGCCCCATCCCCAGGGGGACACCCCCACCCCCGGCGGGCATCGCTTACCGGCTTGCCAGGCTCACCACGCGCTCCTGCATCGCCCTGTGCGAGAGAGGGGCATCAGCAGCAGCCCCCTCCCTGGCAGCCCCCAGCAGCCCGGCCAGACTCCCCTTTCTTCCTCACCTTCTCTCCTCGTGGGCCGGCCGGTCCCGGGGCTCCCTGTCATGGAGAGAAGGGACACCCCTCAGAGAGCCGGTGGTGCCCGGCCCTGCACAGGGGACCGTCCCCAAGGACGGCTCTCCAAGGGGCCGGCGGGTCCTGCAAGGCTGGAGTTGGCATCACCAACAGCCAAACTCACCTCTCTGCCCGAGAGCCCGGGGCGCCCCGGGGACCCTGCGTCCCCCTGGAAGCAGGAAAGGAGAGGAAGGCGTCAGAGGCGCCACCTCGCCCATGCAGGGACGGCTGGTCCTAGGGCGGGCGGGTGCCCCCCGCCCCGGCCACCTACCTTCTCGCCCTCGGGGCCGGGCGCGCCGCGGTCTCCCTGCGGAGCGGAGCAGAGGGGAGTTTTGGGGACCCCTCTGCACCACGGAGCGGAGGGGAGCAGTGCCCGTGCCCCGCTCCCCTGCTCTGCAGGCCCACGGGGACCCGCGGACGCCATCCGCAGGGCACGGTGCCCCTCGGCGCCGCCTCACCTTCTGGCCCGTCTCTCCCAGCTCCCCCGGCGCCCCGCGCTCTCCCTGGCACGAGAGGAAGGGCAGGTCGGAGGCTGGCAGGACCCACGTGTCCCGGGGGGAAGGTCCAGCCGGCCACCGCGGGTCCTGGCAGGTACCCAGCCCCTCTGCTCTCCCCACAGGGAGCATGGGCCGGGCTGCGCTGCCCGGCCGTGCCGCGCTCATGGACAGGAGCTCCCGCAGCACCTGCCTCGCTGACCGAAGCATCGTTCCAGCTGCTCCTGGTACTCACCTTCCTCCCCTGCTCCCCTGGTGGGCCCCGAGGTCCCTAGAAAGGAGCAAAGAATATGTCACTTGTCACATCCCCGCCGTCCATCAGTGCGTTTTGGGGGCTGGCCGAGCAGGCAAACACCCAGGCTGGCTGGAGACGGAGTGATCCCGCGGTCCCCTCGCGGAGCATCCTGGTCCCAGCCACTCTCACCTCATCTTGGAAAACTCACCCGATCCCCCGGGTCCCCTGGGCGGCCAGGCGGCCCTGGAAAACCCTCCTCGCCGTCACCCTGAGGAGAAGGA
This sequence comes from Nothocercus julius, assembly GCA_013398735.1. Taxonomy (NCBI): domain Eukaryota; kingdom Metazoa; phylum Chordata; class Aves; order Tinamiformes; family Tinamidae; genus Nothocercus; species Nothocercus julius. The sequence continues at coordinate 2,670,736 of VZSV01000119.1, forward strand.
GAGCCGAGAGCTGTGCCCATGCTGGGGGGGACGCACGGCCCCCATGCAGGGCTAGGCAGAACCAAGCCCAGCACAGGGCACCGATCCCTCAGGGAGACGGGCCTGGGCCCAGCGGGGGGCAGGGGGACGAGGGCAATGCCCAAACCATCCCCACCACCCTCTTACCTTGTCTCCCTTAGGTCCAGGGGGGCCAGCGGGGCCCCGGGGCCCAGGGTCCCCAGGCAGCCCCTGCAAGAGAGTGGCTTGGTGAGGGGCCCGGCTCAGCCCCTGGGGACACACGGCTGCCCGCAGTGCCCCGTCCCCTCCCCACCGGCCCCACGGCTGGACTCACCGGAGTGCCGGGCTCCCCTTGGGGCGCTGCCCCATCAACCAGTCCGGGGGGGCCCTGTAGAGACAAGGGTCAGTTCTACCACCCTGCCCGGCCCTCCGCAAGCTGCCCGCATGGCTCGGGCCTCCCCAGCACCCTGGGGAGGCTGTGGTGTCCGCAGGCATCCACAGGACGTGTGCGTTGTGGAGTGTCCCCCTGCCCCAAATGCACGCGGAGCCACTCACCCTCTCTCCACGGTCACCCTTCTCCCCCTGCAAGAGCAAAGAACCTGGGTAAGGGCCAGCCCGGGCTCTCCCTGTGCCCCTCTCTCCCCTGTTCTAACAGGAGGGTCACGCAGCACTGAAGCCATCGCAGTGGCACGAGGGCAGCCGCACAGCGCGCAGCCCTGGGAGCAGCTCCAGGTGCGTCCACGTGTGCGTGGGCACGGCTGGCTGGCGTCACGCGCAGGGGACAGCCGCGCGCTTTGGCACGTGCAGGAGGGAGCCGCGCGGCGCGGGGGGCAGCCGTGAGCCTGGTCCGCGCGCCCATCGCTGCCCGCCGCTCCTGCCTGTCCCCGCGCGCTGGGGACCCACCTTCACAAACTCTCCCGGGGGGCCGGAGGGACCCACGGGCCCCGCTGGGCCAGGAGGGCCTGGGTCTCCAAACGGTCCTCGGAGACCAGGGCTTCCGGGCAGGCCGGGGCTGCCCTGGAGGGAGAGAGACGCTCCATTAGCCCAGGACGTGGCGGCGACCAGGGGATGCTGGTGGAGGGTCCAGCACCCGCCCTGACATCGCCACCCCCATACGTACCGGCGTGCCTGGCTCCCCTTTCCGGCCCTGCCCGCTGCCCACAACGACCCTGGAATCTCCCTGGACAAAAGGAAAAAGCCGGTGAACTCCCACAGCCTTCTGGGTCCCTGGGCAGGGCAGTGGTCCCCATGCCACGTGCCAGGCCAGGGGCCAAGCTGGGAGGTGCAAGAGGCCGAGGAGCACGCGGGGGCAGCCCGTGGCCCAACACCCACCGGCTCGCCCTTCTCCCCCTTGGGGCCAGAGAGTCCTGTCGGCCCCCGCGGGCCCTGCAAAACAAAGGTGAGGGTGATGGGGAAAGGATGGGTGATGGGGAGAGCGCGAAGGGCAGGGGGAGCGTGGACCATACTCACAGGATCGCCTCGGGGGCCAGGGACACCCGGACTGCCCTGCAAAACACAGCCGGGGGTGAGCGTGTGCCCCGCACGCGTGAGCGGGGCCCTGCACAGCCATGGGGTGCACGTGTGCCCTGCACGCGTGAGCGGGGCCCTGCACAGCCATGGGGTGAGCGTGTGCCCTGCACAGCCATGGGGTGAGCGTGGGCCCCGCACACGTGAGCGGGGCCCTGCACAGCCATGGGGTGAGCGTGTGCCCTGCACAGCCATGGGGTGAGCGTGGGCCCCGCACGCGTGAGCGGGGCCCTGCACAGCCATGGGGTGCACGTGTGCCCTGCACAGCCATGGGGTGAGCGTGGGCCCTGCACGCGTGAGCGGGGCCCTGCACAGCCATGGGGTGCACGTGTGCCCTGCACAGCCATGGGGTGAGCGTGTGCCCTGCACGCGTGAGCGGGGCCCTGCACAGCCATGGGGTGAGCGTGTGCCC